>CAXAMN010000869.1:272603-293040 GCA_963970005.1 Durusdinium trenchii
CATTTATCTGCTCACCTTGGAAGCCACAAGTACAGGCTCAAATCTCCCAACGTCGCACGTACCCCCAACGATGCTGATTCACCTGCGCGTCGCTAAATCCCCGGCCAAGAAAATATATGGTATGAGAGAAAAAAACAGAAACTACTCATCTTCCGGTTCATTAGCGACTTCACGCCAAAACACTCCTTCATCCAAGGCATCAGGGCTGACATAATTCAAGAGAGCAGCACTTTTCCATTGGCCCATCTGCATGATAACATGCACAGGGCACCCTGACTTGGCCAGGGCAGTCGCCTTGCCTGCTCTGAAAGCCTTGAAACTAAATTGGTCAAACCCTGGGACTTGAAGCATATGGAGCAAATCTCTAAACCGTTTCAAAAACTGGCTGGCCGTGAAATCAAACAAAGGGTGGCCTGGCTCCAAGGACGATAGTCGGCCTAATAACCTATGCGATACGCACAAGATATCCGTTTCAGAACCATTGCACACGCATGGCCGAACCATCACTGAGCCTCCTGGCATGTGCTTCCGCTTCTTTAAGCGCAAGTGGCAAACAAGCTGGGCATCCACCCAAATTGCCGAATGCCGGCCCGGTGGGAGCAAAGATTGATCAGTTAAATCGCCAAACTGCAGCGGCGCCGCTTCAGACTGGACCCTGAGCAGAAATTGCCACGCCAGCAAAAATAAATCACCATCCCTCTGAAAAGCAGGCAGCGCGTCACAAAGCTTCAGCAGTCGAACCATGATATCTGGCGTCATCAGGCGCACGTGCTTGAGGACGTGCTGAGATCTGACTTGCTCGGCTTTTTTCAATCCTTGCAACGCCAAATTCACTTCATGCGTACGCCATGCCAACGAATGACCATGGTACTTGCAAGCCCAAGCAACATAGCCCACATAGTTTTTAGCAGTGCCTGCTGAAGAGAACAAGGCAATGAACTTTAGCACATCGGATGGACAGCGTGGCGGAAGAATTTCTTCCGCGTTGTATCCCAAAAAGCAAACCGCAAAGTGGTGCCAGGCCTTGAGGCCTGAAGCGACCGACGGCCCGCTACCCTGCTGGGAGCACAGCTTCAAGGTTTCTGCTTTGTCTTGCAGCGCCGTTAGCACTTCCGCCGTGTCAGCGCTGGACAATTGCTTCATGGCCAGCTGAGGGCCCCGTGCTGCAGGTTGAGACATCGACTCGGCGCAGCTCTCAGCTGCATTTTGGCTACCCTTCACCATGCTGGCTGCGTGTTCTGCGGACGAGGCTTGAGGCCTGTCAGCGTCCAGTTGCGAAGCCAGTCTTTTGCGGCGGGCCTGAGCAGCTTGGCACGCAGACTTCAGCGCTGTTTGCAACAAGCATTTGACCTTTTCATCTGCTGAAAACTTCAACACATCAGCGTTTTGCAAGCCGTCTAAATGTTCCGGACACCAAAAACCCCTGCCGACCAGTTGAAGCGCACCTTGATGATGCCAAATTGCTGGCTGAACATGCTTGTCAACTGAAGCCAACCACGCCGCCATGTCTTCGACTTTGGCTTTGAACTCAAGGGCCTTGAGCCCGCCCATCGGGTGCCGAGCCCGACTCGAACCACCAGGAAGAGGAAGGCCATGCCACTTCTTTAATAAGGCTTCTCGACGCGCTTGCAGCGGTTCACTTTGGCCAAACCAGATATCTTTGGCATTGAGCAAAACCGCAGCCCCGGAGGCTAAAACATCATCTTTGTCCAGTTGTAAGCCCTCAGCCGCGCGCAGAGAAGAGACCAGAGCCTTGTCATCTCGGATTGTGAAAGAGTGCAATACGTGAGCGACCCACTGCGAGGCTTGCAAATAGCTAGGCTTCGCTGACAAGGTCACTTTCTCCACGCTGCGCTTGCGAAGCTCTTGGGCCATCAATGGACCTGCAGCAGAACAGGGAATGAAAAGCAGCACTGGCTTAAAGTCCCTTACGGTACACTACTCAAGAGGCATGTAGGGGACATGGCGCTCAAATTCTGTCATCAAGAAGCACACACAAACCAATAGCACAGGTGGCCCCCAGCGTGGGCTTTCTAACAAAAGGCATGCGGCGCAGGCAAAGACCGCTTTTTGTTTCTTCCCTCTTGTTATCCAGCGTAACTCCACATCTGCTGAACCCAAGGGGGTAAAATTGGGGGAACCCAGGTGGCCTTCAATTGTCCTAAAAGGTCAAACTGCTCTCTCGTGGGCCCGTCTGCAATGTTTGCTGCAGATTCAACCCTTCCGCAATGCAAGTCAATTTGCCCATAGGCTAGTTCAAGCCAGAGTTTCCCTATACAAGCGAAGGACTCAGGACCTCCACCCCCACCCTTGGTCAGAGCATGCAAAACGCCATCATTATCAACAAAAGCGAGCCACAAGGCCCCTTGGAGCAAATGTTCAAAGGTGCCCCAAACGAGGATGATGCCTAACAGTTCCTGGAAACCAATTTGGTGATCCCCCCTGTCAAGCAACAATTTCAAAATTTCCGAGGGCGTCTGCAACCTGGTCCAAAAGAAATTTCCGGCAACACAAATTACTGCTGCAACCCAGGTGGATTCCCCGGCAGCATCGGACCAGGAGACAACACAAGGCCTGTCATTACTACACCCCCGTCGCACGGACAAGGGCGGTCGCTGTAAGTAGCGAATGAACCATTCTGCCGACCGGCGAAGCCAGGGGGACACAACATGACCAGGTAAGGGGGCATGCGCTTGCGCGTAAAATGGCTTAACGTAAGCGCGCCCCACCCGGTTCCCGCTGACAGTTACAGCAAACGACAACCGCCCTGCCAGTTTTGACGCCTGCCCTGGTTCTAGCAAAGCAGTGTCTAACACAGTTTGTAACAGTTGCGCATATTTGGCGGCTTTTGAAGGGTCAACGCGCGTGTGCAAAGACCTACCCCGGAAGTCAACCCTACACAAGGACCCTAAGACAACCATGCTTTCAGCATTGTCGCTATCTTTGTCAGGATCAGTAGGGAAACCGAGCAGGCCAGCCAACACAGTGAGCAACCACCCACCTGTGTAAACAACGCCAAGTTTGCTTGCACCGAAAAAATCATCTACATATCGTGCGACAGGTGCTTTGAAAATTCTTAGGACCAGGGTACGGAGCATATGGCCCACCCTGTGCCAGGCATACACGGCGGAAACAGTCCCAAAAGGCATCCCCTTGTACTGGGCAGTCCACAGAACACCCTGGTCGATCCACACAGACCATGAAAATTCCAAATGACGAGAGCGGATGGGAACCCGGCGGAAAGCTTTTGACACATCCCGCTTCCACATGTGCACGTTGCTGTCCTGGTTGAAAAAATTAAAAACAATTGCAGCCAACGTGTCCAACGTGTCATGTTGGATTTTGTCGCATGGACGGGTGGCCAAGTTGACTCCGCTTTCAGACTCGTGGTCTACGACCCGCGTTCTCCAGCCCTTCGCCCTTAGCTCCCTGACTGGTATCCGCCTTGTTAAAGTGACACTTTCAACATCGCTAGGCGTCAAAAGCCTGGGAACGGTCATGGCACCCAACAAGGAATCGTCATGCACTTGCGGGGAAATGTTGTCGGAAAAAGGCAACTCTTTTACTGCAGCAAGAACTTTCTGATTCAACTCAACCCTGTTCTGGCGCAGCTGCTGTACGGTCATTCCTGCCTTGAAGACCTCTGATTTGCTGCTACCTTCGCAAGGAGGCAGCTCGCCCACCAACGGAAATCCAAACTGCAGATCGCGCAAGAAGCTGCCTGCTTCTACTCCAGCCATTGCGAGCAAGCAGCGCCACAAGGGGCCATGGATGCGACTGGTTAACAGTTGCACTTCAGCCGGGGAACCTTGGGTCCATTCCACCCTTTCAGCTTGGAGTTGATCCACGGCCTGCAAGACTTTTTGCAGCTGCTGCTGACGAAAATTGTGAATGTCTTCAACCGTGTGGGCACATTCAAAATTTATGGCTTCTTGCAAATCAGAATCTAACACTTGGAGTGAGCCAGCAGGATGCTTTAGAGCCAACGAAAATTCAACATGTTGCAACGGACTGAGCCCAACCGGCGCGCCCAAGCCATGGGGGGCCAAAAACCTAGATGAAACCTGGGGCCCTTCCACAGCACGTTGGGCAAGGCCATGTAAGCTGGGCAACTCAGCGTGCGCAACACCTACCTGGCTCTTAGCTGGCAGCTCTGTTTCTCTTGGCAAATCGAAACGGCTTGAAACAGACAGGTCGCAGTGTGGTGAAATTGCGTCGGTTGCAAACTGCTGCAGCTGCACTGGTCGCTCTGCAGGCTCATGTCAGCGTTTGGCACCGTCTCGTTGGTACTTTTGTTTCTGCTGGGCTGCTCTTCTTGCAGCAGTCTTCAAATACCAGTTGTGTGTCTTCTTTTCCCGGTTTGTGAGCGGCCGGGCATCCGTTGGCTGGTTGGGCTCTCCACCGCCCGCAGGACCTGCACTGAACATCTTCTGCTGCGTTTCCATCAACTGCTTGGTGACTCTTTCAGCCTGTTTCTGGGCTGCTTCAGCAGCTGCGAGCTGTCGAGACACCAGCTCGTCCGTGCTTTCTCTGGGAGAGGAAGAAGAAAGCGGACGGGCCTGCTGCTCACTCAAACCGGCTTCTTTCATGACTTCGGCAAGCCGATGTTTTGCGATATCCAACAAATCCTTGTCAATCTTTTGGGCTTCGCATGGAATGTCCAAGCTTGGGTCGCCTTTCTCTGCACGACGCGCCCAATTTTTCCTCAGGAGCTCTTCGTAGAGGAAGGCCAAGAACGGCCTATTTCCCTTCATCCGCTCTTGTTCGGCCAGCTGGAGAACGTTGTCCACATGCGCCAGCGCAACTGGCCAAGACAGTTGACCTGTCGCAACGGCCACTATTGCGTACCGAAGAAAAGCCCCATTCCACTGAGACACTGTTCGGAAGAATCTAGGAGAGGCAGTGGCACTCTTCAATGCCTTGCCCAAATCCTGCAGTGAGGAGATGGGGACGTGCCCTCGCAGAGGCCATTCGCCATCATCATGCAACTGGAACTTCCCACCAATCACATCAGGCGTGAGCCACATCGGAAGAGTCTCCTTGGAAGTAAGGTCCACAAACAGAAAAGGCGTTTTTCCGGATGCCTTGCATTCTTCTGTGTGCTGGTGCATGCTATTCCAAAGTGACTGCTCAGCTTGAAGCCCAAAGCTCACATTGGACATGTGGGCCTTGTGCAGGAGATTGGCCACATCTGCCACCTTGCTTGGCAGAAACAGTTTGGCCAGCGACTGCGCGCTGGAAGTTGTACCAGCCGCCTGTTGAGCTCTACGGGCCTGGGACACTGCATCAACAGCCCTAAGCACACGGCGGATGCAGGCTTGGACTGGCAGCTCTTTTGGAAATTGGTCTTCAAGCATCTGCTCCGTATATCCCTCAGCCAACGCTGGAGATTCAACTTTCATCGTATCTGTGAACCAAGAGATGGTTGCTTTCACCACGGGCTCACCAGGGCTTGGGTCTTCCACCTTCTTCAGGAAATCCGCCCATGAGGCCATTGCCCTGGAGGCTCAAGCAAAAAGAAATCTGGAGCCTGAGCCGGGGCTGCCACACACCTTAGTAATTGTGCCTCAGCACACGTTGGAACCTGTGCATCCACAAAAAACCGGGCTTCGAGGGCAGAATCAAATATCAACGTCCTGCAGTGCTGGGAACCTGTTCTCTATAGAATCAAATGCCTCAGGGTATGGGTGTTCATCACCATGAAAAATTGATAGCAAAAAACATGGAAAATCAATGATGCACAGCTACGGTTGGTTTTGATTCTATAGAGACGTGTGGGGGCACAGGAAGGTTGAAGCTGATATTAAACAAATGTTTGACAAACGTGGCCCAAGAGGTTGGTTTTGATTTTGTAGAGAAGTGTGGGGACATATGAAGGTTGAAATTGATTTTACAAAAATGTTGGATGAAAGTGGCCCAAGAGGTTCGTATTGATTTTATAGACCTGACCTCACAGCACACCATCCACTCTAAAATCAATTCTCTATACAATGAAATATCAACAATATCAACCTACCTGACCTCACAACACACCATCACTCTAAAATCAATTCGCATCCTTCTACTACTCCAGATGCTTTCTATAGAGTCAAATGTTAGGACCTCTGTAAAATCTGGTGACATGGCGTGCCCTCTCTATAGAATCAAATGTTGGCATCCACTTTGAGAGAACAAACTGACTTGTTTGGACCCCATGTTTAAAGTGTGGCGGTTTTTCAGATAGGTTGATATTTGATTCTATAAGAAAATTGTCTATTAAAACATTTTGAGCTCAAGCTCCCAGATTCTATAGAGCATATTCGGCAGAGGATTCTATGATACTCTCGATAGACCGTATATTTTCAAACATGTCAGTTTGTATTACAGTATATTGCTTGCAGTAATTGTTCATTATCTCCTTGCCTCCTTGCGTATTTAACTATGCGTGTATTCAACAAATGTTGTGTTGTGTCCTTCATCCTCTGATATGTGTTCACGTACTACTAAAATCTAAAATAGATCTCATCAAATAATATGACAGAAAAATCTGAAAAAACAAAAACCAAAGAATCTAACTTGACATCACCCCATCATAAATTGGCCTTCCGTTATCCTCAAAATTCAAGTTGTCTGGTATATGTATATGGTCTCCAAATGTCTCCAAACAAATCTTCTGAAAACGCTGCAACTTGCCAACAAGGTCCCAGCTCTGGCAAAGCTTGCAAGAGCTGGTATGAATGCATGCATGAACCTTGGCTGCGACAGCAGCGGCATGAGCCAGCAAAAAACCATGACGTTGAATGTGGCCTTCTCAACTACGGTGCGTTCACATTTAGACTGGAATTGCATGTTCAAAGAACTGACATACCCTGAGGATTTTGTAGCGCTCTCAATAACACAAAGCGGCGCTCCGCAGCTTGCCAAAACACGATGACCTCATCTCAACGAACATTCAAACGAGACTCTGCAAAAACAAACGAGACTCAGCTCCCAAGCAATCAAGGTTCAAATCCCAAGACTGTGCGTATTTGAGTAGAAAACATATAACAATTCTAACTGAAGACCGTGTCACTGTCGCATCTCGCAAACAACAAGAGTAGTTGAGCAATGTTAAGCAAGACTCAGGCAAGAATACCCCACCTGCTGGGTGTTCAATGCTCTCAAATGTGTTTTGTTCTGGTCTTCCTGAACTAGATTCTTAGCTCAGAATCACGCAAGATTATGGCTGCCCTATGCCTTACAAGTTGACAAAGTGTGTATATATATATATATGTGTCAAAAGCAAAATGACCATACATACATACATACATACATACATAGGCAAGCAGACGAAACAATACAAGAAAGAGCTCATCAACAGGTGCCGCCAGGCTTGGGACGCCGAGCACCACCACTGGGAGCAACACCAGAGGAGCGGCTTCCAATGCCGCAACTGTGGCCTGCGGACGCACCAAGGTTTGACAGCTGATGTCCTGGAAGCAAGGCTGAATGAAACATGTCCACAAACGGTGTTCACTGAGGTAGCCACCACTGCTGACAAGGCGGCCCAGCTACCCAAGAAACTCACAAGAGCCCAGCAGATCAAAGCCTTGCTGGACAGCCAACCACAGCAACCCACTCAGGGCAAACATCAGCTTGCAGAGACCACTGGATATCTGAAATGCTTGGTGTGTAGCATCAATATCCACAAAAGGGTCAATGAAGAGGCATACAACAACTTCATCAACAGCCCATGCGTGAACCAAGCCTACATGGCAGAACATCCAGGCCACCCAAGCCATGCCTTATGGCAGGTTGGAGCAAGGGTTAAGTGTTCACAATGTGGAACCCACTGGAACCTGGATGGTCAGCAGCGCATCATAGCGACCCAGGCCTTTCACAAGGCCTGCAAAGGGGCAGGAGGCAAGCACACACCGCCCATCAGCACCTTCTTCCACAAAAAGAAGGACAAAGCCAGCAGCCACAGCTCCGATACCTCTCAACAAGAGGATCCAGCTGACAGGCCCACACCAAGGAGGCTGAACTTCCCCACGGCCCTTGATGATGTCGAACAGGAAGCTCTCACCGAAGGCATGTCTGCACTGGCCATGACCCCCCGCCTAGCAACAGGCAGCCTCTCGGAAATGCAGCAGCCCAATGACTCTGAAGCTGACGAAGCTCAAGGCATTGCAGTCGACTTCTTCTGAGTCACCCGCAGGGCATGCAGCACCTACGGCCAGCTGGTGTTCTACTGAGCCGGCAGCACTCGCCGTGAACTGGCCAAAATGGCCCTCGTGCAACAACTCTAGTTTAAAAAAAATACATATATACATACATACATACATACATACATACATACATACATGGCTCAAGCCGTGAGTGGTCCAAGCAGGCACGCCCCACATAAAGCCCTGCTCGTGCGGCACCCCCAAGCACCACGTGCGCAAAACGAATACCAACACAGTCGCCGCCTTTGAGCTCCACCTGGGTGAGCGTCCTTTGCCCGTGATCTCACGACCTCGAGCACGACGCTTTGGCAGAGACCTTTGGCACCTGGCACTTGCTCGCCTGGCTACAACCTCCAGACCCTGCAGTGCACTGGTGCTTCAACTCTGCATTTGAGAAAGGCCAGATCTTGACCGGGGATCAGCTCCTTGCCTACGCAGAATCACCTGGAGTTTGACCTCCTCCATCACCTGCACTATGACGACTAGCAACCCCAATTCATGGAGCAGAGCCTATGTGGTGTGCCACAAATGCTCGAATTGGATCTGGCAAGACAAACTACGTCCTGACACCCGATGCCGCAAATGTGGAAACTGGTGGCCATCAGCGCGTGCAGGCATAGGCAAAGGCAAAGGTCAAGGTAGACCTCAACGAGCCCATGACAGCTGGCGTTCAAGCTCCAGTGACCTTCTTGACCGACCACCAGGGCTGCAGAAGCTCAAGCCACTCAAGAAGACCATGCCTACGCAGGCTGCAAATGAGATCCTAGCCAGCACATGGGAAGCCATTCCTGCAGAAGCACAGTCCAAACTCCAGACCTTAGGATTTGGACCGCCTCCACAAGAGGAGCCAGGCCTTGAGGCTATCTTGCAAACTCATCTCAAGGAGCTTCGACAAGCAGTCCAGGATGTGGTCAACAAGATGCACCAGCCCATCCCGGACACCGAGAAAGCCCTGGCACAGAAGCTCAAGACCCAGGTCACAGAGCTCAAAACCATCTCGATGAAGAAAGCACAGCTCCAAGGCCGACTGGATCAAGTCAAAAGCCAGTATGCCAGCATGCTTCAAGAGATGCAAGAACACCAAACCAAGCTCACAGAAGGACAACAAAAGCTCAAGACCTTGTCCGAGCAGTACATGCAAGCGGTCAACAAGACGCCACCACCAACCGACCTTGAGCTGACCGATCCAGAGATCCCCATCCCAATGGCAGTTGAGACATTCGTCACAAGTTTGGGCATCAGCTTGACTGCTGAACAACGCAGTCAACTCCACGGCCTGCTCAAGCGGCCAGGGAGTGATGTCGATGACCCCAGCAAGCGCCGGAAAACCCACGTCCTTGAGCAGCCCAAGGGTGTTCTTGTAATAGGTATTGCTCTGTGCAGGACAGCCAGTCCGCCCATGCTTGTGCTGAATCGTTGACTGGATTACCATAAAGGTCCAGTTCATAGGCCGTGGACTTGTAGGTGCTCCAAGGCCTGAAGTCGATGTCTGGGGTGGCTGGAAGCGGTGGGAAGTACTGTATTTGCCGGTATTCTTTGGTGGCCTCTTCAATGTTGAAGTGGTACGAGATGAGTGCATGAGGCCGCCATGGAATAGCCCATTCAGTGGTGAGGGATGTGGTGCTGGCCAGCTGGTTGTGGATCAGGGCATAGTCGATGACATTGCCTGACAAGAGGCTGGCGTCTGGTGATAGGACCTCAAAGTGGAATTTGGAAGGCAGCACAGTGCTTGTGATGCTGCCAGGGCTGTTTTGCCAATCCCCCAAGAGTACAAAGGGGTGGTTGGTGGCCTGAACCAGTGCCAAGAGGCGGGCAAGGATGGTGGCATTGACATCACTTTGCAATGTTTCACCTGTCTTCATGTAGGTTCCTGCCACTAGGATGGTGCACTCCGTTGCTTGCCAGAGAAATGCTTGATAGCCGCAACCTTGGTTCGTGTAGGATTCCAAGGGTGTGAGCCCACAAGAAGGGTCTGCAAGCACCAAAATGCCTCCATGCGTGCCCGTGTTGCTTTCATTCGGTTGTGCTGGTGTTCCAAAGGCAGTTCTGCCTCGGATGGAGAAGTATTGGCAGGTCTGTTGATGTTGCTGTGGTTCAAGATGAGTTTCCACCAACACGTACACCTCGCTCTGCCTTGACCAGTACCAGTCCAAGACTTGTCGCCCAAAATGAGTCACATATTGCAAAATGCAATTTGTTGTGTTGTTGCTCCAATCTGGCCTTCTTCTCCGGGCTGGGATGTAGTGGTGGATCGAAATCTGGCTCTGCAGGTGGTGGCAAAGAGCATAGGACCTGTTGGGTGGTCCTGAAGGTGTCGATGTGCACTGCCCACACCTGTGTGACTTGGCTGGCCAGCTGTGGTGTCAAGTGTTCCAAGTGCATTGGCGGTTTGCCATCGTCAGCTATCCACATCAAATCTCGGTAGATGAGAATAGCAAAGTAGTGCCCTGTGTTGTGGCTCTGCCCTTGATGGCAGATCAGTGCAGCCGGCACAAACTCCGAGGATGCTCTGGCAAAGCCATCCAGTGATCTGGGTACTGTGAAGCTGCCGTAGGTGTTCACCAGTTTGCTGTGCTTGGTGGGTGTGCCATTGATCGTAGTGTTCCTGGTGATGTGGCTGACCAGGACTGGTTTGTCGTCCATCAAGTACTGGCCTAGACCTGTGTTCGCCCATCCGTTGAAAAGGTCTTGGAGATTGGTGACCTCTGGCCCATCATCAGGAAAAGGGATCAGGATGGGTTGCTGGATGTGATCTGTTAAGTACCCACCTGGCTGGATCTCTGCAAATCTGTAGTGGAAGGCTCGGGTTTGAGAGACATTCCAGAGAGTGTTGACAAAGTGGTTTGCATCACCCTCAATGTTGAGGTCATGTTTCCTCCACATAGGTTTCAGGCCGGGAAGCTGCTGGATGTCCACTGCTTCCGCCATTTCTAAAGACTCCTGGACGGCCTCTTTGAGGTTTCCCCAGGGCTGGGTGTTGGTTTCCTGGAGCAAGCCACATGTCCAGGCGAATGCCCTCCATGGGGCATTTGCATAGCAACGGCTGCTGGGGTTGCCCACAGTCATCGTGAGGTTCTGGAGGATGACTTCCGTGGTGGTGGCATAAGCCGGTTCCATCTTGCCCTTGTGCTTGAGCTTTGATTTCACCTGGCTGGTGGGCTTTCGTCCTCCTTGGATGCAAACCACTCCGGGTCCGGGTGCACCCAGCAGCAGCCCATGCGTCAGGGTCGAAGAAGGAGCTTCAGCAAAATTGTCAGACCTGTGTGGGTCTGTGGTATTTGTCTCCATGTGTTCAAGAGTTGTTCCCCTGTAACTCTTGTTGGAGAAATCCCCAAAAGGTGGTAGCTGGTGAAAAGGTTTCAGGTGTGTATGTGACTTGTCCCCTGCACATGTCACCTGCATGACCCCTGGCGCTGTGCTTGAGGCAGCGCGGCAATCCCCATGTGATGGTGTCCAATCAACTGCTTCCCATGGTATTGGCACCTCAAAACCTGGGAATTCCTGGTGGCCGTAGTGGGTACTGTTACCCACACTCCCCTCCTGACCTCAGGGCGAGTCACAAGCCTTTCACACCAGTCACCACAATCACAACGTGGAAAAGGGGAAGACCAGCTTACTGGGAACAACTACGGGCCAGGTTCCAGCTTGCACTCCAACAACCTCCCCAGCAAGTTCGAGGACCCACCAAAGGCTTCATGCAAGCCACTGCTGATGCACCCAAACACTGGGTTGGCACACCGACCTGGGGCCAATTCCTTGACACCTGTCACCACTGGCACAGATACAAAGACAGTCATGCGGCCAAATTGGTCAACCACACCATCGAGCATCAACTTCAATTAGCGCAACAAGCGGCTAACGATGAAAGCCACCTTCAGTACAAAGCCTGGCTGACCCAAGGCTACACCAAAGGCCTTAAAGGGCTCTTCCGCAGCCTTCGCAGCAGTGAACTGGCTTGGGAACGGCCTTACAGAAACTTGCCTCCCGATGAACGTATGACCCAAAGGCTCAAAGGCTGGGGGCAACTCTGGCAAATCAACCAGGATGAACTGCCACCAGCCAGGGAACACCTCCAAAGCCTGGCGAGAGACCAAGCCCAACAGCTTGAGATGCTCACCCTCAGCCAGCTGACATGGGCTCTACGCCACCTTCCTGACAAAGCATGCGGACCTGATGCAGTAACTGCTCAACTGCTGCGCACAGCTCCACCTTTGGCTGTCAAAGCCCTCTTGTCTCTCTATCAAGAGATGGAGGAGAAAGTCCAACTGCCAACTCAACAGCAAATGCACATGGTGGTCATGCTTCCCAAAAATGCGGCCAAAGAGAGACCCATCACACTGACCTCTCTGCTCTACAGGGTCTGGTGTCGGCTCCGAAAACCCTTGCTGGATGACTGGCAGAAACATCTCCCACCAGCCATGAACCACGACAGAGCCAGACCCGGAGCCACTGTGCTGTATGTGGCCCTGGAGCGGCTTTTGAGACAAAAAGTCCACCGAGCAAATGGACGGCGTGGAGTGACCTGCTTGATGGACATGTCCACCTTCTACGACACCATCAATCTCCAACAGCTCCAGATTGAGGCTCTCAAGCTCAGCTACCCTCCGCTCATGCTTGAGATGGCGCTCCAGGTGTATCATGGTCCCAAAGCCATTGTTGCTGAACAAGAAATGACACCCTTTTTCACAGTCACCAATGGCGTGCCGGCAGGATGCCCCCAGGCACCACTGCTTGCAAAAGCAGTCCTAGCACCAGCCTTACAACCATGGCAGCAGAACCACCCCACCATTCACCTTTCTAGCTGGGTGGATGATGTAGGCTTCGACACTGCCAGTCCCACAGCCCTTCAAGCAGCCAAAGAAGCAGTTGATGCCTACAGGGACCTTCACCGGAGGCTTTTGAGCCTGGGCCTGCAAGTCAACCCTAAGAAGACTGCCTTTGTGGCCACAGACAAAGCCACCGAGCGTGAGCTCAAAGCCTTGCTGCAGGATGATGAACCCCAAGTGGCACCGGTCATGCGGGATTTGGGCATCGACCACCAGGCAGCCAGGAAAAGACGCATCCCAGTCATGAAGCAACGCATCAAGAAGGCCGCAGCCCGCAAAGTCAAGTTGCGCAGTTTGAAGATTCCAGCACTAAAAGTCCGCCTGAGACTGCACCGAGGAGGCATTCAACCGGTGGCACTATGGGGGGTTGAAAGTCAAGGTCTGGCCCCACGCTACCGAGCAGCCCTACGCCAAGGTATGGCCAAACATCTTGGACATCACAATGGAGGACTGCTAGATGTCACCTATGACATCCATGCCAAGCGCTACATCGACCCTAGTGGTCAAGTCCTGATACACCACATCAAAGCCATCCACCACCTCGCCCAGGCATGGCCAACCGACCAAATCCAGGCCCTGGGACAGGCATGGCGCCAGACCTACCACCAGCTACAGGAGAAGCAATATCCATGGTACAGTGTTCGAGGGCCCTTGGCTGCAACCATTGTCTACCTCCTTGAATGGGGTTGGCAGCCACAAGAACTGCTCCACTGGAGTCGACCAGAAACCCAGCTTCTGCTGGCACAGCAGATTGATCTCCAAGCTCCATGGTGGCAAATTGAGCTCACCCTAACACGGGAGGCACAATGGCAACGCACCAACAGACTAGCCAGCAAACAGCACTATGAGCACCTGCTAACAGGCTTGGACTGGCACACCTATCGCCAGGTGAGGAAAAAGCTCAAGCCTCAACAACAGCACAACCTGGATACATGGGTACAGGCGGCAATCCACTCCAGGGATGCACACCAGACCAAAACATGCCCGATCTGTGGAGTCCCAGCCACACCAAAGCACATCCTCTGGCTGTGTAAGTGGCGTAAGAACCAGAACCATGACCCCATGCCGCCGGAATGGATGAACCGCATCACCAGTCAAGAAGAAGAGCCCTTATGGGCACATGGATGGATTCCGCTGGAACCACAGGAGGCCAGAACGGGTGCAAGGTCAAGGCTGTTGGGCAGGACTGCCAGTCATTCCCCTCCAACAGCATTCTGGGTGGGCTTTCACGCTGGACGCCACGCCCTCAACCTATGACACTCGCAGTCAGATGTGGGTATATGGACTCTGTGCTCATACCATGGCTCTAAAACAACTCAAGAGATTAGGCACTCTGACTGGCGTTCCCAAAGGCAGCCAAACCAAGGTCAGGGCCCTGCTGGCGGGCCTCGTGACCCTTGCCAACCAAACAACAGATCAAGTCAAGGTCATTGTGCAGCTTGCCAGTGTCTGGGAAGCCTGGAACCACCCGAAGCACCGCAGCCCATACATGGACCTCCTTGCTGAAGTACCACCCCACGACTACCAAAGAGTCACGGTACTATACATCAGCAAGAACACCAGGACACCAGATGCTCCAGCCAATGAGCCCCAGCTCAAAAGGAGGCAACGAGAAGCCGCCCTGGCAGCATGGGAAAGGGCCAAAACCTTCTATGATGCCAAGCAGGAAGAGTGGCAAGAGACCCTGGATCAAGACCACCAGCTCATCTATGAGCATGCTGTCAACCGCCTTAGCAAGATCTACGCTGACAACATGCACTACGTGCAACAAAAGGCACCTCGGCACCAAGGAAAACACACAAAACAGTACAAAAAAGAGCTGGTGAACCGCTGCCGCAAACCGTGGGCTGACAATCATCATCACTGGGAGCCGCACCAAAGAAGTGATTTCCAATGCCGCAGCTGCGGCATCAGGATGCATCAAAGCCTCACGACAGAAGTTCTGGAGACCCGTTTGAATGAAGATTGCCCTCAGATGCTGATAGAGACAGGACCCACCTCAGCAGCTGAGGCCGCGCCACTGCCCAGAAAGCAGACCAGAGCACAGCGCATCAAGGAGCTTTTGGAGAGCCAACCGGCGCAGCCCATCTCAGGTCAGCACCACCTGGCCGAGACCACTGGCTACCTGAAATTTGTGGTATGTGGGCTCAACATCCACAAAAGATTACACCGCCTTCATTCAAAGCCCTTGCGTCAACCAGGCCTACACCGCAGGCCATCAAGGCCACCTGAGCCATGCACTATGGCAGATCGGAGAACGAGTCAAATGCACTCAATGCGGCGCCACATGGAACCTAGATGGCCAGCAACGTGTCATAGCGACGCAGGCATTCCACAAACCTTGCAAAGGTGCAGGCACCAAGGGATCACCGCCCCTGAGCGAGTACTTCAAAAAGAAGGACTCTTCCAGCAGCGCCAGCCCTGACCTGGCACCTCAACCGGCCACTGCAGCCACTCAGCCTACACCACGGAGGCTCAGCTTTCAGACCGCCCTCGATGTTCAGGAGCAATCTGCTCATGAAGACCAGGTTCAAGCCGAGCTCACTCAACAGCTGTCCGCTTTGGCCATGAACTCCAGCCCCAGGACGGCAGCTGCTGACACAGTTGAACTTGAAGTTGACTACTTCTAACCCATGGCACTACAGCAGGCAGAAGCACACCTGAGGTGACCGCTGAAACCGTCTCCGTACATAGGCAAACCACCGCCAAAGAGCCACGAGCCCCTCTCTAGGAAAAAAATACATACATACATACATACATACATACATCCATCCATCCATCCATCCATACATACATACATACATGGCTCAAGCCGTTTGAGGTCTCAACCTGGTCCCATTCAAATCCAGGCACAGGAAAGCAAGCCATTGGAGCCTAGCATTGTGGACCACCTTGGCACTGGACCGTTCTTTGCTAGCAATCTTGCTCTTCACCAACCTCGCTTTTGTTGACCCCTTCGGTGACTGGCAAGGTCTCGCTCTGGTCTTCGGCCTGAACACCATCCTGGTGACTGGGGCTACAAGATCAGCTTTCTCCCAGGCCTGATTGTGATCGGTGCCCAGCTCTTCAACCACCACCAGGTAGAGGACGAGTTTCTTGAGATCATCCTCATCAGGAGCTATGGCGTCCAACTGGTGTCGTGCATATCAGGTATGCACCAAGAGCACCTGTCACAACTGGATATGGCAAGACAAGATCAAGAGCGGCAACAAATGCCGAAAGTGCGGCACATGGTGGGTGGTCACCGCAAATGGCAAAGGCAAAGGACAAGGCCACACCACCACTTCCAAAGCCCTCCATAAGGGTTGGCCCAGGAAAACATACCAAGAAGCACTCCTGGACACACCGCCTGGGCTACACCGGCCACGACCACTACGACGCCCTCAGGATCAGCAGCAAGCTGCAGAGCTCCTCACAGCCAACTGGGAATCCATTCCGGACACCATCCAAAGCAAGCTTCAAGCTTTGGGTCTAGGACCTCAACCTCAGGAGGAGCCAGGGCTGACAGACATCCTGAAGACACATATGAGCTCTTTACCGCCTGAAGTCCAAGCTGTAGTCACCAAGCTGACGACACCACTCCCACAAACGGAGAAAGAGATCGCGCAGCAGTTGAAGAATCAGGTCACGGAGTTGAAGAATCAATCCATCAAGAAGACCCAGCTTCAAGTCAAACTGGACCAGGCGAAGAGTCACTATGCAGCCATGCTACAGGACATGCAGGACATCCAAGCACGCCTCAATGATGGACAACAAAAGCTCAAGCAGCTCTCCGACAAGTACATGGCTGCAGTCAATCAAGCACCCAAGCCTGAAGACCTCACAACGGACACAGCGGCCAACGAGCCCATTCCAATGGCAGTCGAATCTTTTGTCACGAGCCTTGGCATTTCTTTGACTGAAGATCAGAGAAGCCAACTTCACGGTCTCTTGAAGCGTCCAAACATGGATGGAGAAGACCCAACCAAGCGCAGGAAAACTGAGACGACTGCAACTCCAATTCACTCACCGTTGAGTGGGTAACATGCAGTGGGAACTCCAGGGGTCATTTCAAGGGGAATTTGTGCCTGTACCCCTTGATGATTTCGATGAGGCACATACCAACGGGGAAACTGTGAACCAGCGCCAATGGGTTTGCCGCGCTGCCTCAGGCTCTGAGGTGCACTTCACAACAGACCATGCATGGTGTGCAAGGGACCACTCACACCAACCATGGATGGCATTTGGGGATAACCTTTCCAGCCTGCATGAAGGGGACATTTCATGCACCAATCCACATGGCGCTGACGCACAGGGCGATCACGTCACGATTTTGACATCAGAGCCTTCAATCCAACCCTCCGGCCATGACAAGCTGAAGCCCTCTGACTACCTCTCCATCAAAGGGGGAGCATATCCCAGTGGCAATACCGAGCTGCCACGAACCGGATTGCAACCAATGGAGCATGAGTATGCCTCCACCACTGACTGCATTTTGCAGAACCTCAGCATGACAGTGGGCAACCCCAGTGCCTATTGTTATGCCAATGCACCATGGCGAGCATTCAGCTGGACCTGTGCGCTGCTACAAGAAACGAGCACCCAACCTTGGGGCACCCTGCAAGAAGCAGTACAAGAATCTCTGGACACTGCAGAAACCGTGGACCTCCACCAGCTACCAGGCATGCAAGAGCTATGGACACAGCATGACCTCAACTTGCAGGGCGATGCAAACCACTTTGTGAACTCACTCTGGCTTCAATCTCAAACCAGAGCCTTCCACTTCCGCTATGCAGAGATCAAGGAGCAAGGCTACCTGGTGGATCATGTCCAGATGCCGATCTTGATTCCCTACCCTGATGACTGGCCTGAAGACACGAGGTTTCAGGACCTCATCAACAACTGGGCTAATCAGGGCTTGGGGCAATACCTCATGGACGACAAGAAGGTCCTAATTTGCCGTGTCACCAGAAACACGGTGGTTGATGGCATTGCCACAAAGCATGCAAAGACGCTGAACCCGTATGGCAGCTTGGCCAACAGATCAAATCGAGCACCTGGAGCAGGCCTGGTCGAACATCTACCAGCACCTGAGCACTAAAGCACACCCCTGGTATACAGTCAAGGGTCCAATAGCAGCCACCATTGCATACCTCCTGGAATGGCAGTGGCAAGCACCATCGCTGCACCAATGGACCAGACCGGAAACGGCCTACCTGACAGAAAATGCCCTCAGCCTCCGACAACCATGGTGGCAACTTGAGAAGAAGCTCTTGAAAGAAGCCACCAGTCAGCGCACCTCCAGGCTGGCCCAGAAACAGCACCACCAGCATTTGGTGGCAGGATTAGACTGGCACGTCTACAGACAGCTAGTCAACAAACTGCCCAAAGAGCATCGCACCTGCCTCCGCACCTGGGTCCAGGGAGCCATCCACTATCGTGAGAATGGCAAGCCCAAACCATGCCCAGTCTGTGCAGTACCAGCCACTCCCAAACACATCGTCTGGATGCGCAAGTGGCACAAAGGCAAAGGCCACAAACCAATGCCACCAGAATGGGCAGAGCGGCTCACACAGCATGATGAAGACCCTTTGTGGAACGCAGGTTGGATCCCGCTGGAGCCGCAAGATCAACTCACACAACACCATCCCTACCAAGGCCATGGGGTATGGCAAGGACTGCAGATGCTCCAGGCGCATCAGCACCAAGGGTGGGCGTTTACCCTGGATGCCACTCCCTCCACCTATGACACCCGTAGCCAGCTCTGGGTTTTTGGGCTCTGTGTCCATGTCATGCGACTTGGTCAATTGCAGCGACTTGGGGCCATCACTGGAGTGCCAGACAGTCCACAGACAAAAACACGGGCCCTGCTAGCTGGCTTAGTTGCCTTGGCCAAACATACCAGCATTGCAGTCAAAGTCATTGTTCAGGTTGCAGCAGTCTGGGAGGCATGGACCGACATCCGCCACCGAGCACAGCATCAGGACCTCTATCAGGGTCTCACTGACTCTGACTTTCACAGGGTCACGGTCCTGTACATCAGCCGCAACACACGCACACCAGACACACCTGGCAGCGAGCCACATCTCAGGAGACGCCAAAGAGATGCAGCATTGACGGCATGGGAACGTGCCACCCAGCTCCAAAACAAACGAGCTACCGACTGGCAGCACACCCTTGATCAGGACCATGAAACTATCGACACCCATGCTGCAGCTCGCCTGGCCGCTGTGTATCAAGATAAAGAACACTACCTGCATCAAAAGCCCAACAGGCATCAAGGGAGGCACACCAAGCAGCACAAGAAGCAGCTTGTCAAGCTCTGCACCCACGCGTGGCAGGCACCCAAGCACCGTTGGCAACCTCACCGAAGCGGCTATCAGTGCAGTGCCTGTGGAATCCGAGTTCACCAAGCATTGACGGCCTCCACCATTGAGGAACGCATCCAGCAGCCTTGTCCCCAGATCCAGCTCGATGAGGCACACCCTGATATGCACAGCCCACACAAGCCAATTCAGCGCAAGGCCACCAGGGCACAGCTGATCGCCAGCTTGCTTGAGAAACAGGCACAACAGCAATCCGCCAGTGCACACACCCTTGAAGAAACCAAAGGATATCTCAGATGCACCACTTGTGGACAGAGCATTCACAAAAGGACGAATGAAGAAGCCTTCACCGCCTATGTCCAGGGTCCCTGTGTCAACCGGCCGTTCGATCAGGACCACAGTGGCCATGCAACACATCTCCTCTGGCAACGAGGAGATCGCATCCACTGCAAGCACTGTGGCACCCAAACGCACACCGATGCTCAAGGCCGGCCCATTGCCACAGCCACCTTGCAGAAAGCGTGCAAAGGGGCGCCCATTGCGGCCTCACCGCCTTTGTCTGAGTTCTTCAAAAGGCAGCCTTCTGCGGCCAAGCCTCCAAGTAAGCCTGACACCGCACCAGGAGAGTCCATAGAACCGGGCCCTGGCACTACAAGCAAGACCCAAGCAGGCCATGATACCCAGCCAACTTTGGGCTATCTTGCTTCGGCTCCGAGCCAGACAGCTTTGTCACCTTTGATACCCAGGCAACTTCAATACAGTGCAGTCACAAGACAGCCCGAGGCACTCATGGCCACCCATGCCCATGCCAGCTGCGATGACACAGGCCATGAAACCCAGCCAGACGGTCAGGCACCTTGGCAAATGCCACATGCACCGCAAACTCAGCAGTCCCCTGTGGCCAAACGAGGCAGGTCAAGCTCCTCGGCTTTTGGCGAAGACACAGAGAGCGGCACTGATGCTGATGACCCGGTGCTCGACGTTGACTACTTCTAGCCTGCTGCTGGCAGCCTTGCGGCCTAGGTCAATGCACCTTTCGTTCTGCAGACACAAAAGGTCTTTAGGAAAAACAAATACATACATACATACATACATACATACATACATACATACATACATA
>CAXAMN010000869.1:293050-331655 GCA_963970005.1 Durusdinium trenchii
ACATACATACATACATACATACATACATACATACATACATACATACAATATCTTATATGCAAACATGCCTCGGTCCGCAAGAGAACCGTCCATCATTCATCATTGACTAGACTATATATGGTTCGCTGGGCACCCACTCGTGCAAATGGGCATTCCGCAGGTGTTTCAAGGATTTGAGGCAACCGTAGCACTGAAGCGGTCTGTCCTGCGGATTCGATGGATTACATGGAGCCGTGGAGCAACACTCAGAGAAGAAAATCCAATTGGCGCATGAATCCTACCTTTGCATGTGCTATGTGTGGGGCAGGCAATACTCCTTTGGCTTAAGCTAGCTGCTGTGTGTTTGTGCGTGTTTGTGTGCAAGTACAATACACAGTGCATTATCCTGTCTGCTTTTAGGCACTAATTCCGGATAATGGCTGACGAAGCCCCACACTCTCTTTTGACCACTGAACATAAGTTGTGAGTGGAACGATCCTCGAAAGCAAATAGATCAAAAACACCACGCAAAATCGTTCAGCTGAGTCTGAGTGACGCATACGTAACTCACCCAATCTCCTCGGTGAAAAGAAAGACAGCCACTGACGCATCCGGTGTGGTGGGTGGGAGCCAGTCAGTTGCCTGTCTACAGTAGAACAAGGCAACTGGCTATTCACGGCAGTCTCGAATAAGAAATGCTGCAAGCATGAAAGAATTCCATGCAAGAAACCACATGTCAGTGCCATGAGAGGCAAATTTGTAGTTGCGCAGTAGTCCAGGATGGAATGGGAAAAGGAGGGAATAGCTAAACTTCATTGAACACAACACTGATACGAGAATGGCAAGAGGTGTTGGAGCAGACTGGGCTTCACAGCAGTTACTGTTCTGATACTGAGCATAGAATCCATGACTGCTCTGCGCCTTTTTGTTGAGATTCTGGCGCTTTCGGGCCACGACCTGTGGGAAGCAAACCGCGCAAGAGTCTTGCACGTTCCATGTGATAGTCCGGTCTGCTGACGTCCTACTCCGTTCGTTTAATTGTTTCAATTTGTAAAAGTGGTACACGAAGTCAAAATGGTTTAACGCCAGAAAGTGAGTGTTGAAGCTATGATTTGTTGTCGAACTTCACACCAGGCACTCCCGTGATCTTTCAACTCCTTCGAACATCTGTTGTTGCAAAGTCAAGGCAACAAGGATTTTGGAGGTCACGGACTTTCTCATACATTGATATATATATATATATATAATCATCATCAAGTCGAGTCTAGCTGCACAGCAAAGTTTGGAGGCTGCAGCTTCGACCCAAAGCCTGTCACCCGCTACTGGCTAGCACATTTCAGATGCAATGATACTTACTTTCATAAGTATATAGTATCTGAAGCCCTACTTGAGTTGATACGAGCTAGTGGTGACCAAAAAGGGCAAATCATGCCGCCTGCAAGGCATGATGGTTCTTCGGCTCCAGTGTGAGAACATCTCTTGCATCCTGTCAGCATTCGCGGAGCAAGAGGCTGAGCTATGGTGAATTGAAACATAACCTATCCGCTCCTGCAAGGCCTCTTCCTGCCGACCCGCTGCATCTAGGGCCACCATGCGGCGAAGCAAGGCCTCTCAGCTTTATCAACTCTCAACACTTGTGGTCCTATCTCAGACTCCTGGACACCACAAAGCGCTACTAGGAGCAAAGGGCATCGCTGCCAGGAGCAAAGACGCTACTAGGGGCTCCTGGCCTTACTACTAGGAGCAAGAAGCTACTAGTAGCTAAAGCTACTAGGTGGAGGTTAGGTTTTTGTGCAAAAGACACTCCTTACACCCCCGGAGCCCCCGGTTGCTCATGTTGTGTGCCAGGAGCTGTAAGGCCTTGAGGTTTGCCGGCTGCTGTTTGATGACCTGTGGCGGACTCGTTGCTCATGCTGATGAATCCTTTGATGTGTGCTCAAGAGCTCAAACTTATCGGGGGCGATTGTTGGAGAAGAAATCAACACACAAATCATACATATCAAACCAACAACTTGAAACTGATTTATCTATTGGTCCATCTAGCAACTTCGAGGGAGCTGGTGTTGGTTTTCAAACGGCTGACCCTCTGCCACTTCAGACCCCGCTGCTGAATCTCCCGACACCAGGAGATCTGAGTGGTGTGCAAAACCTAACCAGCTCTACACATGTATTCCTGTGTAAATGTATCTTGCTAACGTAAGCAAATCATATTATCTAGGCATATGTCTGTAAACTATGTTGCAGAAAATTCATGTAGTGTTTGGAATCTATCTCACTGGTCACTAAGAAAAATGCAAAGTATATTATGATATTAATCTAAGAGTAGGAATCTTGAGTGTGGTTTATGTGGCCCGCCGTGTGCCTCGGATGTATCTCGCACCACAAGATCATGCCTCACTGTCAAAATGCATCCGCTCTGGATGGCTACTTAAATAGCAAGTCCCAAGCTAATCAGGTCAGCATCGGCCCCGTGTTTGCCAGCTGAATATTTTTTGTATTTTTTGTTGGTCAGCTGATGTTAGCTGTCATCTTTGACTTTGCTGAACGTAGTGCAGCCGGGACTCACAAGTACTGACAGTCCTCCTCTAAAGCATCTGGATGCATCTGTTATCAGTTAATAAAGCAGTGCTTCGGCTGAGTATAGTATAGCTAAGTTCTCAGCTGCTTCAACTGCTGGAAGCAGGCTGCGCGATTGTTAAGACCTCGGAGGTTTATCAATTGAAACAACTGCGATCTGGTGGATTGGAGGTGATCCAACAGCCAAGCCGTGTGATGTTTGTTTTTTTCCACTTATTGTAATTACATGGTGACATGGTATGCCAAATCCCCGCATCCCACAAGTCCAACCAAGCTTGTGAGCAACTAGTAGATGACCTACTGCAAATACGAATGATACCTGCCAACTGCCTATCTTGAATTGTTTTAGAATATATACGACTTAGTTTGCAAAATCTGCCGGGATGCAGGTCAAGGCCAGCTCAGAGCTGGCTGTGCAAGACCTAAGAGCCGACGGTTGTCGCGAGAAGCGCATAGTAGCGGCTGGTGACCGGTGACCTGATTTGCTGCGAGTCTGTTGGCCCGGATAATCTGAGGATGTGCGATCACATGCCAGCAACACAGAGCAAGCATCTAGCGCTTGTTTCTCCTTTCAGAAAACTGACACATGTGGACACAGGCTCCATGCCAAGTGAGTGCCGAATCAGGCCATGTGCCAAGACAAGGACGCATTGAACTGCTCCTTCTTAATTTAGTCACTGACGTTTGCCAGTGAATGACGAATGAAGAAACATTTATGTAAGCAGATTCCGGCATCATCAAAAATACATGACGAGATTGTAGACACTCAAAAAATAGAACAAATGCTGACTGCTGGACTTGCTTGATCATACCAGAATGCTGGCCGTTGACAGTGCAAAATCCTTGGGTCCCTTGTGAAGCTGTTGCTGTAAGAGAGTTCGATGCTGCCGTTATCTGACACCCATGAGCCAAGTCTCGCTCTGCATGGCAGACTTGGAGAAATGCATCTGTCCATTCATCAATGAGCTACCGAAACCCGAAACTCTGCCCACAAGGCTTCGAAATAAGTAGCCAGCCTTACACCGTCTGGAGTCTGGACCAGGATTCAGGTCTTGCAAGTCATGAAAGGACAGTTGTGATTGTTATTGAAATGAATCTAATCGACCACCTCAATTCCGCTAGTTTGGCCCTTTAAACATGTCCCGACGGCGGCCATACCCCTGAGAATGCAGGCATTGTGCCCAATAGGCAAGGAGGTTTGTGAGAAGATTGCTTGATGACAGGCTACGACCAAAGAATTTGAGAGGATATACTTTTTCGCTCTCAGGGAGTAAACCGTTTGAGAGCTCTCCATCTCCTCTCATTTCTCTGACAGGAAACAGCGCTGTCAGCACTACGCTTGTTGGTGGCTTGCGACAAAACACATCCAACACGTGTGGATACCATGGCCATCATGGTTTCTCGGGTATCTCCAAAACACCATCACCTGCAAGCAGCACCAAGGACAACGACAGCGCGGCAGCTCCGGCAGCAGCAACAACCACCAACATCCATAGTAGTGATGACATATTTGTATCCACCACAAGTTGCTTTTTCAGCGTTTATTTCAACACAATGCCTCCCAGCAAAAGGCATCTATAGACTTGGTGTTATTCTTGCTTTTTTGCTTTTCTTGGGAATCCATCTACATTTACTTTGTTTCCTCCTTAAGTGAATCTGCCCTCAATTTCAATCTGTTGTCCAAGACTTCCCTCTTGGCCAAGTCCTTAGCTGGAAATAGGTGACTTCTTAGCTGACTCATTCTCCCACCCACAGACCCCTTCCAGACAAATCCGCGAAAGCTATATAAATGCTTCCCCATCATCTGAGCGGCTAATCTAAGGTTTCCCCTTTTGACATGGTCCGTTTAAGTCAAGCTTTCCGACTGACAGTGTCCTGGCAAGTCTTCATACAGTATAAAAGAATGACTCCTCTCTTGGAAAAGTATTCCTATTCTCAGCGGCCTTTCTGTTTTATTTACTTGAAACATATGACCTTTTGTGTTTTTTGCTTGACTTGGATTCCTTATTGAGCTAAACTTTCAGGTCGGCATGTATCCATTGCCATGCCCTTGTCATATGTTTATGGATACACTGGAAATTCACACGATACAGTAGCGCCCAACACTACTAGTGCATATATATTAATATATTTATAAATACATGTAAATGCAGTAAACTCCTAAACAAAAATATGCCAGCGTAGCTGGAAAAGAAAAAATCATGAACAACTGTTAAGGTTAAAGGGCATAGGCTATACAAAAAAAAGGTTATGACTGCTAGCTATCAGGTTCACGGCCATCGCTATTAGGTTGGATGCCATCGCCATTAGGTTGGAGGCCATTGCTATTATATAGGTTGGAGGCCATCGCTAGCATTACACCTTTTGGGACATGTAATTCACAGCAATTTCTGTAGCGCTCACAGCGGCCCTTCCTGGAGCACGGAGCACCATCCTCGACACTGCGGGAAGATGCTCAACGACGCTCAGTCGGATGACGATGGCACCTGCCATGGCACAGGTCATGCAGGTCACGGGTCTGTCAACAAGTCATCTCAACTCCCATGAATTCGTGTGGAAATCAGACGGGATCCCACAATTGGCAAGTCTTGTAGACTGAAGAATCCAGTGTCAACGTGATTTGTCAAGCCTGAAAGGGCTGCAAGGGCTCTGAAGGAACCAAGCCAAGCACACTACCAATCTCAGCACCACTCTCCTGAGACAATCTCAAGAATGTGTCACCACAACCATGGGAAGCCCGAAAGCCGGTTCCCTGGTCCAACCTGAGGAAGAGTCATATCATATCAATGAAACGTGACAGTGCCAACGCTGATGCTAGTCCAAGATGCCTTCAAAGTCAAGTCTTTCCGTAGGATTCTCCTTCGGAATCCTGAGTTTGAAGAAGCTGCCCAGGCAAGGGGCGCAGCGGGTTCGTCAAATGGGGATTTCTGGTCAACTTGCAAAACATTGAATTGCACTCTTGCAATTCCACCTGAAGCAATGCTGTGGAGCTTCCCAACTAATTTGTCTTTCTCCTTCTATATGTGTATTAGCTGCATTAGGGTGATCCCATCCTAGCAAATCCCTTGCAAATCGACAGTTGAGTCTCCAAGGAAATTGTTACAGTTAGATCTGCTGCAGCGAGACCCGCCACTGTCTGCTCGTTCATAGGATGAACGACCCGGTCATGAAGCCAACCCCCAAGACTACAAAACAAAGCTGCAGTGACGAAAAAGGGTAGTCCGCATGTTTCTGTCTCGCTACTGTACAGGAGAGATCCAATTCGACTGCTTCATCCAAGTCACGAAGGTTGCAGCCATTCTCCAGACCTTTAAGCCCCACATTTCGGCAATTAGCCTTAGATAATGGCAATCTCAAGACCCTTGGCACAGCGTGCAAAACCTGTGATAGCAGAATCGTGCATATAAAAAGGCAAAGCACATATGCAATTTGGTGGGTTAAAACACATGCCACAATAATTAATTTGCACTCTTAATGTTGCTCCCAAAGTGTATCCCAAACAATTTTAATGCGTTCGACAAGATTTCAAAACGTAGGTGCCGTATGTCCTTTCGCTGGAAAGGCATCACCTGCTAGAGAAAACTAGTCCGTCATGCATTGTTATAAATATATATATATATAGATACAAACCTGCAGCCTACAACCTCTCGCAAATGTGTGTACTCCAAAAAATCATTAGCATTGACCTTCATACACAAAGAATTCACTACAAAATCAAATATCAAGTAGGAAGTAGTCAAAATGGAGGCCTCAGGGTACCGTTGAACAGCTTGTTAAGCTACGATATATGTGCTACATGCTGTTCTTAGTATAGCATTGAAGGCTCTAGGCTGCAAAGCACCTACATCTCTATCTGCATCCCCAGCAAGCAACAGTCAAATGGCGGTCGGTTAATGAGGAATGTTGTCTGCCCAGCAGGGCTGGGTGTGATGATTTTATAGTCTTAGACTGCGCATGTTCAATGATGGTGGTCTAACACTTTTTGCAGCATCTGGCAAGGTCTTGTGGGTGACCCTAAGTGGATGAATCTATCGTATGCCATCTTAGTGTTCCCTGTTGTCAAGGGTCAGTTTTTTGCGCTGAAATCTTTGACTTTCGATGTCGCAGTTCAATCGCTTTATTTGTGCAATGAAACATGTTGGTATTACAATGAGACCGGCCAGCCCACTGTGGAATAAAACAAGTCCATCATGCAAGCATCAACTCACTACAGAATGAGAACACACAGCGTCTCTATAAAGTCAGTCTACCCCGTATCTCCATCCTATCCAACCTCAAGTCATCCTATCCAACCTCAATAATAAAAAAACATGTGTGGTTTAGAGAAAATGTGTCTAAATTGCCAATCACCCACCATTCTTGAAAGAAATTGCCAAGGGGATTACTTTTCTGTGTCTTCCCAAAGGCATGTGAGTGTCTTTTTCTCATACACAGCCGAGGACAAATGTATATAACTCAACACCTACGTGCCTATGCTTATGCAATATTATATATCAGTGCCAACTAAATGAGAAGCACTGCCAGACTGGGGCTGCTTGATTCTCCCCGCACAGAACTGTCATTTGGAATCCTTTGAACCAAAAGCTTGGCACCGGCGAGGTGAGTTAAAGCTTAGTCACGCTGAGTCAGCTAAAAGATTGGAGGCCATTGCTTCCAGGTTGGAGACCATTGCTTCTAGGTTGGAGGCCATTGCTTCTAGGTTGGAGGCCATCGCTCTTAGGTTGGAGGCCATCGCTATTGGGTTGGAGG
Source organism: Durusdinium trenchii (assembly GCA_963970005.1). NCBI lineage: Eukaryota > Dinophyceae > Suessiales > Symbiodiniaceae > Durusdinium > Durusdinium trenchii. The sequence continues at coordinate 300,356 of CAXAMN010000869.1, forward strand.
CCATCCCTATTAGGTTGGAGGCCTTTGCTACAGGTTGGAGGCCATTGCTTCTAGGTTGGAGGCCATCGCTATTAGGTTGCAGGCCATCGCTCTTAGGAGGCTAGGGGGGAGGCCATCGCTATTTAGTTGGAGGCTATCGCTATTGGGTTGGAGGCCATCGCTCTTAGGTCAGAGGCCATCGCTATTAGGTTTGAGGACATCACTCTTAGGTTGGAGGCCATCGCTCTTAGGTTGGAGGCCCTCGCTATTAGGTTGGAGGCCATCGCTCTTAGATTTGAGGCCATCGCTATTCGGTTGGAGGCCATCGCTCTTAGGTTGGAGGCCATCGCTATTAGGATGGAGGCAATCGCTCTTGGGTTGGAGGCTAACAGGGGGAGGCCAGGTTGGAGGCCATCGCTATTAGGGGGAGGCCATTGCAGCAGGTTGCAGGCCATTGCTGTTAGGGGAGGTAATTGTAGGTTGGAGGTCAACGCTAGTAGGTTGAAGGCCATCGCTATTATAGTAGGTTGGAGGCCATAGCTCTTAGGTTGGAGGCCATCGCTCTTAGGACGGAGGCCATCGCTATTAGGATGGAGGCCGTTGGGGGGCCATCGCTATCACGGGGAGGCCAGGTTGGAGGCCATTGCTAGTAGGTTGGAGGCCTATTAGGGGGGAGGCCATTGCTTCTAGGTTGGAGGTCAACGGTAGTAGGTTGAAGGCCATTGCTACTTTAGTAGGTTGGAGGCCGTCGCTATTAGTCAAGACACAATGATATACTCGGAGGCTTCAGTGGTGGTCCAGTTCAGATCCATGTCTGCTGGAATGATCTCGCCGCTGGGCATTCGCACGAAGATGCGAGTTCGCCTCACTCTGAACATGATAGATTTGCCGCCTATGATGCCGTTATGTTTTGCAAATTTTGCCTACTGCACCTACATATAACTTTGGTGCCACAACAAGAGGTACGAAAAGAAAAACAAAATCAGCTCCTCTTTCTCGTTTGGATATATTTTGAGATGCCTGGCCCAACTACGAACTAGGAGGTTGAGGGCTCACTCGTGCTTTGATTCAGCCCAAGTGTCTAACAAATAAAACATTCAATTGCCAATCAACATCACGCTAAACCACACTTCATGACTCGCCTCGGGTGACGTGGTGTAGCCACCAGGTCCTTCTTGGCAGGAGTGACCTGGGGTCGTAGTTGTGGTATCCCAAATGCGAACACCAGGTGGGGTTCTTTTTAAAGACAACTCACATGACATGAGCGACATTCAAACGTAATTCCCTGTCTGGAATATACTTTTTGATCAGGACCTTGTCACATATGCAGTACATTATTAAATTACATGTCCGGTGTCCAACAGAACTCAATACGCAAAGCACCGGTTTGGAGTACTAGTTTACTAGTAGATGTTCATGAAGAAAATGCTAACACAAATCCAAGCATGTCCCAAACTACAGCAGCCAAGATGCCGGTGATACATCCCGACTACTAGGCACTTCCAGGATGAGGTCATCTGATTTTGGGAGCCTCTAGGACTCAACGGCGTTCCGTGTTGATTGGCTTCACAACAGCAATCTAGCTGCAGTAGACTTTGCATCCTCTTGCATGTCTATGTCCAATCGAGTGCTTAAATGACGTCTTTAGGGCTACCCTTGGCCTGTGCCCTTTGGCAACAGGATATCACAGGCCTTCGGCATCGGCAAAACCAACCCATCTCCAACGGCCTGCCACAATCGATATCACTAAAAACAACAGTGAAGTGTCAGCTGCCATTGGGCTGAAGCAGTAGTCGCTCAACGACTGTCAAGTTTTGGGGTTCATCTCCTTCAGCCCCTGTGTGAGAAGAAACATAGGGGCAAATGTAATGCAAACGTAAAAACACCAATGCCACAACTGTTCAAAACTTAACAGTTTGCTCTGGCTCCCTGAAAAGAATAAAGGTTCCTGAGCCCTAGCCTAGCCGCTAGGGCCTAGCCCAGTCGACAAAATGAGCATGGCCAACTTCCTGGAAGCCACCAAGGAGTTGCTCAAACCAACCTTGCCCAAGAGTTCTTGCCTCCCAGCACATTAAATCCAAAAAATTAATTTCAAAACCATGAAACTTGATAGTAAACCAGACCCCCACACACCAGACCCGCGACATCCCCCAACATTTCTAAAAGGTCACCAAGTTGAATGACCTTCTGATGTGCCATCCTTGGGCACCAAGCAAAGTGGGGTTCCAAGTTTTTGCACCTTGAAGTTCAGAAAGGTTTCTGGACCTGGCCACAAAAAGTTTTTTATATTTTACGACAAATACTACCTCAAACCCCTAACTTAAACCAGGTCTGTTTCTTTGTTCTCAATTGGATACATACACTCACACACCCGAGCGCGTGTCAAACCACCGCCAGTGAAAATTGTTATTATAAGAAATCAGTCTGAGGCGTGTCTGTGTGTGTGTGTGTCTCAACCCCTGTGCCTAAGGGTTTCCACCTTACAGTTTTGCTTCTTTCTTTACTTCCTGCAGGGGGTCGCTGGGGATTCGTGCAGTCAGCGACCAACGAAGACGCTGCACGTTTCCTGTGATATGAGTCGAGGACGCTCGACTCACGTACCTGCGACAGTTTTGAACTTTTGACCAAGCCGTTCCAATCTCTCTTCTTTGCTTTCATGGTTGTTCCACGATACTTCCCCCAAACCTTTTTCCTTCAGCCACTTTCAGCAGCCGCGCGTTTTCTACAGTCACGTGAAACTGTTGAACAATACTTTTCCACGGACTCTGCCACCTTTCCGTTCCATCGCCATTTTCCTGGAAATTGAGCTAACTGAAAACCAATGTCAGGGTGTGAATCGCTCAGTCGTCCCACTTGGGTGCTGGGCGTGATCCTCCGCAAGGAGGCCCCGTTCTCATCCCCGAATTCGTGTAACAGTTTTCACCGTTTCCACCATACCTTGGATTTTCTTAACCGCCTTAGTGTCACCACTGGATTGCCTGAATAGTGGGCCGCCGGGCCATCGTGGAAGGAACTGCTCAGATTCATGCTCGCAGCTTACTTTCAATTTCAAGAGTGTACAGTCACACATTTTCCACCACGATCCCTTTGAGATCAGGCACGTTACGTTTCTAACTCAATTTTCCACTTGTTCTCATGAGCTAGTCAGACTATATGTCCTAAAGGGACACAATGCCAAAGACTGTCAGCGCTTTTTGAGAAAAATGACACGTGCGCCGATGACGGCCACGTGTGTGTGTCAACCCCTGGGCCTATAAGGGTTTACACCTTACAGTTTTGCTTCTTTCTTTACTTCCTGCAGGGGGTCGCTGGGGATTCGTGCAGTCAGCGACCAACGAAGACGCTGCGCGTTTCCTGTGATATGAGTCGAGGACGCTCGACTCACGTACCTGCGACAGTTTTGAACTTTTGACCAAGCCGTTCCAATCTCTCTTCTTTGCTTTCATGGTTGTTCCACGATACTTCCCCCAAAACCTTTAATTTTCCTTCAGCCACTTTCAGCAGCCGCGCGTTTTCTACAGTCACGTGAAACTGTTGAACAATACTTTTTCACGGACTCTGTCACCTTTCCGTTCCATCGCTGGAAATTGAGCTAACTGAAAACCAATGTCAGAGTGTGCGCCTTGTAATCACAGGGATCCAGTTGGATTGTTTGCTGAATTTTCTTCTTTTCCCGCACAAGGACACAGCATTTCACTGGGACTGTGTCCAACGAAGCTACCAGTGAAATGGGATATCCAGCTTGGCCAGCTGGACGTACCTGCGATTTTAATCCTTTGGTAAAGGGCTAATGCAGCTGCAGTCACGCACGGAACGCCGTCACTCTGTCGGCCCGACTCCGCCTTGCGCTTTTGGCCCCATTTCCTTTTGAAGACCCCCAGGCCCCTTTAGGATTTTCCTGGACCTTTCAGGATTTGGGTTTCATAGGCTGGCATGCGGCATTCAGTTCCGTACGCATATCCATAAGTGTGTCTGGCCTCGGCCAGCCCGGGATGAGCCCGCAGAGTGCCTCCCGTGGACCCGTCAAATGGGGGTTTGTCGCGCGTAGCCCCTGCCTGGATACAGAGCAGCTCGCAGCGAGCCTAGGAGGCTTACGCCAAAGTTATTTGCCAAGGCTTGTCGAATTATTGCATTCCAAGATGGCTCACGCCTTTACGTGACCGCAGCGGTCCAAGCTGGCTTAACGCCTCAACGTGGTCAGAGCGACCTAAGTTCTTTTAGACTCATTGGAGTCTGTCGTGAGCTTAGGTGCACACACAGCACGTACATGTTCAACGAGGCTTGCCTAGGTTCTTTAATGAGGTTTGGGCTCATTGGTTTTCGTCCCCTTGATTTGGTTCCATTTTCATCCTTTACCCCTTCACACACCTCTGTTCTCCTCTTTTCTTTCACGTCGTTCTGTCTTCATGTCTTTCATCTCATCCTTTCTTTCGTTTGCGTGCACATTGGTCCCGGCCTTAGCGTGTACGCGCACAACTACATGTACTTTAGACTCAGGCTTTATGTGGCCCAGGTCTTTATAATGAGGTGGGTTTCATTGTTTGTCCCTGTGCGCTTGGTTCCCCTTTCATCACAGCCACATGCACCTTTGCCCCGTCCCGTCCTTCTGTCATGTCTTCATTCCTTTGTCTCTTGCGCGCGCGCTCGTGCACATTTGCCTAACCTTAGTTTTACGCCTCCCCTCGGGGAGGCGCGTGTGTGTGTGTGTGTGTGCCCTTTGTAATCACAGGGATCCAGTTGGATTGTTTGCTGAATTTTCTTCTTTTCCCGCACAAGGACACAGCATTTCACTGGGACTGTGTCCAACGAAGCTACCAGTGAAATGGGATATCCAGCTTGGCCAGCTGGACGTACCTGCGATTTTAATCCTTGGTAAAGGGCTAATGCAGCTGCAGTCACGCACGGAAAGCCGTCACTCTGTCGGCCCGACTCCGCCTTGCGCTTTTGGCCCCATTTCCTTTTGAAGACCCCCAGGCCCCTTTAGGATTTTCCTGCACCTTTCAGGATTTGGGTTTCCTAGGCTGGCATGCGGCATTCAGTTCCGTACGCATATCCATAAGTGTCTGTGTGTCTATATATAGTACACGGTATGAATTTTAATATGGTATGTGCATTGTAGGCACGTACAGAACTGATTGTCTTTTGTTTGAAGACTGCAATGTTCATAATTCGCAAGCGACAAATAACACTTGCTGGCCTTCCCCAAGGCCAGGATCATAAACTGCAGTATGCACATGGCCATACCAAAAGGTCATTCCAGCCAAATAGCCACAGTGTCGATGCGCGGTGTTTTCCGGGAAACAAACAACCACAGAGATGAACAATTGCTTTAGAACAATACGAGGAAACAACACCGTAAGAGATTTGCGGTCTCAAAACTTCTGGTACCTGAGAAGTACTCGCATTCCATCATTTATCTATGTGTTCATCATATCTCAACATACATTATGTAATCTATAATCTGGTGCAATGTGGCTGTTAATTACAAACTATTCTTGAAGTTTCGGTCCAATGCCCTTGAACAAGACCAATTGGCGAGACTTCAGGAGTTCCACACTTCAGGGCAGCAGTGTATAGCTCTGCAGCGGACGCCCAATCCTGCCAGAACCACCCGATCTTCGTATTCACTAGTCAAAATCAGCCCGGAACAACACGGGTTTTTAAGAAACAACGAATGGAACACATTCCATGATATGACATTATCGAACTGTTGGTCCTGCTGCGCATAGGCGGCGGTGCCTTGGCGCTTGAGTTCTTCTGCCTGCGCGCAGCCCAAAGCACACAACCCAAATATTTGGGTTCGATTGGGCATGGTTGAATTGCTTTACCATGGGTCAATCAACATGTTACTGGAAAAATGTGGCAATGTGCCAACAGGCCTCTTGGGAATCATCCGGACCAGCCATGGGAAATGACTGTCACAAGGAAACCAGCGGCCACCTTGACATTGTGCCGGCTGAATCAAACGCTGCATTTTCCAATCAACAGCGTGAAGCAAACATGCATGGTTTGTATTTGTTGATAATGCAATCGTCCAAAACACATCATTTTTGACAGTCTTGCTTTGCTGCGCACGACAAACGCAATGAACTTGGTGTTGATACATGCTGAGGACAAACGGCGCGGCAAGTCCAAATTGTTAAAGCGCATCTAATGTAGTCAGGTGAATTCGTAGGGGGCCTGTTGCAGCACGGGCGAATCACCTTAAAACACGTTAGGCCACACATGAAACGACAAGCCCCGTACACAACACTGGAACCAAATTGCCCCTGAACCAAAGGAACATCTGATGTCACCTACATCTATCAAGTCAAAAACCCCGAATTACCAAGAAAAGACTTCAGCAGGAGCGCATTCAAAAAAAGTATTTCCCCCTCGAGGCCAGATGGCTGCATGCCCAACAGTCTTGCTGAGTAGCGCCCTTTTCCACGGCTTGTCTCTCAACAGCTGTCCAAGCTTCGCACACAGCCAAGCATTGGGCAAGCGAATTAATTGCCCCAGCTGTGGAGCAAACCCCCACACACACAAGCACATCGTTTCCACTACCTGCTTTTTGGAACGGATCCCTAAAACCCCCTAAAGCACCAAGCCTTCAAGCAGTTTGCTTGCCAGTTTCCACTTGCCCTGACGTAGAAACCACTTGCGGTCCCATCGAAGAGTGGCGCACTTTGTTTGGACTCTTGTGTCTTCTGGCCAACACGCTCGCAACGCAGTGTTGCCAGAGACATGCTGCTCGCCTTTGCTCTCCCTCCGGCACGTAAAGTTTTTAAAGTCTTTCTGCCAAAACACGGCTGCAGCCTTCAGATTCTTTCGCTCTGGCTTGTAGCAAATCATCAACCGCCAAAGCCATTGGAAAAATGCAAGGCTTGCTGGATGTCCTTGATATCCTGGGCGCTGCTGTCACTGCCCGGGTTTTTGTCCGGGTGCTTTGCAAGGAGTGCCTTTTGCCGTGCTTGTCTCAGCTGCACAGCCCCCAAGATATCCACGCGTTGTTTTCGTGAAATCCAAAGCATGCACCACTAGCATCTAACAGCAAGAGAGTCCTGATGGGACTGGCCTCCAACCTGCTGCTACAGTAGCGATGGCCTCCAACCTACTAGCTCGAATCAAAGGCGGCAAGTCTCGGTCTCGGTGTGACACAGGACTCGGTTTCAGGGGAGTATGATCCCGTCCCAAATAACAGATTTGCTTTGATAGGTTTTAAAGGTCAAAGCGAGAGCTAGAAGCTCCCGGGGGCAGAGACGCTCCACAGGTCAAGTCGTGAGTTCCCATGCAGTCAAGTCTAAAACCAGTGTTCCGACGGTACATGCAACCCAAAACATGACACATCAACGACGTCTGCATCATTGCCATGATTACCTCCGATTGCGTCTCTTGGCACCTGGCTCTCAGAGGCTTCTGTTGTCTTCATGATTCGATCGCCCAGCTTGCTTCTGGCACTTTTCTTTTTTTGGCAGTCTCTGCGCCCATGCTGGATGAAAAAGCAGGCATCAATCGGCACGGTCAAAAGACCAGTCAAACAAGTCTTGAGCAGCAGCAACTGATTGGCAATATTGACACTGGCAAGAATCGTCACGAACCAAAGCTAAGCGCCCGTTTTGCACTCTGGGCAATGAATAAATCAATATGTTCTTCATCCCAAATTTGTGCATGTGGGTGATAAGTCCACACATCTCTCACTCGCACCACTGTACAGCAGTACTGGCCAGGATCCAGCCTGCAACGCATCAATCCCAACGCTTCGTAGTTTGTCTAAAGCGCTTGCCGACCTCTCCGACGTACATACGGTATGATACTTGGTGGCAGTCTTCGTGGTTGGCCTATGTTGTACTCGTGTACTCCAAGAACACTTAAGAACATTCCAACACACGTCCTTCCATCTGATTATCTTCTGACAGCGCGCGCCCATGCTTGCCACATTCAATGCCTGCGTCGACGTCGCCACCGCCAGCTCCACTTCCTTGACGTCGGATGGACATCACATGGAACCTAGTGCTCCACGTCCGCTTTCGTATGGGAACCAGAGATGGGAAGCAAATTGGAACCGAATGGGACTGAGAAAACAGGCGGCATGCAGTCCTTTTGGTCTACATAGCCATAGTCTACCTGTGTCCACATGTCGTAATTTTGGATCCTGAGTTGTAAAATGGGGATGTAAATCTGAAAGAGAATTCACAAAATTACGCACCTTTGGATTGTTTTGCCGTTGGAGTGATAGAAAGTGTTTGCTCTCTTCAGTTGATTATACTGTGTTTTGGTTGGCAATCTTTTGTCCTAGGACACGGAGCTGATACTTTTGTCGGCATAATTGCCAAATTCGGGCAGTCTACGGGCGCATGAAATGTTCAGGGGGTTGGAAATACACTTCACCACAAATCCCATGATCTCCTTTGCTTTCCTATTGCTGTCCTTTAGATCTCCTGATCTCCTCCTGTTTAGCACCGGAGGATTTCTAAATGGCAATGAGCAGGAAAGCACTTCCTTTTGATTTCAATTTCCTTGTGTTCCCTTCAAAAGCAAATCAATAAAAGGAATGTCCTTTTTCTGTCTTTAAAGAGCAATTCCTAGGCCTAGGCCAGACTCCCTGGAATTGTTTTGGTGGCCGAATCTTTTTTTCAGGCTCCCTCAATCGTTTGCACACGTTGGTTATCCACAAATCGAGACTGAACATGCGAAAGTTCGTGGCTCTTAAGTCATTAAGTGGTCTTACTTGCAATCAGTTTAGATGGTTTAGTAACAAAGATAAACCATTTGGAAAAAAAAACTATATTGCGATCCTGATCGACTCGCTTGTACCTTTTACTTATACAGCAACTTCAATGTGTGCACAACAAATCCAACAAGTGCTGCAAACAAAGCAAAGCATTCCAACAAAGGGCCGGGCCCCTGCTGATCAGCCCTCGGTTCTTTGAAAAGACCAATCAGCTTCTCCTGTCTGTCAGAGAAAAAAAACAGGAAATTAGTTACTGCGCTCCTCAATGCGGCAACCAAAATCCAAAGCCAAAACGGGAGAGAAATCCCAGCTGGCAGTGTTTGACGTCCAGCCCACCTGAACCATCTTGCGAGCTTCAGGGTTCCGAGCCACTTCCTCTGGCGATTCTCCAAACAGGCGAGCAGTGGACTCGGAGAAGCTGATGGCCTCGGTCGACCGAAACCATCGCCCCGGTAGGTGCAGTCGGATCCAGTGCTGCCTGGGCGTGGAGTGGAACTAGTTCCACTGGGTCGTCAGCCAAGGCGCCAGGACATGCTGCACATGCTCCGAATCGCGAATCCTCACGTGCCCCTGCACAACGCAATGGGTGTATTTCTTATACATTCTTTCCAACAAACGGACGTTGAGAAGATGTCACGCAGCATCTGCAATTGCTTGGGGCAAAGATTCGGTGAGTTTCAGAACGTTTGGTCTGCGTTTCGCCACGATGCAATCTAGATCTAGGGTCCTGCCACTAGCAAGTTTCTTGAACTTGGGTGATCTGAAGTTGGGCAGACTGAAGGCATAAGGCAAACAAATGATCTGCCAAATACCTCCGAGTGAAGACGCTTCAGCATTCATGAGTCGGCTGAAAAACAGATTCTAATTATTCTACTCTGTGCTACCCAGTACACTGTACCAGCTAGCTAGTATACGAGTAGTATAACTACGAAATGCTACAAACAAGCATACATAAATAATAACTATTAAATGCTGATGAAACCACTATATTAACGAATTTGCAGCGTTTTCAGTTGTCTTTAGGTCATTCCTGACTCCGGAATGATCGAGTTCTTCGTGCCTCGAACTTCCAGAATCCCACAGTGTGCAGACACGGAAGCTCCGTTGGCGCCTGTTAGATGGTCTGGACTTGCAAGAGCTAAACTCCAGCAAAGACATTTGCAGCCCACACTTGGTGCAGGTCAAACTATGCCCAAGAATGTTGGTTAAATAGTGTTGACATTTGAGTCCGCACCTGCTTGCGCTTCAGGCTTAAAGGAAAGTCCTCCTCTTGTAGTCTTCCAGCGTGCTCCACAACGACATTGTTCTTTGTCAGGAGCAAATACTCTAAGCCGTCCTGACTGCGGGCGTCCAAAGGCAAATCATGTCAGGACATGTCCAGGCATTCAAACAGTTCGCATCGACTATATTTAGTTAAACTTTTGGAAATCATCAGGTCATGGTCATGGTTTCCATCTCCTACTAGTAAACCAGTCTCAACCAATGTGCTTATCAAGGAAACATATTGCATTCTACACAAAAGAAAAACACACTAATTACATCTACAACATATTACAACATTGTCTTGCTACTCGCAGTATCTTGCAGTCCTGCTTTTTTCGTGTGACATCATCTTGCCAGTCTGTTGAGAAGGGGATCGATGCCACCTCACCAAAAGGCACCTGCCCATTCTATCAATTCCGAAGCCAAGCTTCTGCCGGATGGGGTTTGAATGGTAGACAAACAACAAGAGGTGCAACAGCCAAGATTTCGGTACAGTGTATTCTGTTATTTTACCCCGCTCTTGCGGAGGTCAGCAAGTTTTTTTGTAGAGCTCCACCCTCAAGCCTTTCTCAAAGCAAAATCCCGATCATCTAATCGCAAGACATTGCAACAACAAAGATCCAAGCTTGTTTTCTACCAGTCGAAAGACTGGATCTTGTTCAAGAACCAGCTGTCCTTCTTTACTTGTGTTCCTCTAAGTCTCATCACAAGGCCCTAGGGCAGGCAGTGTCCAAGCATTTTTTGAAGCTCAAAGGCTGCCTCCTGCGCTTCCAGAGTCTTCGACACTCACGGCTTGATGCTTGTCTCACCAGCTGCACCACGTATACTCGTCTGAACAAAGCGCCAAAACGTCAATAAACATGCTTGCACATATATAACTAGTGGAACTTGATCAATATGGTTCTATATTCAGGGATCTCGATTCTCTTTCTAACTTAAAACTGCTGATTGGGATAAATGTCCCAACTAAACGGCAGCCGGAATAAAGCTGAACGATGGTCAAACAGGACCTGGCACTTCTTCAGGTTGAGCTAGTTGCAACAAGGCAGCATGAGAAAGATTATGTAACAAATGCTACTTCCGAATGTTGATCTCTGATAGCCAACCTGACAACCTGCCAAAAATGTGTCACCGGCATGTTTCATGCAGGTGAAAGTTGTTTTCCGGCTGTGTTGTGAACATAAATGTGTAGGCCAATACGAGCTGCTGCTACACGGAGAGTCCGGACAATGTCCTCTTTGGGCTCGGGCCCCCTTTGGGTGCCGAAGCAACATTCGCCGGATTCACAAGGCATCAAGGAGCAGAAACTAAAAAAAAACAAAAAACTCCAAAACTGATGATGTCCTTGCCAACAGAGCTAAAGCTATGTTGACCTGTCTACAGTATGTTTACGCTGGCAGGCACATTTTTCCTCATACTGTGACACCAAACACCTGAAACAATCCTGCTGTCGTCATTGGGTGACCATGGGCAAATGTTCTAGGAACAGCATCAGGTTGGAGGTCATCGCTATTAGGTTGGAGGCCATGGCTATTAGGTTGGAGGCCATCGCTTATTACGTTGGAGGCCATCTCTGTCATCTCTATTAGGGGAGGCCATCGCTATTGGTTTACATGTAAAGAAAATATCATCTTCTTACACACCAGGAAGACCTGCAAGAGGCTAGCAGGGATGCACATCAACCAACAACCCATGCAACATCATGCAACCAGTTCTGGGGGGTCAAAAGATTCAGCAGCACAACTTTTGTCTCGCAATTAGTGGTATCACTGTATCACTACCCATTATATACTACCCTATTCGCTCTGTTCGACTTGACTATGAACATGAAGTTGCAGCAGATGCTGACTGATCTGACTGAATCTGACTGATTAACAAATCATGCCAGGTGCACGTTGGAGAAACCCAGGTCGATGTAGAGGTCCACCAACCACCCACCACCCCAGGTCCACCAACCACCCACCACCCAGAACGCACCCCAATGCCTCATGGTAAGTTATGATGATCGTGCAGAACGTTTGTTCATCGAATGGCCCATGATAAATTGAACAAGTCAACCAAAAGTTCAAAGCCACCCAGAACGCACCCCAACCCCCGATGGTAGGTGGCTGCACGTTTGTTCATCGAACGGCCCATGACAAGTTCTTCTTCCTCCCCCTCTGCTTTAGCATCCAATATTCTGACAGCATTTTCTTCTTCTTCCTCCCCCTCTGCTTTAGCATCCAAATCAAAGGTGAATACAAAAACTGAGAGCATCTTCATCTTCTTCCTCCCCCTCTTCTTTAGGATCAAACTCAAAACCATTAGCGTCATCTTCTTCCTCCCCCTCTTCTTCTGTATCAAAATCAAAATCATTAGCGTCATCTTCTTCCTCCCCCTCTTCTTTAGTATCAAAAGCAAAATAATACGCGTCATCTTCTTCCTCCCCCTCTTCTTTAGTATCAGAATCAAAATCATTAGCATCAGAAACAAGAAAACTGAGAGTCAAAAAGAAGTGAGAGTCATTTTTGCAAGCCCCTCTGATTCTAATGATTTTGTTATGCCAAACCTTTCGAAAGCACCGACCAAGGCATTCATGAGTGTGCCGAGTTGGCACAACTTGCTGAGATGGACCATTGAAAAAAGCAGGGTACGGCCACAATCGGGGCCATACTAAAGGTAGTCTTACCTTCCTTTCGGTTCGTCTCTTTTTTACATCTGCCATGAATCTTATGATTCTGACATCAGTTGAACTGCACCTTGATGCGGATGCATCTCCAATGGGGAACCCCTGAGAACTGGGTGTGCAAGACACCCCATTCCTTGGAAATGCCGAGAAGAGTCTTGCGCTTACAGTACAATGAGCGCGCAATGCATGGTTGCCGTGACATTTTGAAGCAGTATTGAGTGAAAGTGTCTTCCAGGTCATAGGTAAGCGTGCAAGAAGTGTAAAGCATTGTAAAGTAATAGTTATAGTTTAAAGCCACAGCAACCGTATGCTGCTGTTGTTCCAAGTTCCACATGCACAACACTGTCACTGCGGCTTCTCACCTTTCAGGTACTTTGAGGCATCGTCACCCACCTGAGCGCTTGATCCGTTCCCCGCAATGGCCCATGCACCTTAGGGTAAGCCCTACGCATCATAGCTTTAGCCGTATGCGCTGCAGCTTGCAGGTAACTAGCGTAGATCTTTGCATACCTACTATGAACAAATGAACAAGCAAAGGAATCACCAGCCCAAAGAATCCAGCAACTCAACGACAACCGCCAATTCAATGTCTCATAGCTGCTTTGGGCATCCACTACAACTAGGCTATCATCAAATACAGATCTTCTGCATTCTTCTGCCCTGCTATTCCCTGGCTCTGCTCAGGCAAGAGCGCCACTAGAGTAAGACAGCTCGTAAGTCTTGCAGGTTTGTGCGTGTTCAATGCATCCTAGAGCAATTCAATACAAATGCAACATGTATTCGCACCTGGAGAAAGTCCAAGACTGCACACTCTGTGATGACATCCAGCGGTGTAAAGACCACCTCGACACGGACGTGACACGAAGTTACGGGAACGGCAGAAACCTCTCACAGCCATGACTACCCTGTAACCCTCAGCCCTACCGTGGGTCCTCTCAGGGGGTTGGGTGCTCGCTTTGGGTTGCAACACTTTACAATGCTGGTTTGCAAATGAGAGTGCATAAAAATGAACTCTGTTCGGGCAGCTGCATGGAGCTGAAGATGCTTTACAGGTAGCGCTGCCAACTGGTCACCACAAGACTTACTGCATGTTCTTCTTAGCAATGCAACCACACAGAAAATGGTGCGAATGTATCAAGACTTAAGGCAGAAAGGAATGTTGTCAAACGAAAAACATATACAGTATTTCAAACTGTGCAGCAACATTAAAAGTGAGGAGATGCAAGGAGGAAAATATGCTCGCTGTCAGACTCAATCACAGCTTGATATATTCAGCCAACAGTCTGTCTAGTAGGAGGCTTGTAGTTCAGTAAAACATTCTCAAGTCAGGCCTCTCGCTCGAGATATTCTTTGATGGCATCTTCTAATGTCAGGCCCAACTCCTGGCAAAGACCATGCAGTGGCTTTCAGTCAGATCGTGAGAACCTGGTCCTAGCCTGCAGTTTGCCAAAACTCACCTTTCAATGTATATAATTACAAAGCAAAGCACTTAAAGGCAAAACCGTCGGTTGCGTTACGAGTACTGTATCATTTTCTGTTCCCGTCGTTGATGCGCATGCATCTGGAACACAAACCAGTTGCTTATAGATTGGATTGTTCAGCCTTGCTAAAGAATTGAATTGAGCAGTGATTGTAGATGCCGCGCCAAAGGCATACATACATAGAGGAGTACACATATGTCACATTGGACATGTGCGCACAACAGAAGCAACTCAAAGGCGCATTGATAATGCTAAGATCCAACGCTCAGCTCGAAAGATTCTGCAAAGGTTCTAAAGTGTCTGTCAGTGTCTGTCTATTCATTTATGACACAAAAATAAACCCACTGATGTGACGCTCCGATTTTTACATTTAGTGAATATTCTAATTTAATTCAAATTACACATAATTCTAATTACTTTTAAACTCTAATAGCAAACATTGTTCCTAGTAGTAATGCCCTTTGCTCCTAGTAGCTTCTTGCTCCTACCCCCGCCCACTGATGTGAGGCTCCGATTTTGACATTTAGATACATTTAGTCTTTTAGTGAATCTCCAAGAACACCCGCCTTGAGCTCAGGGATGCAACCTTGCCGACCGGTGAAGGTGGGAATGATTGACGACAAGAAGCTCTGAAGACATCTCCAGACCAAGGGCCGAAACCAGTCGTAAAATATGCATTAGCTAAAAGGGCGAGGTAGGCCGCTAGAAGAGGTAAGGTAGTTAGAGTAGCTAGTAGAAGAGGTACTGGTAGCTAGTAGCTACTAGTAAGCTACTACATGCTACTACTTACTGGACTCAGGATAGCTCGCGCTTCTTCAAGGAAGCTCCCCCCGCCTGAGGGCACGGGGAGCTTCCGTGAAGAATCGCTCGCACTTATAAATGATTCGGTTCCTAGATTTTTAGGGAAACTTGACCTGAAAGAGGGACAGTGGCACTTGGTTGGGTCAACACCCTGAAGTCACTCCTCAAGCTGTCAGCTTTTGCTTTTGACAGTCACCCATATTTTGTTGTATGTGATGGTATTTGGGGGAAGGTGTCCTTTAAGAGGCCAATGAAGCGCCCTGTTCTCCCAGAAGATCACAGGGCTACTTCATTGACTCATTGACAGGCCAAGGCACGGCTCTCTCTCACAGACTCCGACGCTCGGATCATCATGTCCTTCTGCACCCGTTCAGACTGGTCCTTCGCGCCACTAAGGATCGATTTCCGCACCGCCCACGCAAAAAGACACGATTCGTTGTGTGGATTGTTGGCATTATCTGTCTACATTCATTCCACTGCGGATGGTCTTGAGTATCCTTCACCTTTGGCCGCGTGCCACCATACTCCAAATTACTCTGATCATGTCCGACTACCTGCTGAAGCCAACTTATAGATACAATATAATTCAACAGATCTCTCGCCAGGCTTCAGCTGTCAAAATGTCCGCTCTTACCTTGGCGCAAGGCAGTCAAGTACTCAACATGTCTGCAAAAAAGACATGTGCTGAAAAGTTGGACAGTGTTCCATCACGTTCCAACTGCTACTGCTACAGGTGACTAATTTGCATACACGTCACGAAGGAACATTTGTGTCTCAAGAGGCTTTAGCAGCAACCCATTTTACGAACCCTATATAGTGACATTGTGACACACTGTACAATGACAAGTCCAAATATCCCCTCTGAATTTGCCCTGAATGATTGTGCCTTGGTCAACACACACCGCTGTAAAGAGTTTTGTTGAAACCAGAACAGCAGCCGTAAACAAAATGAAACAACAACGCTGTTGTAGACTAAAACAATACGTCTGGTCTGATACGACGTACCCTGTACACATTTGAGATGACCTTTCACCCCAAGAAAGCCAAAGTACAGCACGCTCCAAGGTTGTCTGCACGGCATGCCAACTGAGCTTGTCCCCCATCAGGGCATGCCCCTCAGCGCTTCTATCAGAGGTGGGTGTAACAGTGTGACGTAGGATCTTGGACGGCAACATCTAGATGATGTGGCTCTACAAACATGCCCTTCAACATGGCTCCGATTGGAATGTTCAGAAGAGCACATGTGAACTAAGAAAGCCACGACCAACATGGTTGGAGTGTGTTTTCAGTTTACCTCTGCATTGCACTACTTTCATCAGGCCTTGTCTTCGTCACAAGGTGATGCGCCAAGGTGATACAGTGAAGCGCCATAAAAAGCAACAGTCCATCCAAGCCCTCGTTCTGCTGCAAAACTTCATTTGAACCACTCTTCCGCAAACGATTCGCCCAGTGCGCCGGTGCCCTGCCTTCAAAAGGCCCAAGAGTTGCAGATCCTTTGGAAGTGCTTCAAAGGCGTTCTTGAAGCCCTTGGAGTCCTGAAGGAGCACTGAAACATTTACAGTAAAAGACATGCCATATGACTTGTACTTCAGTTTTCATAGCTGCTGGGTGCCCAGTTGGGCACCTGGCGAAGCTTGAGAACCGAACAGAAAACACCTCTGATTCCTCTCAGAACGGACGGGGCATCAATTTCTTTGCGGCTCAGAGTCCTTGCAAAATCGCCATTCTGGCATCTCACCACTTCTATCCTGCAAAGGCTCGAAAAAAGCATTGAACCGGGAAGCTTCCTTTGTATGCCCACATTTGTTTCAAGAAAGAATACAGAGTACAAAGCTTATTGTACAACTGTTACCTCTTACAGTCATGATCTACTGTTTGCTGTGCATTTGCCATTGGAACCTATGCACACAAATAAACTCAGTTCATCAGTGTTCTATTTCCCAAGAGGTATATACAGCTGTGGCGGGCGCAATGATCCTATTTCAGTCCACTTGCCCACTTCACAACATGCTCGTCATCATCTTTGTCTGTGCAACCTACTCATTGACAAGATATGGCAGCTGTGGTGAAGGGCGATCAACCACTGTCCAGCTCATAAGTGAGGATATCTTCCTCGGATCAGAATGATCAGAATGTGAAACAAGTGGGGTGGGGTGGGATGGGTTGGGATGTTAAATTAACGTTGGGTTCTATTTGCACATCGGATGTTAATGTTCGGCTCTATTTGCACACCCATACAGAAGAAACTCTTCTACGCTACGCTACACACTGCGACAGACTGAGAGTGGGGTGGGGTCACTATTCGTTCAAGTAAGACTTCAGTGCCCTATTTGTCTTCCTATAAACGCACAACCATAAAAATAGTGGTGTTTTTCACAAACGTGTCACAGTCTTAAGTAAATCCAGCGGTATACTATATACTATATGTATATACTATACTTACATACATGCATGGCAAAATAGAAGAGCCTGCTCTTTAACGTTGGACGAAGTGCAACTGAAGAAGTCTTGTCTTCCCTATCAACTGTCTCAACCATGAATGTGCGGTGCTGCATCAAAAAACAGCAGGCTTAGCTCAGCTAAGCCCGTCAACAGCTTGGAACTGAACTCTGCGAAGAATTTACCAATGTCTTTGCACTTTGCACCCAAGATTCTGAAGCTCCCTATACAATCATATGTGGAACGGACCTGGACTTGAACCATGTCGGCGAATATTCCAAAGGACAGGTGTATTCCTCACAAATGCCAGATCCAAGCGTCATTTGCTTTGTCATCTTCTCCAATGGTTGTGCGGTCTACTTGCGCGAACCAATTTGGGCCCTGGCCATGTCGGCGCTTGGGACAATGCTATTGGCAAGGAGGTGAGTTGCTTCTGTGGCTCGAGTTAGAGTTGAGATGCAGCATGTTGAAGCATAAACTGAAGCTGCTACGAACTATCTCCAATTTTGCTTTAGCGCAATCAAGTCAATGGAGTTTGGGTATTGCAGGACTCACAAGTTCCACAACTTCAGATTTCGGCTTCGAGCTCAATATGATGCCTCCACATCCTGCTAAACACTTGCAATAACAGGCAGAAGTACATAAAAGCCCCCCTTATGAATTATGAACAATAGAACCTTGCTATTTGTCAGAACGTGTGGTCGTGGTCTTTGCGATCTCTCGCCCCCTCTCTATTTTTACCTCTCTCCCTTGTCTTTACACTGGAGTACCCCTCGCCGTGATTGAAACAACACGACCCAAAACAGAATGCACAGGGAACACAAGCTCTGCACTCTCTTTAAAGATCTCTCTTACTTTCTGTTGATTTCTGTTGTCAACCACCCCCACTAACTGCTAGCTCCGCATCACTGCGAGAACATGTCAATACCATTCAGCCTTCAGTCTCGTGCCTGGTCATCTTCAAATCGACCATCATTGATCGCCGGGATCACACACACGATCTGCCCCAAGGAGTGTTGCACAAGTTGTACATGACTACGAAAGCTTATCCTGCCAAGCGACAGGCTGTGGGGTCCACACTTCCAGCAACAGTGCAATTGAATAAATAGTGTGTTTTTTGACCCCAAAGAAAGCGTTGAAATGCATTCGATTAAGTTATTCAATGCTTTCTTATCAAACCTAAAAAGAACCGTACGCCAACCAGAGTCTCACAAATCACCTGCTTCAGCCAAAGTGCAACGGTACTGCTTCAGTAGCATGTGACCAACATTTCTATTATCATCAACAAGTCAATCAGTTTTTATATTTATATATATATACAATAGCAGCTATATGCAATTGGTGCCTTCTTGTTCCTGGTGACATGAAACGCCCATAGGTTCCCAACTTTGAAAAGGCAAGGCCACACTGTGAACCCTGCAAGTACTACGTGCTGATGCAGTTTGTGCATTCCAAGTTGAGCGCCTCTTCTTGCTCGTCCGCGACTAGGCTGATGCAAACTCAACAAGTCAACATCTGAATCTACAGGATAGCTTGCAAATTCTGGCTGGCAAGCTTTGTGTAGGTTTAGAACTCACAACGGGAACAAAAGTCAACCAGGTCAACCAATGGACCAAAGCACCAACGTACCTGTAAATCTGCATTAGCAGCCTACTTCTGCATCGCAAGGCAATGTAGCTGCCAGGTCTGCAACATTCAACGAAACATGCATAGTGGGTCCTTGAGGGGCGCCAATGTGAAAACTTGAAAATTCAACGGGCAGGTTAAGTTCCCCAAAATCTAGGAACCAAATGAATAGTGCGAGCGCTTCTTCAAGGAGGAGCTATCCTGAAGAAGGGGGAGCGGGGGAGCTTCCTTGAAGAAGCGTGAGCTATCCTGCGTCCATACTAATATCTACCTCTCCCTAGCATTCCCTAGCTACCTCTAGCGGCCTACCCTGTCCGCTAAAAAAATAGAAAATACTTAAATTTTGGGTTCAGTTCTTGGTCTCTGCCCTTTTGCAAACCCTTCGGGGAAGCACAAATTCCGTTTGTAACTGGCTTGAGTGTTGAGTCAGGCTCGTAGCGTAAAGCCAGGCATTTCAAAATTGTAAAGCGTACCTACGTGATCCTACGTGTGCGTGTGCCGTGTAACAGCCGTGTTGCATATATCGAATCTTGGGCTTGCAAAAAGCACATGGTTAGTCTGGGAACTACATCTGACAGCAGGTACAGTCTGCATGCAGAAGAAGCTGCATAAAAAGATAGAGGCGTTCCAAATTGCAGCCAAGCTGCACTTAAATTTGAAGGTGGTTTAGAGCTTTTGGAGTTTTTGGCCACTTCAAAACCTTGGTGCAAAAGAGTGCAGTCCGCTGTTTACGACAATGGTCATGATCGTTCTATTCCGAACCTGAAGTGTCTACAGGGCACTAAAAATAACTGGTTTGGTAATTTGGTACTAATTAGAATAAATGGAGACAAGCTACCGACAGGCCGCAAGCCTTTCTCCTGGAGCCAATCAGTGAGTGGATTGCCAGATTTGGACAAGGTCATGAAGCCAACAAGTGAAGCAATGCTGGTAATTTGCTTCACTTGAACTAGCGAGGATGACGTTGGCTCCAACATCACAACCCAGCACTGGTGAACCCGTCCTTTGCAAAGGTGCGTGCGAGTATCTGCATATCCAGTGGTGTTGGCCTGAGATGAACCAGAACAGTAAAGTTCTTACCGCATACGCCACATATGGCAACACGATTTACAGTAGTTTTTGCTTACTGTGTCAGTGTAGTTTCAGCCCGAGCATCGGCTGGCACCAGCGGCTTGCGCTGGCTTCCTTGATGAGTTGGGCCTGCCACCAAATCGGCAAACAGTGTTGAGGTCTCGAGCTTGCAAGTTGATGCCCAGACCGCGGAACAGTGGAACATCAAGCATAAATTGAGCTTCAAATGCATCTGCTCACTCATACTCACCCATAGCTTCGGGCAGGCTTTGGAAGGCTATCTGGAATGCCTGCTCAGCCATATCCCGAAACCTCTGCCATCCGTCTCCACCCGTCAGCTGCCTGATGTTCAGGCTCCACATCCGACAGCTTGGGCGCGTAGAGCTGACGAGTGGTTTTTGCGACCTGAGGGCTTGTGCTCCACAGGGATGAGGACTGGAGATTCTTGGTGACATGATACATGTGTCTTTGCCGTGAGCTGTGCTGAGCTCCAGCGTTGAGAGAGAATTTCTATATTAGGTTTGAAAGAACTCAAGGTATGATGACTGTTTTGGCCAAACGGGGCACAACCCCCCGGTCTCCCGTTAGACAAGCCACAACTTCAATCCTATTTGACAGCGCGCCGTAGAGCTTCTCACTTGATGTGCCCTGGTCGAGTCGAAAGTGTGGATTTTGTCTATCAGAACTCTAGCACTCGCTTCATAATTTGGATGTCTTTGATGTTACTTTGTTTGGACGTTTGAACAACATCTACATTTAATGCTGTTGTCTTGAAACGGATAAGGAATAGAGAGGGAATAGGTAGTGCTTGCGCCATTTGTCTGTGACCAAACACCTAGTAACAGACTAACATGTTATCGTTTGGAATGTTGCACTTTCTAGACCTGCCACACACACACAAACCAACAAACATTTCCAAAGCAGAATGAATCAAAGTCAAAGCTAAACTTTGCCGTGCCCGCTAGCCTTACTTTCCAGCTGCTCGATTTCAAAAATGCATTTCAAGGCGTCCTTAGTCAATGATGGCGTAGCATCCATCCAGTCTGCCCCACAAGTATGGATTGACTCACAGTAGCAAGGAGGCCCCAAACACAAATCTGCAGCTGCTTGGTTTATATGAATACCAATCACATCTCATCTAGAATTCAAATCAACATCCAAAGACCTCCACATCTGTCCACCTGATTTTGCCAGTCATTACAGTGAAAACAAACGTTTTTCGTTCTCACATCCTCCCACAATCATGCTTAGCATCGCTAGCACAATGCTTGCCAAGCTGCCACCAGAGTGTTCACCAAGTCAGGCACTTTGTTGTTAGGGACTCCAGATCGCTGCAGGACACCCACCTGCCACCTGGGTCATTGACGTAGTTTCCTTCTTCAAAGTGTTGTTGCAGGTTGAAGCCGAGCCTACTGGTTTGAGTCGTTGCGCTAAAAATCATAGCAGGCACTATGGATGTGCAAACTGCTCATCTAATTCTAGAAGCAGAACCTTGTGCATTTGCACAACTCGGCTCAGTGTCAGACCCGACAAATTCATCCAAGGAGACAAACTCTTTCACTTCAAAGTCCTCATGGCATTGCATCTAGGCTTCAGCTCCAGAATCTAGTTGAAAAAAGGCTAATTGCTTGCCATGTGATGTCATGTCTTGTCATTGGCAACTTTTTAAGGCTCCAGCCACCACCAGAGAGTCACCCTTGGCCTGGGACACGCTTGTGAGAGTCACAAGGCACGATGTGCGAAGCAACAAACATATTGCATGGTATTGCATAAGGTCAACCTGTCAGTTGGAGAAAGTGAGACACTAATCATAAGCTTCACAATGTTGCTGACCTTAACTGAGTCATACAGCTATCACCTGCTGACTGCTGAAGTTAGCTTGCATCCAAAAAGCTAATGGGTGGAGTCCTTGGCTGGCCGTGATGAAGTGTCATAGGGCTATGCGGCTGGTCCTTTTTCACATACACATTGCTTCTAAAAACATGAAGAGACAAACACGTAGTTAATTAGAATTCATTCTTGCAAAGTATGACTAGAAATTACACTGCACTTCCATTCAAGATCTCATTGCTTCCTCATCGCAATGGAAACTTGCGCTGATGAATTGAAATAAGCTTCGAAGAGAGTTGCTAAGGATCTGAGCGATCTCGTAAAACTCGTCCCTGTGCTTCGCAAACAATCGACAGCAAACGATCCATGGAGAGGTTTCACAAACCTTTTCGTTGCCCTACACACCCTGAAAAAGCTGTAAAGTGTCTCTATATGTATCAGTATCTATATATTACTGTATATATATATAAATGGTTTGAAGAGCTAAGCCTGCTGTTGCACATGGCAGCATACTAAAAATCCAATATGCTGGTCAAACAAATGGATTTCATGCTGCAAACATTCAGGTTTGGCTCGGCGCAAGTTGCGCAGGCTCCATCAAATCGTGGTATATACTCCAAAGTTCGCACAACAACGGTGTGGATCCCCTTGTTTTGGCTGCTTCCTTGCCTCGTGATATGACCACTGCCATCCTTGTCCCACATCTCGAAAAGAGGCTTAAGCCTGGTCGTCGAGTCGTCTCCAAGCCAATGAGTTATGTACATGAAATAAAATGTTCAATCATTACATAGTGATAAGTATATACCAATTACCTTCAACAACAAGAAAAACCGCTTTCATGAGTCGTTCGGCTTCAATATTTCTTGCAGATCGACCGGACAAGCCATGAGAAACCGATCCCGCTCGAGTCTGCCAAGTCACATGGTCTTCAAATCGAAGGGTGAGATCCAGCCGTCCGTTCCCACAGTGTACTGAGCTGATCGGTTCGTGAGCCAGGCTACAAACTCTTTGTAGTCGACGACCTCAGTGTGAAGACCCCAAGACCTGGTTCGAGAGTCAAGTCAACCTGGTGAGGAACGTGTCGGAACAATATCCAAATCGATCCATCCAAAAACTTCAGACTGATATTCCTCCCATTCCGCCATTCCGCCCTGTGTGGCCTACAGTCATTCTCTGCAAGTCTCAGAGTCTCAGGTAAAACATGGTGAAACACACACATATATAAGCACGCGGTCTTGAAGGCCTCTGAAAATGAACGAGGCGCTCCATCGAGGTTGGTGTCGATGCAACCAAGAAGAGTATCGATCCTAGTTTTCCAGGCTATTCCAGGAAAGTTCAGGAAATGTCCATCTCATGATGAAGCGCACAACACGGCCCAAAATTGTTGCCTTCTTTCTGGAATACTATATATAATTAGTATACAGAGCCAAAAAGAAGGAGTATGGCTTCATGAAGTTAAACAAATGCAGGCGTCTCGGCGTCTTGAGTGTTAGCTTGTTACAGGCTTCCCATGAATGCACCACACCATCAAATCTCAGGTCATGCGACAAATATGGAAGTGTTCATTTCCATGCAACGAAATCAAAGTCACCACAAATGCCATGGGCAGTTTGGAGGAAATATATACATATATATGAGGGACGGTCAAAACTCCTTATTCTTCTTCAACAAAAAATGGACGTCATCGGTTTTGAGTCGGACCTTATCGTTTTACAGTGTTTTGAGTTCGTCGCATACTTATGATCATATACAGCGCTGGGGTTATCGGTTTTGAGGTGGACCTTATCGTTTTGCAGGGTTTTGTGCACAAACCTACCCCTCTTTACTAAAGTGGTCTTCGCATGTTTTGACCGTGGCTCATATGCATATCCGTACATTGATGGTGCTATAACTTTACCAATCCACTCAGCTTCAAGAGGTCAAGTGATCACGATGCCTGTATCAAACCTCCAGACCGACACAAATCCAGAAACTCAATCGTTCAATCTTCTCATGCCCTTCCCCTCTGGTGCAAGCCAGCTTCTGGTCCATGCTCAAGGAAGGTGAGACCTTGCCGCACATATCCCCGGATGCATTCAACACATGTAAAAATGAACCCTTTCGTGCTTCTCTCTTTACATGGAATATTCTGGTCGCGTTTCTTGCAACCAGCACTTACATTGCATTTGCATGCATTTGCAAATCCTTGAGCAGGTCTATTTGCAATGACCTCCAAATAGTTGGAATCTGTCAGGCTCTGACAATTGGAAATTGGGCACTCGCAGTTGACAAAGAAGATTGCAAAACATGGATGCCAAGGGATGTCTGCTAATCTGCTAAGGGTCACAAATACAATTTTGTCCCGGTGGAGTACCTCCTCAGTGAACAACTTGCTCCACTCGCTCTCGCCGGCCTTGTACATGATCCTCGACAACTCGTACCGGTCAATGTAGCCACTATGGTCCTTCCAGGATCTTTGAGCCGTGAAGCCAGATCTGGGACGAAAACGCAGAAAATGCGTCACGAAAATGCATTGGCGGTCCTCATCCCAGCGTTCAAAGATCTCCAACACCGCCTGTACAGAAATGGGAAGAATTCGGAAGAATGAAAGACGATTTGAGGCTTGGTCAGAATCAGGTGAGTGAGCCCATGTCATGTTGCAAATTAATTGGCCAGTTGCCATTCTTTAGTGTCGTTCTTGATTGCTTCATATTGCTTCAATCAGTAGCATGCGCAGCTCGCGAGTTCGGGCAGAGTTGTCACATCGACCAATTAATATGCTTGGAAAATCTGAATGGTCCCACATGTGCTATCATTTCAGTGGCTATCATCACAGCTCTGGGTGGGTTACAAATACAATGCAATTTTCTTGATTTTACCTTTTCTGGTCAAAACAACATGCAGGATCCTTGCAAACTATAGACTGGCGGGCATTTGTTTTAATATAAATATGTTCCTTACAGGCATTGACACATATTGACACTTTCCGCGGAGCTAGGGAAGTTTCAAGTTTCAGAGGGCTTCCTAGCACGTTCTTTCGCTGAAATGTAAAACGTATGAACTCGAGCACTTTTGTACTTAGTAGCGATGGCCTCCAACCTCAGAGAGTACTTTCCTAAGCTCCTGACGTTGGCATTGAATTCCGAAAACTCTGCTGTGGTCGATGCGCTCGCCATTGAACGCCCAAGAGGCAGCAACGGCCCATGAGGTGGGAGGTGCAAGTCTTTCTGAAGTCTTGTCATGGCATTCGCTTAGCATGGGGTATTATTCAAGAAACCTCTTTGTCAGAGCTCAAATAAGAAATATATAGTGCTCTCAGTATCTCTGAGTGCTCTCTCTCACTGCCAACATTTGTGTTGTAGTCTACTGTAGTCTGCCCAACTGACGCGTCAAGCCGAAACCCATCGGTTGGTGTTTCACAAGCATTCGGGACTGTTCATTTCAATCTCGACCCTTAGCTACGGAACCTTGTTGTGTAAGCACTGAAGGGCTTGGCTGCAGTCACTGTAGTGAGTGGTGAGTGATGAGGCCTATCAACATAGAAAAAGAACAAACAACTAGCTGACTAGCTAACAACGACCGAATTGAACAACACCTTTATATACAAGCAAAGCTTCTATGGAGTCGTGAACTATGGACCCTACCTTGAATCATTGAAGAAGTCCATGCCTTTTCCACTGCAAACAATGCATCCTTTTCAAGCTTAGTACTGAAATACATTTCCAAGATTTTCCAAGAGTCTTTTGATGTCTTTCGGTTCCTTTCCTTCCAAAGCGTTAGCCCTTTCATCTCTTCTGCTTTTTCAAGTCGCCAACTCACCCGTCCCCCTGTCTAGCAGCGCCTCGATTCGCCTTTGAGTCCAAGGGGGCTCTCCCTCACCTCAAGAGGTTGGCCAGGTAGGAAACAAAGGAAACCTCCATCCAGGTCTGGTCTTTGGTTCCCCACTGACAGAATATGGGAAAATCCAACGCTCAAGTTTCACAATGAGCAAGGTTCCTGGTAAGTGTTGATATCACCACTTGTCATTGCGGTGACTGTACATCAACAACTTCGGAATCAACACCAAAAGAATCTGCGGCTGCGTTTGTCTCGATGCGGCCTCTTGAAGCGCGCCACCAACGCATACCTGTCTGAAAGTCATAGCGCGACCCACAATTCCGGCACCTCACTCCCATCAAGTCCTGGCAGAGCTGCACTGCAGGCTCTTAGGGTCTTAGAGTCTTGGGTGTTTGTGGTTTGTAAAGCAGTCATGTCAAACATCATATCAACGCTTACTGCGCTTTCGGACTACACTTTGCACTACGGGACATCCAGTAAATGGTCTTTGTTCTGATGAGAAGGCATCTGAATCTTTGGTCCAAAAACTGGGTTTGCTGGTGTTTGCTGCCTGTGAAACTCGATGAGAATGAGACTTTGGACAGCAATCCCTTCGGAATCTTCGCACTGATCAATCTTCAGGCCTCGATCTGGGGAGTCTTGCTGAGTTCGTATGGAGGGCCACCACAAATGCCTTCAACTTGGAAGTTGCCAAGCAGCAGATCTCCAGGCGCCTGCAGCGCTAGGATCACAGTTTGATCAATGCGTTCACGTACTGGCCACAATGAAACTGTAGTCCTCCAAGTGACAAATGTGCCTCTGCAGAGATTTTTCAAACATATCATTTTTGAGGGTGTCTTTGGGTCGTTGAGTTGATAAGTATGTGCCAAGTGTGCAACATGTCATGCTTGCATGAGTGTCGACGAAACCAGTTTGTTGGATTTCTTAGGCACAAAAATTTGCTGTGCAGAGTTATTGCAGGTGTTTTTCCCTATTTAAAGGTTTGGAGGGTTTGGAGTTTGGAGGGGGATGCAGCACCCCAATTTCAACTACCCGCACGTCAGATTGTTATTCCAATGCCCAGCAATGGCATGAAAAGGCTATGTATATTCCTATGCAAAAAGAACCCACAATGATTCTTGTAGCCCATACATGCCCATACATCCTTCAGTTTCCCAAAATTTGTTATTGCTTAAGGGCATAGAGGATCCAATGAGGGCATAGAGGCATAGACAGAAATGTACAATAAACACATGTTTGACGCTTCTGTCTTCGAGCTATGAACAAACAAACAAAATTGACATGAATTGACAAATACGCAATGCACACGACTACAATCTCTATAACACCACGGCGCAACCCCCTAGAAGGGGGAAGCCTGTGAACCCTGTGAACCATTCTGCTGTATACCACAGCGCCCATAGTTTTAAGGAGGATACGTTCAAACATGTTTCATGTGTCACAGTGCCTTTGTGTGAACACCCAGGTAGCGAACGAGTGTTAACCACGCCCAAAACAAAAGACCGTGAAACCATTATTATGCCATATGGCATATGTTTTTCCGGGCAAAACGACACCACCAGCCATGTCAATCACAGGAACAGTGAACTTACATGTTTCTGCCTTTACCTATTGGATGACTATTTGACTCTCATCCTACAACTTGTGGCTTGGGCCACGGAATGTTTGTGTACTGGATCGTGTCCTTTTTCTATCTTGTGGAGCGAAGCGATGATTCATTGTTAGTTTTGGTCTCGTCACAACAGGTGGTTGCTTATCCCTATGTTTTTCAAACGTGATTGATTGGGTACCGGACAACAATTCCTCCAGTCTCGTCGAACGGTGGATCCATACATACATGCGAAAATGGACAAACAATGTCCAAGAATTGAGATTTTGTGGGTCACAAGTGAAGACTGTAACAAGACTTTGTAGGTCTGGAAGAGTATTTACATTATGTGCGTCGATCTTATTCAACTGTCAACTCCATTTTTGTACTCTCACTACTTTAAGTTCTAAGTGCATCGATGTTCTCAGTGTTTCAGTTCCAACTTATTTTAACTTAACATTCTTATCTTATCTTTTCTTTTCTTTGTACTTGAACTCTTAAGTGCATTGCTGAATGTCTCAGTGTTGCAACTCAAACTTACTACCAAATTACTTGCGTCACCGCCCTAAAGCACAACTTTGACAAACATGATTATCCCGGCCAGAGACCCCAAACAGTGTGTGTGAGGTCGAGAGGCAATGGTGGTGATGAAGGTGGAGGTCGTGGTGATGATGGTGGTGGTGGTGGTGACTGTGACTGTGACTGTGTGAGTGTGAGTGCGAGTGAGAGTGAGAATGAGAATGAGAGTGAGAGTGTGAGTGTGCGTGAGAGTGATGAGTGAGTGAGTGAGAGTGAAGAGTGATGAGTGAGTGAGTGAGTGAGTGAGTGAGTGAGAGTGAGTGAGTGAGTGAGTGCGTGGGTGAGTCAGTGAGTGAGTGAGTGAGTGGGTGGGCTGCGCTTCGGGGTTCACAAAGTACTGCGCCTGCGACGAAATCTGCACTTGGAGGTTCACCAAGTCAAGCGCTTTGCCTGCCAAAAAATCTGCACTACAAAATCTGCACTTCGAGGTTCACCAAGCGCTGCGCCTGTCACGCTGCACTTCGAGGTTCGCAAAGTACTACGCCTGCCACAAAATCTTCACTTTGAGGTTCACCAAGCGCTGCGCCTGCTGCAAAATCTGCACTTCGAGGTTCACCAAGTGCTGTACCTGCCACGAAATCTGTACTTCGAGGTTCACCAAGCCCTGTGCCTGCCATAAAATATGCACTTCGAGGTCAACAAAGTGTGCTGTGCATGTCACGAAATCTGCACATCGAGGTTCACAAAATGCTGTGCCTGTCACGAACTCTGCACGTCGAGGTTCACAAAGTGCTGTACCTGCCACGAAGTCTACAAACGAGCCACATGTCGAAAAGCTACGATTCACTGCACCTGTCACGAAATCAGCGATCACCACCATGTCCAAATGCTGCACCTGCCACGAAATCTGCACTTGGAAGTAAAACCGCTCCGATCCCTTGCACCTGTCACGAAAAGTTGACTTTGGACCACCAAAACACGAGGTTTCCCTTGCGCCTGCCACGAAAAGTGAGCACCATGTGCGAAGATGCGCACGGCACCACAACGAGAGCGCAGTCGCTAGAAGCTCCCGTCGCGGCCACCCAGATTTGCATGTGGACGATTTCGAGAGGTATGAATGTGCTGTAAATAGCAGCGAGTTGGCCGTCCACGCCCGCGCGCTTCAGCGATCTAAGCATCAGCTGCTTTACCACTACCGTAAGAATCCCTAAGTGACGACCCTGACATACTGTGTTCAAAAAAAGGAACGCCATGAAAAGCCTCTTCCAGACTTCACTTCACAGGCAACAGTTCTTTGTGGCTCTCCCCGGTGACCTGTCACTGCCCGCAGTGCTTTATGATGCTTTATGCTACGCTGCAAAGCATTGCCAAGTTCATCCATATCATCATCATCGTCGTCGTCGTCCTCCTCCTCCTCATCATCACCATCACCATCACCATCAGCATCAGCATCACCATCACCATCACCATCACCATCACCATCACCATCATCATCATCATCATCATCATCATCATCATCATCCATTCCACTACAAAAAATTGTCAACAATTCAACAATGTTACAACATTGTCGTCGTCGAGTTCGCAAGACTGCCAACACAACATTGTCAGTAATTATCGAAGAGTCGTTTGATCCTTAACAAATTGGGGTGGAGGATGGTGGAGGGAGAGCTGGGGTATCAGCGGGGTTCACAACATGCTCATTAATTTTGCAAAATTGTCATTGCTGCGCCACGACGTCATCGAAGGAACGACAGTATGTCTAGCCGAGGCAAAGGGGAACAAGTTGGTTTGCAATCCAGAAATGTCACGACCAAGAGCGGCTGCTTATCCAGTTAGACAACCTTTATTGCTGCAGTGCAGTCAACCAGGGGCATGGCTCCCTGACGGTTGCTGCTTCTTTGAAGAGCGCTCGCATGGATCGCAATGGCTCTTACACGTCTTGGATGCAGGGAAATGGAGGCCATCACTTCTAGGTTGGAGGCCATCGCTTCTAGGTAGGGGGGCAGAGCGGCCTTTTTCTTAAGTGTTTTGAACAAGTTCTTTGCTGCCATCATCTTCCTGCCTGCGGTCTCAAGGCTTCCAGTATCGGAGATAAGCTCCCCTGCACGCAAGGGGGGGTTGTTCAATCATTCCCTGAACGTGGTGAAGCGGCCAACAATGCGAATGATTTCTTGTTGTTGTGAATTCATCTGGCTAGTCTGAAACCAACAAGTCTCTCCATCACTAAAGAAGTGAAAAGACACACTCACAGCGGAGTGGCAAGGAAAATGAGCAAAAACTGTGACATCCTGAACAACTGCTTATCAAACACTGACAATGAGAAACTGAACACTCTGAAGTGAAAAATGCGGTGAACGCGCTCAATACTTGCAGTATATTGAACCTGTCCCTAACCTACGGTGTGCACTGACGTTCTCGGCTACCTCGTCGACATAGAATTCACTCCAGAATCTTGCAGCCTCAAAATTACGGTTTGCCGGTGCATGCTTGGAGAGCTCCAAAGCTAGCTCTTTGGTGTGATTACTTCTATTGGAGGATTGTGGAGCCTGGTAAGCGCACCTCTCGGGGCTTTGGAAGTGGGCTTTACGAGCAAAAGGATTCAAAAAAACCTGGCAATGCCTATGGGTTTCAAATGTGCATCCCATCTGCAAAAGGCGTCCTGCATAGTTCATTCCCAAACAAGAATGAGTGCATGTACAGAACAATTTTGGATTGAAGTCAGGTACCCCACGACTTCCAGGTGTTGACAAGAGTTTGCATGGTTCTTGCTGCCTAACATCCTTGAGGCACAACATGGCACAACACAAGTAGGATCTGTATGTGTCTCTACCATTCATGAAGCCAATGCTTTCCGTGTCTGAACCATCCAAGGTGCTCTCTGTTCGTTGAGATGCTGAGCTCTGGCCTTCGCATCTTCATGTGACTCTCACTGGAGAGTCAGCTTTTTAGGCAAATTGACTCATGAAAGAACAAGCACTGCCACTAAGGGGTTTTAGACTGGAGCTGTTGTATGAGGACCAGCCACAAGTAGAAAGTTATCATATTGTTCTTTGCCTGTGTTGGCATTTGAGCGTGATTTGTGTCTGTGTCAATGTTTACAGCTCCGGCCTGTGGTACCTGAGTTCGTATGCAAGTGGGAAGACGGAAACACCATGGAAAAAACAAAAACCAAAAAAATCGCTGTTAGATTGGAGGCCATCGCTACCAGGGTGGAGGCCATCGCTAGTAGATTGGAGGCCATTGCGGCCATCGCTAGTAGGGTGGAGGACATCATCGCTACTAGGTAGGAGGCCATCGCTACTAGGGTGGAGGCCATCGATAGTAGGTTGGAGAGATGGTTGGAGACCATGGCTACTATTATTAGGGTGGAGGCCATTGCTTGTAGGTTGGAGGCCATCGTTACTAGGGTGGAGGCCATCGCTTGTCGGTTCGAGGCCCTCGCTACTAGGGTGGAAACATTGCTTGTAGGTTGGAGGCCATCGCTACTAGGGTGCAGGCCATCG
>CAXAMN010000869.1:332667-350550 GCA_963970005.1 Durusdinium trenchii
GCCATTGCTTCTAGGGTGGAGGCCATTGCTTCTAGGGTGGAGGCCATCGCTTCTAGGTTGGAGGCCATCGCTACTAGGGTGGAGGCCATTGCTTCTAGGGTGGAGGCCATCGCTACTACGGTGGAGGCCATGGCTCTGTGGTCCGACTTGTAGCAAGGCACAGGGTCCGACGGCGGTGCCGGTTGGGGTGGCGCTGCTGGTGGTGGGTCAGCTGATGCTGAGCGCCGCCAGCTGGTATGCCTACCAAGTGGCAAATGAAGGTTTAAGATCTGCTCACAAGCATGCATCTGTGAACAAGCCTGGCGTTGCTCCCCCGTTCTTCTTCAAATCTCGCCACCACATCTGCCTCACCCAGGAAACAAGCATCACTGTGCTCGCACACATAATGCTGATCCGTTGCTAACTGGTGCCGGCGAAAAGCCGGGCACCTCGCTCTGGCTACCACAACCCAAGCAGAACAAGTGTAGCGGCAAGTTACACCTAACGTCAATGCGTGAACATATATGGTGAACACATGTGGATATCATGTTTGAAGCTTGTCATCAAAGTATTATTCTTGAACACTGAAGTATTCAAAACTTCAGGGCATTCCGTACAAACATAATCCTCTCAAATGTGTCAGGCGCAGCTGTCCGCTTGTTCCACAAGCCTGTGTCTGTACTACAAAAATGATCTGCTGCGGCTACCCCTGTTTCTCATTTCATTGAAACGACAAGGTGCATGTCTCTGTGGCAGCAGGGCACATGTTTTTTGTAACTATGTGCAGTCATTCAAAGTATGCCTACGTATTCCATCATAGTGGACGGCAATCTCGTTCAAGTGAAATGCATCATCTTGTTTGAGTGACAAACATCTTATATATATATATATATACATACACAAAAAGGCGTATCGCTTTGTTGGGCGGATCTACCTGGGTCGGCAACCTGAGTTTGTTCAAAGATGCAACAAAGAGAGCAAGCTCTCTTCATTTCCCTTCTACTGCCGCGTTCCGCACATTTCTGCTGCGGCTCACGTTGAGCAGATGCAAACACAGGAGCTTCCATTCAAGCAA
This sequence comes from Durusdinium trenchii, assembly GCA_963970005.1. NCBI lineage: Eukaryota > Dinophyceae > Suessiales > Symbiodiniaceae > Durusdinium > Durusdinium trenchii. The sequence goes on from CAXAMN010000869.1 coordinate 333,722, forward strand.
ACAAAGTCCTCTCTTGTAACTGACGACAAAACAACTAATCTAGCGCTCCGCAATCTCCGCACTCCGCACGCCATGGCTTGAGAAGCCACCACAACAGTGCCATTCTCTCAAAGCGGTTCTGGGGTCCCAGGATGCGTTTCCAGATTGGATGGACCTGTTTGGCAAGGATGCTGCTTCATGCACGGCCAATCAGTTGCAATATGGTCAACTTGCACGGCCTCAACAATGCACACTGCTGGATCATGGCCGGGCATCACCACTTCAAAGGAATTGTTTCCTCGAAAGCAGTTAGAGTTGCAATCCTTTGCTTTTACCTCAACATAAGAGCCTAACATTCCAAAACAAACAAACAGATTCGCTCCTGGTTTGAGCCTAGCTTGAACACACGCACACCAACACGTTCATGCCCTATCTTCAATCATGGCCACCGGCCCCTGTCATTCATAGCCACGTCCGCCTCTGCATTTGCTTGCAGAACATCGCTCCCCATGCCGACGAGTACGAAGGAGCTGGAGCGGTGCTTTTGCCAAACCAGTCCAGTATCCTGAAGGAATCCTGCGCATCAAAGCTCGGCTCACCCTGTTGCATCGAAACTTCCTCCGAAAAAGGCCTTCAAGCAGCTGGGCTCAAATCAAACGGCTGTTGGCAAAAGACCCTACCGATGCCACAGCCTCCATCAACCTCCCAATGACGTCCGACGGAGATACCAAACCAAGCCCCTCAAATACACCTGAACCTTCGACGCAAGCCAGGGTTGAATTCGAGGACGTCCGAAATACATCTATAACTGTTTACTTCACTCCCCGCTTGGGCGTCTTGAAGCTCTACTGCCTACTGTCGAAAAGATCCGCTGGCACCGAAGGTGCCTAGGCGCTGTCAGCGGCTTGCATACTCCGGAAGAAATTGCTAAATAGCACATAGCCTAAGCTTTAGCTTACGGGAGGCACTTTTGCTCTAGAATACTGTGTTCTTGAGGTTGCTTGAAAACGGATAACTATTGACATCATGTGTTTGGTCCGTGTGGCTCAAAGCATTGGCGATGTCGGCTATGCAACCCGAGATACATTGCATTATTGACATCCTGTGTGCGTGCCCCTTTGGAGACTGACCGAGACAGGCAGACCGCGACACAGACCGAGGCAAACAGACCGAGACAGACGCACGGCGTGAATATTCTATATTTATTCCAATGTTCCATGCTAAATAAGGGTGGAAGCACCAAACTGCCCGCGCTGTCAGAACTGAGCAGCTGACCACTCTGTCCAGCTTGCTATTTGCCCTGCGAACTTTGACATCGTGACACCTCGCTACGTCCCGAGTTCTCAGCAAATCGTGCTGAGTGAAAGCATCCGAATGTGTATTCTTAACTTCCGATTTGAATATCACAACAACCGATCATGTTGATCTCCAGGCAGGCCATGAAACAAATCACGTGAACATATAATTACGTGAATGAATACAAGCTGTTTCCTGCAAACCAGCAGGTCCAATGATGGGCTGGCGCAGTCTGAGGGAACGGCCAGCTCGGCAGTCGAGTGACCTGCAGCCAGAAAGTGGGCGGCCTGGACCATGCCCTTCAGTAGATCGAATCTACTGAATCAGGCATATGGTTGGATCAGGTGCCACAGCAAACAAAGTCAACCATGTACGGAGGTTTTACCCTAGCCTTCCCAGACTAGTTTATATAACTAGAAAAGTTGAGCTGGTTTTGTAGTCTAAATTCCTTAGTAAAACAATGGTTATTCAGTACAGCCTATTGAATGAATGGTGGCTCGAATCCTAGGGTATATGCTTGTGCTTTGGACTCATACAACGGTGGTACTCACGTTGACTGGTTTGTCAAATTGCTTCAAGGCCAAAAGCATCTAAGAGCATTTATGGTCTCAATAAACGTGTCAAGTGTTGAATAAATGATAATGAATAAATGTTATGAGCTTTCTAGTGGAATCCCACCATGGAAGCAGGCCTCCGGACATAAACACGTACAATACTGTAAGCAAACCAAAAAAGTTGCCCAGAGTTCGAAGTTCGACAAAATACTAGAGTACTCTATGCCTGAGATGCCAAGACGTAGCAATCCGGGCGATCACCGCCTCGGCGCGTCTGGGAAGCGGAGTGAGTGACGAAGCGAAGGGGACTTTAAGTCGGTGAGGAAAACATAAGATAAGGCTTTGATAAAAGCCCCCTTTATATTGATGCAAAAGGAACACCAACGCTGATGCAAATACAGGGATGCCTCTCAAGCTTACCACTATGAAGAGCAAAATAGTATCCAAATGAATGTTGATGTTTATTCACACCTCCAAAATGGCCAGGTTAAATGCTTTCAGCTACTCGTGGCCCTGAGGAAGGACAACAACAGCTACTGTCTTCTTTCTTCCACGATCGTTGGATAATAACTTTGACTCTGACAGTTGCCATCCTCGCAGGTTTTTCTAATGTCCGGCCACAGAACGGCCTGCATCCGGACTGTCTTCTGTGTCCTCCGGCAACACTATCGGCAGAACGAAGAGCAATCAAATAAAAATAAAAATACTTCTTTAACTTTATATTTACTGGTTTTTAATAGTGGCATTATCGTTTCATAAGTTTTGTCTCGCCATCTCTCTTTGATCGGTCAGCAAAGTACCAGCTGTCAACTGCCTGATCTGCAGGTGGATCCTTGGACACCTGGCAAAGAAGCAAGCTCTAGGCATTTTCGACGACGGGAGAGTTGTCATCCCAGCTGGATTGATACCCATGTTTTCTCTGCATCCGCGATCAGTCAATGCTGACATATTCCGTCTTCGAAACCTAAGCCAATTCTCAAGACACTTCTGCCACAGCGTACGAGAGCGGTCACATGCAAGCGGCAAAAATACTCACTGGATCTTTGCACAATGTCGCACATGAAGTGCTGCAACTCTTTTGCGGTGAACATAACACAGGCTGGCAAACCCAGCGCAACTTTAACCAGTGTCCTTTCCTGCAATTGGCTCGGGCAAAAGAGTCTTCTTCATTCTTGTATATTATTGTTCTGGATTGGAGAATACATCTGAGTCTTTCGGACAATTCATCCTTTGAACTGTGCACCCTTTCTACAGTTTTTTCTCCAGGTGGCACTGTTTCAACCCCAAGTTGTGAGGTTTAAAGCTTAAACTTATTGAAGTTGTCCAACAACTTGGTCCATGATCTTTCAAGTGCGCTGGAGTCCGCTCCTCAGCCTTTGGAAGAGCCAGGACGCCGTTTGGGCCGGTGTCTTCGCTCGTACCCACAGGATGTAGGTATCCGGATCGCCATACCTCCAAACCCAAACTTATAGCCTTAGCAATGCCCTCCAACCTAATAGCAATGGCCTCCACCCTAGTACCGATGGCCTCCAACCTAATAGCGATGGCCTCCAACCTAATAGCGATGGCCTCCAACCTAATAGCCATGGCCTCCACCCTAGTAGCGATGGCCTCCAACCTAATAGCGATGGCCTCCACCCTAGTAGCGATGGCCTCCAACCTAAAAAATTGCCTCCAACCTGATAGCGATGGCCTCCAACCTAGTAGTGACGGCCTCCAACCTAATAGCAATGGCCTCCACCCTAGTAGCGACGGTCTCCAGCCAAATAGCACCAACCTAGTAGCGATGGCCTCCAACCGATGTCCTCCACCCTAGTAGCGATGGCTTCCAACCTAATAACGATGGCCTCCAACCTAATAGCGATGGTCTCCAACCTAGTAGTGATGGCCTCCAACCTAATAGCGATGGCCTCCACCCTAGTAGCGATGATCTCCAACCTAATAGCGATGGCCTCCAACCTAATAGCGATGGCCTCCACCCTAGTAGCGATGGTCTCCAACCTATAGCGATGGCCTCCAACCTAATAGCGATGTCCTCAGTCCTCCAACCTAGTAGCGATGGCCTCCAACCTAGTAGCGATGGCCTCCAACCTAATAGCGATGGTCTCCACCCTAGTAGCGATGGTCTCCAACCTAATAGCACCAACCCAGTAGCGATGGCCTCCAACCTAGTATCGATGGCCTCCAACCGAATATCGATGGTCTCCAACCTAGCAATGCTTACCTTCGTGCACCACTTCAAACCGAGTGAGGCATCTCTTCGAGCTTGCTGGCATTTGATTGCCTTGTTTTATAGGTCTCTCCTCAAGAGACCCGTGTACCTATATTCTATATTTATGTAAATTATTGTCCTGTGTAACAGATGGTGTTGCCCCTTCTGTCCATTTCAGTTGTTTTAAAAATCATCTCCATTCGATACCATAATTAAATTGAAGGATCTAAGGATCTTGAATAAACATCAAAAAGCCGGAAATCTCGGAATCTCTAAGCTATTTGCCAATCTGTGACCAACATGTCTTTCTTGTAGGCATCAATGGCCAACACCTGGCAATCTGCAACTTACAAGACTGATTCCTGGAAAGACTCGAGGCATACAATGACCTACAGGTCTCAGAAGGGGTCCAAAGCTTTTCATTGTTCCCCGAAAAACAGCTTTCATATGTCATGTTCTTCCAAATCTATCCGGTCTTAGAAAGAAAAAGCCACTAAATGCTGTCCAAGCACCTCTACCACCAGATCTTCAGGCTGTTCGAAGTTCAGCTCAACGCTAGTCTTCCTCATTCCAAGGGCTCAAGCAAACAAGAGCCACTAAATGAATCTACATTAATTTCCAGGTGTCCCAACTGCAAAGGACAAAACAACAATTGCTATTGCTACTATTGCACCCATGAAGTTAGCAATGCTTGTCAAAGTACAGCTCTGAAAATCTATCCTCCAACACCCAAGTGCTATTGCTAATGCCCCAGCGGGTGTGACCTGGTCGTTCCTGTGGCCCCACGCAAGTATCTGGAGATGGTCTCTCCTTCGAGTTTCGCCCTGTACCAAGATGCTCAGGAATATGCACTACGCTATGCATCGCAAGGCAAGTAATTATTGACCTCATCACTTTCCAGAAATGCTCCGTCAAAGCCTTACCAATTGACTTCACGTCCAACAAAAATAATTAATGGCGTGAAAATAGAACCGACGGAGGAGTGAGCATAGAGGCATTTCCGGATCTTCATTCACGCCTGAAGAAATTATACAGCTGAGCCATCTTCGCATCCGTATCGTGCTGCAAAGTGGGGCGCCAGTCCTGCAAAAGCAGCCCGCCCACAAACATGGGCCTGCTTGCTTGTCTATCTTGTCTGCGTGTCTGCATGGACAAATCAAAGGCTTCCTGTCCAGGGTTTTCCAGAAATTTGTGGTGTTCTATGTGATAGTTTATCACATGATACATGCATAGCATCTCTCAATCGTGTGTGTTTTTTGCAGGGAGAGGACACTTTGACACTGGAGCTTGCCAACCCTGTGTCCTGATTGTGCATGTCTATGCTGTACAAATCCTCCCCTTTGGGTGCCTCCTGGCAACATTTGCGCGAAAAGAATAGGCTAGCTTGACAGCCTCAGGCTTTGGACACATTTGACATTTGACGTCATGATGTATTCTATGGTTGACAGGAATATGACGTTTTTGTGCGTTAGTCTAAATCACGACACATGTTGAAAATTCAATTTCGGAGACATTATATCAGCGCATACCAGGTGAATTGGCATGCCATGCTAACAGTGCTGGAGTATGCAAGTGCCAAAGCATCAGCCTAGAACAGCCACATGAAAAAGATTGAAAAAGTGGAAAACAGTTAGTCCACCAAGCCGTTGGTTCTCACGTCTGCGCGCTGGAGAAGCCAGCATGAAGTGGCAGTGAGTGCGCGTAGGGAGGTCAGTCCGTCGAACACTACGAACACTGGGAGCAGACATGTTGACACAAACATACACAAACCGACATTCAAAGCTGCTTCCAGGGAGTCTTACTACAACCACTGTCTGTTCCATGATGCTCCATGCTTTTCTCGAGCATGAAGTCACCGGAAACATATAGTGGTGCCTCTCGATCACAGTCGGCGAATGCCACATCTGTGTGTCTCCTTGCCCACACCCATGAAGCGCCAAAGCTTGCTCTAAATGTTCTCCATCCGTTGAGAACATACTCTGGGAGAAGCAAACGTTGTTTCATAAGACAAACACTCTCATATTGACTTCACCGCTGTGATGTATGTTATATGTCAGACCCTTAAAGAACAATGCTATTTTAAGGTTGAAATGGTAACATGTTGCTTCTGATGCTGGTTTCAACTGTTGTCAGCACTGTTATCTTCGAATTCCAACGTAGCTGTCATGAGCACTAAAATCACCAACATCATCTAGAAACGCCAACTTTGAGAGGGTCAACCAAGTTCAGGAGGCAATGAATCATGCGAAAGTGCTGTCCTCCACCACAGATTAAGATATCTCGGACATTTACGCAGGGCTTCAACACGATGTGCGCGCCTTACTTGGAAACAGCAGGACGGAATCGGTGGGTTGTCAATGTGTCAACTGTTACAACCACCCATCTGTGCCGCTATCTTTCCCATTCTCATTCTCCTGATCGGATTCACAGCATGGCTGCTTGAACATGACACATGTAGGACCTTGCAAAGGTACCTCGTTTTGACCAAAGCAGTGAGCATCGCAAGCACTGTTGAAGTGACTTGGAGCTCCGAGCACTATATCTCCAAGGCATAGGAATGGCCTGGGTTCGACATCAGGAACGATTAGCACCCAGGCAGGCTTGTCATAGCTTGCACTAGGTGGCCCAAGATCCAAACATATTCACCAAGCTTCCAGGAGGTGGCTGCTTCTTCTTCACCTTTGGAGCTTGGATGGGTGGGAGTTGAATTCTAGATCGGTACGGGCCGGGACACAAAAATGTACAATCCAAAATTGACATGTGCAATGTTGCAGTGTTGCAAAGCGATTCTGAATATGTCTGAATGCAACATGCAAATTACATAACAAATTAAACATATTCCAGGAAGATCCTTCAAAAACACTTGGCAATCTTGGCAGTCTTACATCATGTCACACTTTTCAGGCTTTGCTCAACCAAGAACATGTTGTGGTGAAGGCGCACATTAATGAGTGACCCATCAGGCTGAACGACATGGGCCCCTTAAGGCCTTTAGAGGCTCTTCATAAGTCCATAGCAACAAGGGTGAATCACTGTGGGCCAAGGGAGGGTTGGCTTGTTCAGTTGATACAACGCATCTTGAAAGCTCTGCCTGCAAAGAAAGTGATGGGAGCAACTTCTCCAAAGGCCAGTCTGCGCCTAGGTCAAGCAGGTCATTTCAACACAAAGGGCTTCAACTCTCTTCTTTACCTGCGTTGAATGCCCTCTAGAAGCACCAGTGAATATGATGCTTCTCAAATGTTACTCAGCCTCCGGCATGCTAGTGTGTTGCCAACTGACTCGTCGAAAATAAGCAGGCTCATGCAGTAGGTGTCTGTAGAAAAGCCACTGTATGGTCTGCACGCAAAAACATCGAAGTCTGTTGAACAAATTGCTGCAATAGACTGCAACGATGATGCAAATGTGCAGTATGCAACTGTGGTGAACTTGTGACCTCCACCGTTAAGACCTAGTGATCATAGATTTAGTATATAATTTACATATTAGGACAATCATTATATTGTCCTGTGGAGAACTGCAGTACTGGTATGAATCAAACGAACAGAATGATGATGCCAAACTGGTCTTGATATCCAGTCAAATCATAAAGTCCAGCGCTTTGACTCGGCCCAGTTCTGTTCCTGCAGCCTTCTGTCACGTTGAACGCTTTCGGCCCATTTCTGATCCTTCTCTAGTGCCTTGAGTTTGAGATGCCACTTTTCGCATTTTCCCAGAAAATGCCCCACACCTGAAGCTTTGCAACAGTGCAGGTTCATGACTGTCATGTAAAGGACTTCCAATCGCATAGGCTCCTACGCCAATGCAGCTTGCGAAGGATTTCTAATTCTCCAATAAGCTACCAAAACACACTGTCCACACAGAGTTTGGTTTCAATGGGTCCCTTTACCGGAGTGACTCACTCCTACAAAATGGAACAAACTGTCAACATTATGCAGAGTTGCTTCGCAAGAAGAACACCATAGTTTCTGACAGTATAGTTCTAGTCTAGGTTACTGGCATTGACCGATCTGCGCGGCGGAACCGAGGTCAGCCGCCTTGGTGAATCTTCAACATGCAATACAGTTTCTTCTTTCATTGCCAAAACAGTGTTTCATCATATTCCACCCTGGGTTCAGCCTAGTTTTCCGAGCATACATCTCTGGCAAACAAGCCTTTGCTGGTTAGCATCAACCATGCTGGGGGTGCCAGTACTGATATGCCTGGTTCCTCGCACGATCGTCGGGAGGCAGAGTCAACCTTGGGCAGCGCACGCGGTCACTCTGTGCTCTGGAGGTCTTGGGGGTTGGGTCGTTCATGACCTTGGAACTTTGGAACTCGGTATTGCACCATCGAAGGTTGTTTCCTGGCTGGAGATCATCGATGGAAAGATGTAGCTCCTGTTGTGTGCGGGCTGATGATCCCTGACACGTGGCTGAAGTCTGTTTTGTACTTAACAGATCTTCATGGTTTTGGGCCGATGTTTTTGTCGGCACATTCTGGCAGTCGACAAAGGTGGCAAAGCCGGACCATGGAGCCATGCTTACGGTTCTTCACATTATCACTGCTTCGTGCTCAACAAGCCAGCAAGACCACCGGATCGACCTCAGTCCGTTGAGCGAACAACTACAGTCTCTTTGGCTCTTGAGGCTCAGTTCAACGAACCTAGCATACCACGATCTAGAGGCTTTGCAAAACTTCAGGTGTCAACGGCGTCTACGCAGCCAAAAATATTGCGTTCTTTGTCCTGCGGCTTCCAAGGTTCAGCGGCAGCTCTTGATGCTTTTGATGTCTGTGCCCTTTTGTAGTGATTGATCTATTGATCGCTTGGATTTTGACCTACCGTCGTCGTAAACGATAACTAGATATGATATAACAACTAGTAAACTGCAAACAGATTGCAACATGTGCCCTTGTGTTTCCTTTTGCTTCCTTATTAATCCCGGTCGGGTCTCACACTTTACATCCATGACTGACGCTTTTGGCTCAAGCTCACGGAAAACAACCGCTTGCTTAAATAGAATCAGCATGACTATACGTTCGGTTTCCGACCCGGTCATTACAATATGTGATTGTTTTATATCGGTTGTGCAATATTGTGCTTCTCTCATCTCATGCTCTATCCGCTGTAACTCACTCTTGCTCTTAAGTCAGCCACGTTAGCACGCATAACGGTGACAAAGGCCTTAGATGGCGCAACTTAGAACATCTGTGGCCTCTTGCTGATGAACTTTCTGAGGCCTGAGCGACATGATCGTCCACCCGGACACAATCGCCCATATTGTCCGGTTTTTCGACGGTGACCAGGTCCTGCCCCGTTCGCGACTCTCATTCAACTGACTGACTGATCAATCGTGTTGAGAAGCTACGTCGGCCGTCTCCAGCGCTGTGTGGGTCCGTCTCTATAGTTCTCTACAAGTTATCCTGCAGCTTTGCAATGCTTTGCATGGTCTGCTTTGGAAACCTCTCCTCGGGTTGCAAAGCCGCAAGCCGTATTGCCCACCAGCCAAGGAAGTGCACTTCGACAGTTCCACCTTAGTCTGACTCTTGAATCACCGCTGTGCACAGGAAGCTCTCAGATCCAGTGCAAGCAGTTGCTTTGGCAGCGAAAGACACATGCTCCAAGTGGCCTCCCTGAAGCTCAGCTGCGACTCGAAGAAGTGCCTCCTGGCTCACAAAGATCTGGGGATGTGACAAATGCTGTTGTCAGAGTCAACAATATGGGGATGGGTCAAAACCCGGAGTCCTTGCCCACCATGTAGGTTGACCTCCCAGGTAGGTCAACTTAGGCCAACCAAGGTATCCTAGTTTTGACCCGGAGCCATATACTACAAGTATCTATATCGTACTGTATCTAGAGTTGAAAGTTGAAAGCATCATCTAGCAAAGCACTATGGCACTGTGGTTCAATGATAGTCTAGGTGTTCTGCTTCAGACAAACTCTGTTCGGCAAGAGCATTCCCTGCAAATCCTTTCAGAATGCAAAGCTTGTCTAGGAACAGTACCAGTATCATCATTGTCTATATAAAAGTCACTAATCCACATATCTGCTCCCAAATTTGCAAAATTTGCAAGAAGCGACAGTTCCCAGCTCCAGCTCCACAAACCCTTTTGGCTGCACAGGGGTCGCTCGCACCAGTGCACTTCTTACACAGGTGTGCTCTGGAGGACTCCAACTCAAGGCCTTCGATAACAGCACATGCCACGTGGCCAGCTGCCACATCATGTGCACGGCAGAAACCCAGGAAGATCACATGCACAACTTCACTTGAAAGAGCGCAACAAACGGTCATGATCCATCCCGCTTCACTGCCAACCACAGTTCTTCCGATGGTCAATGAAGGAACTGTGCCCGTGCATAGGGAAGGTTCTGCCTTTCCTGCTTTCCTGGCTACAATGACAAGACAACTGCTTTCTCGTCTCAAAGATGATGCGAATGAGACAAGGACCAAGGGCTAGAGCGGCTCTACAATCTGTGTACAAACCACTGCAATTGACGGCTCGGCTGGGACTGCAGAACAGTGATTCTGATCTTCCCCAAAGCTTTCGAAATCCCCGCGCACAAGTGCAATTGATACATGTTGCAACTCACAAGTGCAAAACACTGGAGAGTGTACAAGTCGATTCTAGACATGTTATATAGCACAGTCCGAACAATCCCAGCCTTGTCAAGTTCAGCAGCTCAGCTTTTCAAAGATTTGGAAAGCGGAAAATCTGCCATTCAGCCAACACAAAGAGTTTGGAAGATTTGAGGTCGCTGGGTTGCCACTGATGCCAACCCCTTGGCTTTGATGGCGGCAACCCTTGGTCGCAGCTACTCCTTTGACAGCTGGCGCTTCCGTTGATGCATTACAAGCGCATTGACATCGCCTGTCAAAGCTTTGAGGCCGAACGGCACATGCGATACAGTGTCCACGAAAGAATGTGCTAGTTTTATGAAGGACAGGTTCTCAAGGGACCGTGAATTCATCACATGGCCATGCGGATGGATCCATGGTCTTGCGTGTTGAAACTCATCTTCAAAGTAAAGCAATCAAGACAGGACACTCACGCAAACACCCCTGCCCTCCCGACGTCCTCTTCTTTCAAGGCTTGTGCATAATCGATGTTCTGCTTCATGGAGTCACTGGCTGGACAGACTTCCTGTGCATCCTGAAACGCCTTGGCTTGATTTGAACAATTTCATCTACACGTACAAAAATGCGTACATGTGCACATAGTCACATAGTGTTGGTAACGTTGTCTTGCGTTTCCTGCAAGTCTGTTTCTGCTTGAGAGGAAGGAAGGGCGTTCCTCTACGAATGACTTCTGCCACACTCTTCTCAATGACTAGCACACCGTCTTGATAGCCTATCAGTCTTGTTGCAAAGGCATGACAAAACTAAACAATTCTGGCATTCCTGCAAGTCAATACAGATGATCAAAGTTAATACCTATGGTCTTGGTCATCCGCAACAACTCTACTCCGTCCCAAGTGCGAGGGACGGCCATCAAGGCCGCCAAGGCACGTCGATGGCATTCTGGAAACGCTGCAACTTCAAATACACCAAACCTGCGACGTCCAGCAATGGTCGTCTCTGGATGTCTGAGCACTTTTTGCTATTGATTTTTAAGTACTTATGATCAAACAACAAACAACTCAACAGGATTCTTTCTTGTTGAGACATTTTGAGCTGGAAGTTGCTCCACCTTGACATGTATGTCTTCCTCATTCATCAGCCACTTCCACTCCCTTCAAGCGGCGAACCTTTGCCGGACAAAGCTCCGAAATGCCGTGGTTGAAGCTCCAAGGTCTGCGACAACGACCCCCGACCCACACTGCGGCCATGGTTCTTCGATGTCAAAGCAACTGCCCATCACTTCTTTACATGTTTTGGTCCTTTTCAACTAGCCAAACAAGCGGGAAAATGTTTCAGGGATCTCGAGGTCTTCAAGCTTGGATAGTTTGCTTCTGCATGTCTTTTCATTCCTGTCTTGGATTGCAAAAAAGAAATGTGTGCACCAGCCAAAGCCAAACCCTGGGTCAACAACAATTGGCATGATCATTTAAAAAGGGCAAGGCTGACCAACGCATGTGCACCTTGTCAATCTCTTTCAGGGAATAGTTGTAGTTCCCCAAAAGGTAATCGACCTGTGTGCATGCACCCTCAAGAAATGCAAGATGTATAGCACAAAACCATTGTAGTCGTAGTGAATCTAAATCATGGTCTCGAGTCTCTGTAGTGACATTCCGGACTTCCCATTGGAATATATATTCACCAAGATACGGTCGCCAAGCGATTCCAGGCTTCTGCCCAAGCAGGCTCCAAGGTCGCTGCATGCAGAAAGCCTAAGACCAGTGTACCAGCAAAGTATCCCATATTGTCGACAGAATCGACTAGACAAACAAGTCGACTCTGCACGTTGGCAGCTAGCAGCTAGACCCTTGCACCTTGAGCTGCTTAGACTTAATTGACCAATATGAAAGTAGGACTGCTACATGACATGCCTCTCCTGATGCTCATTTATATATAACTGATCTATCTTCTTGCCATGTTGCATTGTTTGGCCATCTCCAGTTCGCCTTCATCCATCAGATTTGACCCCTCGGAGACGAGGGTCTGCGCCACCGGGTTCTCATGATAAAACCACGTCTGCCACCTTGGAAGCTGGGCAGCTTTGCACCAAGTGCACTCTTGTCTTCAGTGTAAACTGATGAACTCAGAGCAAGAAACTCTACAGTTCTACAGCAACGATGGTCCAAGAAAAGAACCCGTTCAACTCAAGCAAAGCCAAGCTCACCCTAGCAAATATGTAATTATATACATATGCAGTTTATATTTGTCTATTTACTTATATAGTCCTTTTTGTGCTTACGTTTTTTTTATAATATGTTTGTATCATTATGTGTTATGTAACATTGCTGCCTTCTTTTGTCTGGTGCCACCTTGTCACCAGTTGTAGATACGCATATTTTGCATAAATTTTATCACGTCTGGAAAGACAAGACGATGCATTCTTCCAGGCCTCCTTCTGAATTGAAAGATTATCGGGCAATGTTCAAATGCCATTGTTGTTTCACATCCTGGGCACAGCAAACGCTCCAAACTCCAGGCTCTTGAAGACTCCGCCGCAGCAAGTTCATCCAGCAGTCTCTCAGAAAGTTCGGCCTGCCGAAGCCGACTTCAGCTTGGATTGGCCGTTCAACATGGTTCAACAGAAAATATGACAAACAAAGAAGCAAAAGGGTCTTACTTGAACTTACTGTAAACTACAGCGACTAGGACAATCGACTCTATTGCAATTAAAGTCCGTTAATCATGTCAGCAACGCGTGAAGCTACTCTCTAATCAAGAAATAGCATGAACGATTTCGGGACGTATTGGGATTCCTTCGACCACCTTCAACAGTCTAGTCTACATCCTTTGACCATAAAGTCGCTTGGAGCCACATGGCCCTCAGCGATTTACACTTCAGCCTGCTTGTGGTCATTCAAGACCGCACAAGCTCAAACGGCAAGTCTTGAATTACAATAAGTGTTTCCCCTGCCCTACCGTGCTTGGACGCAAGAATAATAACGGTTCACTGCATCTTCGTGACTCGATTCCGCACTCTGCTACAACGGTCACATTGCGCACCTACCGATGTTAGATATGTTAGCAACAAGTGCACAACTTGAAGTCCTTCCAGAGCCAGCCTGGTCGAGGGTGCTCCGCAGTGAGTGCACCAGTTTAGAAAGATCCTTCAGTGGAGCACCCACTCGTGTCTCACGAATTGAGGTAGTTACTGTCCGCGACCTCAGATTGTGAGTGAAGGGTTGAAGGGAGCTGCTGGCACCTTCAAGCAGCAAAGCAAAAGGAAAGCAGGGCAGTCACAAACCCGAGCATCAGCCCGAGCATCTCGAAAAAAAAATGACATGTCCGCCAAAAAGTGTAAGTGCAAGTGAATATAATACAGCAAACAAATAAATGCTGCATTGTCGTGGCGATTCCTTTTTTCCTCACATCTGCACTTCGCAAAGCCAGCAGCACTTCGCCTTCGCCTCGGGAAAACTTTCCGCCAGTGGTCTTTTTCACAGCCTTCTGCCGAATCTGTTCTACGAGGGCTTCACAAAGCTGATAATGATAGCAAATAGCTACTAGTATTTGTTTAAACATACTGGTAGATGAACGGGCTTACCGCTGGGGGGCCTGATCTTGGAATGACAAATTCAAGGCCCCCAGCCTGTGGTAGAGAAAACTGTTCTTAAATTTTTCCATAATCAATCACTCAGCCATATCGAGAACAGAGTACAGTAGTTCATTACAAAGTCCAAGACCCCTGGGCACAAATGTGCATGCATTTTAGCTTTACAAGTTCTTTCACCCCACCCTTCAAAACACTAAATCAAGACCCCCAGGGTCCAGAATGCAAGAAAAAAAACTCCCTTCAAACTGCATGAATATCCTGATCTGAAACGTGTCTGATATATTCTCATGGTCTCATGTCAGTCCAGCTCAATGAATGTAATTGAGATGTTTGAGCATCCACCATCACTTACAAAATCGAGACACCCTTCCTCTGTCTGCACAGAATCAAAGCATCCAGCCCAAAAAATGTTGAAAACACACCATCCAACAATTCATGATTCGCGTCCACAAAGTCATGGCACCCACTCTGAGTTCATCCAAATGCAAGATCGTTACAAATTCAACCCCCCCAGACTCTGATTTCGCAAAAAAAACCTTTACAAATCAGTAGTGGATTTGACACCCTAGGGCGTTTGATTTTGGAAGGGATTTAGTTTCAGGTATGCTTAAACTATATACTAATAGGAATGGCCTCCACCCTAATAGCGATGGCCTCCACCTAGTAGGGTCCTTGCTACTGGTAGCGTCCTTAGGGCATATCCATGAGTTCCGCCATTGGGAAAATTGGTCTATGTTGATTAATCAGTATTCCACTGGTTGCGCTGTTTATGCTCGGCAACGAATTGATATTCCTCCAACAGTACGCCTTCTGCAAACATTGCACTGTGTTGAAACTATTTCTGCAGACATTCCAAATGACCTGCTCCATCCTGTTCCTGTTCTGGAGTTGCATTGAAGTCCACTCTCCCATTCAGGTCTGAGAACGCCACGGAAAGAGACGCTGCAACGCTCCAAAGCCTGCCGCGCGTACCGCTGCAGCTGGCGCGAGGGACTCATCAGAAGCCTCGGGTTGTGCCCGATCGGGGCTAATCTATGTTCATTCTGTTGCACTAGACTATATTCATCTATATATATATATTCGAAAGCTTGCACTTTGGATGTTGGTTCTTTCACAAAGTAGCTCACTAAAGTTAACCAAGCAGTTGGGCTACAAGCACTTCCCGGGCAAGCCGGCGGCGGAAGTTTCCTATAAAAACCATTTGACCTCCCTTCGCACATGCCCTGCGGACCCCCTTTTTTCCCGGCCCGCAGCGATGGCGTCGTGCAAGCAGCCCACAACGGCGTAGTCGCTCTGGCACTGTGCATGCGGGTCACAGTCACACCACCGCACGTCGGAGTGAATGTAGTTACACAGGACTCCGAATTTGCGTGTAAAACCTCTCATACATGCGCAACCAGTCTTAACAATGAGTGCAGCCAAAGACTGTAAGTATGCAACTGCGCCAAAAACTTCAACCATAAGTACAAGCTGACCTGTTAACAAACTAGACGACAGGGTGGCCCGAAAGCATAGTAGGAGTAAGCATTATAACGAAAGGGTGCCAAACCAAAACGACGAAACTGAGGGAGGAACCGTTTGTCGGTAACCACCAATCATCCCGCTCACCAGCGACACACCGCGTTTACACCAGCATGTTTCGCGCTCCCCAGTGGCACGGTGCCACGCAAACGCACTTCCCACCAAGGCCGTGCAAATCCGCATGGCACTGCGACATCACGAACGTAATTTCACCTCACGGTCTGCCACACACTATAGAAGCAAACATATCACACGATACCACCAATCATCCCGCTCACCAGCGACACGCCGCGTTTACGCCAGCATATTTCGCGCTCCCCAGTGCACGGTGCCGCAAACGCACCTTCCACCAAGGCCGCGCAAATCCGCATGGTATAGCGACATCACAGACATAATTTCGCCGCACCGTCTGTCACAGACTAAAAAAAAAACACTTCTGAGTCCAGCTCCGCACCGCTGTTTCCTGTACTACATTTGCACTACAAACTGGCCACTTCTGAGTCCAGCTCCGAAAAGCTCTTTACTACAAACTGGCCGCTTCTGAGTCCAGCTCCGAAAAGCTCTTTCCCGCACTACATTTGTACTACAAACTGGCCACTTCTGAGTCCAGCTCCGAAAAGTTCACCAAGATCTGCACTTCGAGGTTCACCAAGTGCTGTGCCTGCCACGAAATCTGCACTTCGAACTTCACCAAGCGCTGCACCTGCCACGAAATCTGCACTTCGAGGCGCTGCGCCTGCCCCGAAATCTGCACTTGGAGGTTCACCAAGCGCTGCGCCTGCCACGAAATCTGCACTTGGAGGTTCACCAAGCGCTGCGCCTTCCACGAAATCTGCACTTCGAGGTTCACCACAAGCGCTGCGCCTGCCACGAAATCTGCACGTCGAGGTTCACCACTTAAGCGCTGCGCCTGCCGCGAAATCTGCACGTCGAGGTTCACCAAATGGTGTGCCTGCCACGAAATCTGCACTGCGAGGTTCACAAAGTGCTGTGCCTACCACGAAATCTGCACTTCGAGGTTCACCAAGTGCTGTACCTGCCACGAAATCTGCAGGTTCACCAAATTCTGTGCCTGCCACCAAATCTGCAAAGGAGCCACATGTCCAAAAGTCACGATTCACTGC
>CAXAMN010000869.1:350560-374497 GCA_963970005.1 Durusdinium trenchii
ACCAAATCTGCAAAGGAGCCACATGTCCAAAAGTCACGATTCACTGCGCCTGTCACGAAATCTGAGCTCCTCGACGATCACCACCGTGTCCAAAGTGCTGCACCTGCCACGAAAACTGCATATCGAAGTAAAAGAGCTCCGATCCCTTGCACCTGTCACGAAAAGTCGACTTTGAAACACCAAAACACGAGGCTTCCCCTGCGCCTGGCACGAAAAGTGACCACCATGTGCGAAAATGGGCACGGCGCCACAACGAGAGCGCAGTCGTTAGAAGCACCCGCCCGGGGCACCCAGACTGTGTGAGCCTGCGCAGTCGAAATGCACATAAGACACAGGTGAAAACTCTAGTTATACAATGGAGGGACGATTCGACCATGATCCGACCATGAGCCGAGGCACCCAGACTGATGTCAGCCTGCGCAGTCGAAATGCACTTTAGACACAGGTGAAAACTCTAGTTACAATGGAGGGAGTTCTGCAGAGCTAGCCTTGCCAGGTTCGGAACCACCCTTTGTATTGAAAAACGCAGCATTTCGTGCGTCCGCTATCTCTCGAACATGCATTTTGTACGAGACGTCCTTCCAAAGCGCATGTTGAAGAGCTGACCAGAGCTACAGCTGACTGGAGTTAAAGCTATAACTAAAGCTAGAGCTGACTGGAGCTAAAGCTGAGTAGTAGTAGTAGTAGTAGTCGTCGTCGTCGTCGTCGCCGTCGTCGTCGTCGTAGTGGTAGTCGTAGTCGTAGTGGTAGTGGTAGTGGTAGTGGTGGTAGTATATAGTAGTAGTGGTGGTAGTAGTGGTGGTAGTAGTAGTGGTAGTAGTAGTGGTAGTGGTAGTAGTGGTAGTAGTCGTGGTGGTGGTCGTAGTGGTAGTAGTAGTAGTAGTCGTCGTAGTAGTAGCAGTAGCAGTAGCAGTAGCAGTAGCAGTAGTGGTAGTAGTAGTAGTAGTAGTAGTAGTAGGAGTAGGAGAAACTTCCTTTGATCAGTCAAAGGGTACACAAAGTCCTTCAAACCTGTTCATTGCACTGATACAGTATCGTTCAGTACAAAGTAGGTACGTGCAGCACCACTTTCTGACCTTGGCCTCTTTTTACCCGGTCTTAACTTGTTTTTGGCAATTCTGAATGCACAACGTGAGACTTCTGGCAAACATAAATATCCTGAGAGCCCCAGCATCTTGAGGGTGGATTCACGCTGCTCCACCCCCTGCGCTTGCCACAGCAGAAACTCACGTTCAAACCGTACAGGAACTGCTGGGTCCGACGGGCTGACTCGATTATATACATTGCGTCGTGTGTGTGTGTGTATGTGTGCTGGAAAGCTGTGAGATATTGGATATTATAAAACGATAGACTACAATATGACACCCCCATGCACGTGCGGACAATGTTTCGTTCACAGCACTAGCTTCTGGGTGAGTTCAAGTCGGAACATTCAAAAGCTACAGTAGGGGTTTACTTCGGACAACTGCTGGTCGGTGTCTATTCCTTCTTAATGTCCCCAGTCTCTTCGCACCTCAGAAGGTAAATTCAATCTGCCCAAGGCATCAATTGCAGAGCGCTTCACACTCAGCTGGACATCATCCAGGGCCAGCATCACCTGGGCGAGCTCTGACTGCAAAGCGCCCAACGACGCTTCACTTCAAGACTGCCCTGGAAGATCCTGGAAGCATGGCTGGAGTCTGGAGCCTTTCTGAAAGTGCTGAGGCTACCGACTTCTTTGAGGATGCAGTACTGCCATTTGGGCCTGGTGACTCCAAGACACTCCGAACTGCAAATAGTAGCTTATTGTTACTAGTTGTAAGGCCAGGAGCCCCTAGGCCCTAGTAGCGTCCGTGCTCCTAGTAGCGATGCCCGTTGTTACTAGGAGCGTCTTGTTCCTGTGAGATGCTGTGAGTGCACAGCGCAAGGTCACATGTTTGAAAGCGGACGAGACGAGAGATGAAAGCATCAACGGCTCGGACGATATGCCACACCTCTGCTCCCGCGCGCAGAGGCATCCCAAGGCTTGGATCTCAGAAGCAATGCGAGAACGAAAGTCAGCTGGTTAGGAATTGTTGGGAGTGCAACAGGTAAAGGATTGCAATGCAGCAAAGCCTTTCATGATATAGAGAAGGCCAATGACATTGTCCACAGTGTTGGATTGGCACTATGCTATGCTTCCCTTATCAATTGCCATATTCTATGCGGTGTTCCAGGCTCTTCCTTTCCACCCAAGTTGGACAGGACACAACGTCTACATACACTCGTACTCTGGAGCTTGTGGCACTTTACACTCACTTTTGCATACTTGTGACAGGCGTGCCTCAGCAAGTGGCAGTATTCAATGATTTAGATGGCCAGGGGGTTGTTTCTGTCTGCTGATACACCTCAATGCCACCCCGATGTACTGTACATGTATACACATGCAACGATTTGATTTCTGTCCATGCTGGGGCATAATCAGTATCTGGCTTCATTTGTCAAGATAGGGGTCTCACACGAACACACGGGAATCACAACAAATTGCAACCAACATGTGTCGTTTTTGCCTGCCATTTGCAGACGGTTCCAACAAAAAATCCACTGAAATCCAAATAACTCTGACTGGTCTCACTTTTTGTATCAGGCGCTTGCCAGGCTCTTGAATCTCAAATGACTTCTCGGTCAATCCGTTAAGCTAACATGACATAACCAAATGACCTGCCCTTCTCGCTTCAGCCATGTCGCAGATTCTTCACGCACATTCCTGACAATGCCATGCTGTGGCATCTTGCATCATACAATGACAAGCACAGTCTGCTATTCTGGTGCGCCTTTCTTCAGATTTTGCTTCTCGTAGGAGTGCTTCGATTAGCGAGGCTCTGGCACGGGGAGAGGCCTCCAAGTGTTACAAAATAGAATCTCTGAAGCGCATGCATCTGTGAACATCTGTGCCGGTGTTAACTCAGCCTGCAGGTGGTCTGTGACTGACTGCTTGACTGCTTGACATGTTGCTCTGATTCTGACATGAACCAGATTTGATCATACATTGCACGTCAACACAGATGCTCGGTGGAGCCTGCCCTCCTCCTTTAAAGTGTAGTGCAATGCCAGCAGCAGCAGCTTCTTTTGTTGCAAAGCACTCATGGCCTAACAGCTTCAAGAGAGAAACCTTGGCTTCGAGAGTGCCAGCAATTATCACGTCAACGCAAAGGTTCTTAGAGCGGCAAGCAACTGCTCTGCAAACGATTTCCAGGGTCATCCTGAATCCTTAATATGTCGACTTGCCAAATCAGTTTCCCTAAACATCTAGGAACCAAATCATTAGTGCGAGCGCTATCCTGCGTCCAGTTACTAGTAGCTGGAGTGGCTAGGAGCAAACTTCTCCCTTACTCAATTGAGTAGGCGGCGGCTACTAAAGGAAAAGAAAGACTTTGAATTATGATAATTGATAATTACATCGACTTGCCTCTCAGAAAGTTGCACCACAAGAATCATTGGATATTGATATCCTTCAGATTACACACAGCGTGCTCCAAAATTCTTTGCACATGTCAGACCGTACAAGACTTTGTGGGCTATGGCAGCCATGATACCAAGGCGGCTTCAGCCAGTCCAAAGTCATCGTCCAAGCAATGGGCAATGGCTTGAGCATGGCGAGCTCCTTCAAAGCCCAAACATCCCAGCGCTTTTGCTGCCTCAAGGCAGTGGGTTAAAACCAGTACTCTGAGGGGATGTCCAAAGGATTTGTAGAGCGCCTTCTGGACTTAACATGCAGTGCGACGGACACAGTTGAAGAGCTTGTGAACCAGAATTTGTGCGTTGGATGGAAAAGTGATGAATTGCTGTCCACCAGCCAAGTGCTACAGTACACCAAGTTACACTCTCGGCGACATCAACAACGTGGTCCTGTTGCAAAGCACAACATGCTTATCACAGATCCACAGCACTTCTCCAGGCTAAATGAGCACATTGACCGCATGGGGTTGCACAAAGACTCAGAGCCATTCTTTCTCTCATCATTGTACCAAATGTTGGATCACGTCAGTCAGTTCTTGATTTAGATTATATAATCCACACGTTATTAGTTTGTTGTTGATTAGACCCATTGTGACTCATCCTTAGTAGACTTGGCTCAGCTTGACATGTTGAAGTTAAACGTGTGTCCCCCATTTGCATGACCATGACCATACGCAAGCTGCAAGCTCCTTCAATCAAAACCTTGTAAACCGCATGTCAAGAGATTCTAATTGAGTGGGACAATGCGGCAAACGTCTTCAGTGTCCTTCAGCAATTTGGAAAGGCGCACTGCTGCCTCCCGCGTCACTGTCACTTCATCCCGCTGTGCTTCAAAGGTCCCGGCAATCTCGCCATAGGTTTCAGCAGCTGCTCGGCGCACTGACCACTGCTCTGCCCAAAGGCAATCCCGAACGGCTTCGGAAGCCCAACTGGCACTCCTTCCTAAAGATGCCAGGGCCGCAAGCAAATCCCGTAGCTCTGCTGCTTTGGGATTCATGTTGAATCTACTGAGTAAAGTTGACGCAAAGGGCATGGTAGCTTCGGGACCAAGGTGACACAAAGCCAAGGCCGCCACACCGCGCACGCGGAAGTCAGGATCATCCATGAGAGCACCGATGTCTTTGTCGATGCCAGGAAGCACAGTCAGCACATCACAATTGGATCCCTGAAAGATGCGCAAGGCAGCGCGGCGCACACCAGGGTTACTATGACTCATCAAGGAAGCAGCTTGATGGATGCCAGGCTCACCTCGGACCGAAACCAAATTATGCCGCAGGCAGATTTGGCAAGAAGAACGTAATGATTGGCCAATGAAATCTGCACATGTTGGGAAGGTGCTAAACCCATCTCCAATTGCTGCAAAGAAACCCAATTTCCTCAAGACCTCGACCGCTGCTTGCCGCTCCAAGGCTTCGCCGTCCACCAGGTACTCTGTCACCAAAGGAGCCGAGACATCACCAAGTCTTGCTAAGCCTCCACGGTTTTGGCATGTTTCAACATCTTGCAAAGGGCAGAAATGAAACACTTGGACGACATCAAACGCTAGGCCTTAATAAACATTCTCTCTTCCCATGCCAACAGCCAGTGTCAATCTCCGAAGTAGTTTCCACATCATAATGATTCTGTATATGAAATTTAAATTGTCTTACAATTGCAGATCGTACAGCAGTTGATACATAGTGAAAATAGACAACCTTCCACAACCCGGCAGTGCGAAGATTGAAACGGACAGACCTTCGGCAGCACGATCAACGACGCATTGGCCATGATGGTGCGACATCAACGGAGCAACCGCTTTAGCCTCAAGCTGTGATTGTCACCCTCTCAATTCGTGCAAGTATTGGACATGGTTGGGTTGGTCAGTGACCCCCTAAACATGGCGATTCTGATTCTTGCTCTGATCCAAAGCAGAATGTGACAATGTGCAAACCAAGACGCTATCTTGGTGGGGTTGAAATGCTCATCACTGGCTGCTTCAGATGCAAGCAAGCACAAAGACCTGGCAGCCTGGCCACGGACATCAGCGCAGTCATCCTCCAAACAAAGCACCTCAGGAACAAAGGAACGGCATCAAACGGGAGTAGAATGGCACAAAAGCTAAGAAAAGAAAAACACTTTGCATATAAATAATCTATTAGACTAGAGATAGTACAAATGAGCACGTCTGTCATATGAAGAATTACATGCATCAATAGATTAAATGGTTAGTCAAGTGGCCATAGCTTCGGCACAAGGTGATGCAGCCGTAGGGCCCGAGGTGCCCAACGCATAGAGGACACATTCCCTCACCTTCCGAGTCTGAGGAGGGCTCCTAGTAGTATGGCCAGGAGCCCCTAGGTGTTGTTCAAAACAATTCAAAACATATTCACCCTTTTGCGATGTGGAAGAGGCAGCGGCAAACCCATCAAAATCCTGTTGATCAAAGTGTGCTCCAGGAATAGCGAAACAGCTGATTCACTGAACCAAGTCTATTTCCAACTGATACTCACTGCTTTTCATATCTTCCCACCTTGTGATTCTCATCCTGCAAGAGTTGCTGAGCCTCTGCCACTAAGCGTAAGCGCTTCCGTGGCAGCGCCTCCAAACCATCTGCCAAGCTCTTGCGAGCCATCAGGCCCAGCTGAAGATCTCGGAGGCCCAGAGCTTCCTGACTCAAGATCTCAATGGATCCTCCAACCTAATAGGAATAGCCTCAAACCTAATAGCGATGTCCAACCTAATAGGAATAGCAAGTGATGCCACCGTTCAGCAGCCAATTTTGTAAAAATGCCAGAGCTTCTGTTTCGACAATGTTCGAATGCACCCTTCCCACCTTCCCCTCACCTTCCAGCAGCTGCAAGGCCACTGCCTTCCGCGCCACAGAGCCGCTGCGCCAAATCCACCTCCAACAACTCTAAGCGTCTCAGGCAAACCGGTCAAGCAGCAAGCAGTGACAGAACCGTGCAGAAATATGATTTCAGCATACATTATATAACTAATTAGCGTTGACCGGGTTGGGCTAGCATGATACATACAATTATCATGACGACGGGAAAAGAGGATGAGGAATGCAATATCACGACATGTTGTACACTTCCGTGAATCAAAGCCTACTAGGAGCAAGAAGCTTCTAGTAGCTCCTGGCCATACTACTGGTAACAAGAAGCTACTAGGAACAAAGGGCATCGCTACCAGTAGCAATTGCCACAGCCCACGGATTCAGCTGCCCCACTTCGCCTCTCCACCACCTCCTGGAGCTTTTCACACAGCAAAAAGCGGCTTAAGGCCAACAACCTCACCGCCACAACAGCATCATAGCACCGCTCACGGCGTTTCTGTGTGAGCCTGGGCGCCGCGGCTTCAAGGTGGAAAATGCGAAACGACAAAGGCTTGATCAACAAAATGGATGCGTCACCATGATTCAGTCAGGTGTCATCCCATGTCAGGCCCTGGAGCGCACAGCTGAGAATACTTATATGATCTTATATGATATATCGTTAAGCATCTTTGAGGCGCTGCCACCTGCTCTCAATGCGAACAAGCTTCGCAAGCTTCACTGGTCGCATGTCCTTGCAGGCCAAGCATACGAGCAAGTACTCAAAGCCTCAAACAGGGACAAGCCTGGCATGTTGATTGATTCACATATGTCCTTGTCGGAGAAAACGCCAGCGACACCCAAAGGCAAACGCCCATGGTTGCCCAGCCATGCCAAGACCTGTGGCAAAAGGCATCGGGCACCACGGCTCAATCGCGCAGTGGCGGGAATCAAGGCACAAAGCTCCGCGACTGAGCTCTCAGTCTCCTTACCAAGTTCACTCAGGGAGAATCACTGAAATCTGTCAAGGATGAAATAATACATCTGATTTTAGGAACTATTTATCTCCAAGAAGGAACAATTCTGGTGAGAAGTACAAAGAGTGAACAGTAAACAAATTACATGAAGACAAGAGCCTTTTCATACAACTCTTGCCTGGCTCGCAGCTCAAGAATCCCCCTCAATCGTGCATGCAACACTAATATGCAACACTCACTGCTTGAAAGTCCTGGAAGGGGCATTCGCGAAAAAAACCACAGGCTGCCAGCTGAGTCCAGCTGATCCGCAGCTCACCGACTCTTCGGTGGGATTCGCAGCCCTTGGCACCATGCCACAGCCGTGCCAAGACACACCGGCGCTCACGGCGCTGGCGCTTCGAGTTCATGGCGAGCTTCGATACCTTGCTCCATGAGGAGGACCTTCGCATGTAATGGTACTGTGGTGCTGTGGTACCTCGTGAGAACACAAATCACAAACTCCTGTTACCAGGTCCATGTACTCCTATGCCTCAAGAAACTGAGAGGAGGACTTCCAAGTTAAGTTGGATTCACAATCTGACACTCCGATTGAGGTATGTTGGAACTTTCTTTGCCCGCTGAAGAAGGGACTAGTTAATGAACACATGTACCTCGACCTACACATGTCATCTGAGTCTTTGCTTTGGTTTTGAGAGTGCTGACTTGGCCACGTGACCATCAAGGACCATCAAGCAAACTGTATTTTACAGGATCAGCTCTAATAGTACTAACTACCTAGCTAACCCTGCTAGTCCGGTAGGCGCTACCTTTTGCTCTACCTTGAGAGTCAACGCTACGGGGTCCATGGGGATGAGGTGAATTTCAACACAAACTCTGAACTAACGATGGACATCGATGGACCATATTCTCCGACAGCAAAGGTATCTGGCAAAAAGCCGTTCCAATTCTTAGACCTTTCCACAACGTCAAGTACGTCAACCAGAACACAGTGGCAGATGCAAGAAGCTTCGAGAAGCTAAAGTCTGTATCCAAGCTGCCACTTGGTTCCATCTTGTGATGTGCCTTGCTGCTTCGCCACACTCACTTGCACCTAGAGGTCAAAACCAGCCGAAGGCTTAAAACTCACAAGCGGTCGATTTCCCACCACCCTGGGGCACCCAAAAACATTGTTTTAAGGAATAACTGAATAACCGTACAGCAACCCTGATCATTGACTATCAGAAGTTTGGAAAACTTTAGCAGCCACCAAACTGCACAATCTCTTCTAAAATGGCCTTTGGCACCAAGACTTACGATGCAGCTAGGCGCGTTCGTATTCCAATCATCAGGTGTAGTGGCGGAATTGGAGGCAGAGGCAGAGACCACCTCATGTCATTCATTGGTTCTCATACAGTGAATGATGAATTTTGGAAGAGACCTCACCATTCGCGACCATCTTCGATGAGGTTTCTACCTTTGAGCCAAGCAGCTCCAAGGAGAACCATGGAGGTCACGACCTGAGCTAGTCCAACGTTGGATAAACGACGAAGACGGTCGTGGAGAGACTTGTTCGACCAAACAGACGTGAAAAAGCCTTGGTGACAAGGCAGGCTGAAGAGAATTCTATGAGTCCAATGTTATTCGATTGGCCCCCCTGCGTTTTTAATGTTGTGGTCCAGTCCACCACGAAGGCTATTCTGCGGCCATGGAGCAATGGAGCTCACTTGTGGAGCTAAATTCCCTAGGAGCTGGCTGACTCCGCTGACGTCAGCAATTCGCAGTTGAGACGTCTGATCCTGTTTGGCTCTTTGGTTGACCAGGGTGTCTAGCCAAAATGCCTACCCCAATGCTCTTAAGCGCAACACTATATTTATATATACATTTGCTAGGCATCTCACATAATGACATGTTAGACATGTTACATGTTCTAACCATTGATGAAACAGCTTATTAAATTTGGAAGGCCGTGAGCGTCAAACTCCACACCCCCAACGTCCTTCTGTGGCTGTCGTGCTGCTTGGTGAGATCTACCTGCAGAAATTGGAATTCATTGCTTTTTCTGGTGGGTTCATGATGCTGCACTGGACGGGAACAGTGGCTACAAAATGAAGTGCCATTCAACTCGGTCAGTCACTTATATACGCTTATGTCAAGCCCGGATCCAGCGAAATCGAAGTGTGTCTTGGTCTTGGCGCCTTGAAAGGAACCAGGAGTAAACGTGTTTGCATCGAGCCAAACGCCTGGGATCTCAGACATTGCTGATATTGATTTTGTAGTGTGGGGAAGCATTCGCAAGGATTCAGTTGGGATGCCTGGGGAAGGTCAAAGCTGTGAGGTCAAGCTATGAACTTTGCTGTCGGAAATGCAATTCACGGGAAAACAAACATATGGTGGTTGATCTAAATTCTTTTCATCTGGAAAGTGCCTCTTCGCGAAAAAAAAAATAACTACTTTCGCGAACCCCATGTTTAACTT
The DNA here is from genome assembly GCA_963970005.1 of Durusdinium trenchii. Taxonomy (NCBI): domain Eukaryota; class Dinophyceae; order Suessiales; family Symbiodiniaceae; genus Durusdinium; species Durusdinium trenchii. The sequence continues at coordinate 360,263 of CAXAMN010000869.1, forward strand.
TCGCGAACTTTCGCGAAGTATGATCTTACATATTCAGAAGAAGTTCGGGTACATGGGTATATATAGTAGTTAAAGGAAGACTCTGATTTCCTTCTGAGCTGGTGGTCTGAAAAGATCACAGTAAGCAAACAAATAAGGGTCCCTTTACCTACAAATAGCATACATGGTTACATGAAACTTTCGCGAACCCTGTGTTTAACTTTCGCGATCTTTCGCCCGGTTGGTACTTAGTAACCGAAATGGCTGTTCCATATGAAACTCCTTTCATGGACCTTTAGATCGATGCCCATATCAAAAAAAATACTAAACAGTAGGACTGCTGAAACCATACTGCAACCGCTCTCCTTGTGCGAGAGCCACAAGTTGTACTGGCTTTGATGTTTCAGGGGCAATCAGCAGTATTCCAAACCACCATAGGAACACGTCTTCATGGATCAACAAAACGGCATCTGAGCGTCAGCAGCGCCAGCATCAATGAGTGATTCTCCGGTCGGACCAAGCAGGGACAAAATACATCTTGAGTCATAGCATCGAGGTTGAACACATCTCTTTCAAGGCTTTGTTTTTCCGCATTACTCACTAAATTGCTACCAAAATACATTGTCTCACCAGAGCCAGTACAAGCAGCACGGGTAGACAAATCAGCCAATTGGCACGCTTTCGGCCTGCATCGCAAACATCAATGAGTCTTGACCGAGCAGAAACAGGACAAGGAACTCTACCAATATCCGTTGACCTTTGACTGCTTTGGGTGTTGAAAGGTCAAGCATACCCTCCCTCCGGAAATGAAGACCGTGATATGACAAACATCATTCATCATCATTAATTCGGAGACAACAAGTCAACTCACCGACTCATTCCTTCTCCCAGCAGTGGCCTGCAAAGTAGCTGGCCTGACAAGATTTTAAGACTTGGCTCTCGGGGCCTCTCCCATCAAGCTGAGCTGTTCCGCTTAGGTCTTATGCATAGGAAGGAGGGCAAACATACAAACGTCCAACGCAAATGTAAACCACTCACTCTGTTGGGATACTGATACCCTAAGACTCTAAGAGCTTGAGCCAGGATCTCAATTATATACCGCTAACCACTTACGTATAGTGACCAGTGAGGAGGAATTATCGCAATGAACGCAGCAGTGTAGGAGGGGTGCTAAACAGATTCTGCAGATTTTGGATCGCCCGAGTCAAATCCCATGCTTGTTCGTTTCAGATGCCAAGCAACCTACACGTTCAGTCCTTCAAAAAGCTACAGTGACACGAGTCCAAGCCTTTCGTACACGGTCCAGCGCATGAGGCCACATTGCTTCCTGTGTCCCTCGTCTTTGGAAGAAGCACAAGTCGCCCGGCAACTCTTTAAAGTGTTAACATAAGCAGGGCATTCTATGACAAGGGCAGTCTTCAATAGGTCCATTTTGCATTGTGTGCTCGTGTCACTGATCTGTACGGTGACCCAGAAGACAAGGTGGGCTTTAGCGGCTAAACCCATATACTTATCCATCGGAAATGGTGCAAGTATGTTCTCGTTATCGCTGACAATCCCTGCAATAGTTGATATGTGAAATCCGTGCTTGCTTCCTTTTCACAAACCTGAAGCATCCTTTTGCGGCACAAATGCTCCCCACCGTAAGGAGCAATTGGTGCAAGCTAGAAAAGCTGCGGGATGGATCCATGTCAATGCTGCATCTCGAATGTTTGAATGTTTGACTCTTAGGTAGAGGCCATCGCTATTGGGTGGAGGCCATCGCCACTAGTTTGAGGGGTGCGGGGGAGCGTGCAGCGCCTCCACAATGCAAACCACGTCTAGACATGGTTGCTCTTACCATGACACGACTGTCACGACATCTTCCAGTCCCCAAGCCAACCATGTCCTCGGGGCGGTCATCCTGCACCGATCAGCCAGGGACAGGAGGACAGGAAAAGCGAACGAATCCAAAGCAATAAGCCTATCATCAAAAGGAAGGAAAATGACCGAAACCTAAACAAACTGTTCAACTTAGAATACACCAGTTGGCAACTAAAGGGTCAAAGAGTGCAAGTCAAAATTCAGGCCTCGTTTTCTAACCCACAATGATGACGCACGAAGAACTGGATGTTCTCACCACCCTGGAGCACAGTGCAGTGTTAGCCATGCTGGGCTTCCCCTGTAAGACCAACCGACCAATCAACTGACCGACCAAGCAAATGTTGACATTGCGTCCCAGATCATCCCAAACTCTTTACATCGTGCCACCACGCTGGAAGCACCTGGAAACTGTTTCCAACCCGATTAATAGGAAAAGGAACCCAAAAGCGATTGCCTCCAACCTAATAGCCATGGCCTCCAACCTAATAGCCCTATCAAAGCTTGCCTCAAGTCTTTGCAAACTCCGGTCATGTTCTTTTCGTCTCCTGCGGAGATATATAAATACTGCAAGTCTGTGTTGCATTCTCCACTTGCAGCGTTTCGATAGGCTCCTACAACTCCCAAGCCTATCGTGTTTCACTACCAGCTCCTTGGATCCAGCAAAATATCTTTGGCATCAGTGGCTTTCTGGAAGAGCTCTTTATTCCCGCCCTGGGCAGCGGAAATCAACCAGCTGAGCCAAACTGTTACAGTAGTCCTCCCCTGCCGTCAAGTGACGGGTTTGTCGGGATGGAGTATCAGGGACAACCTCCTATACGCGCTTTCGATCTCCTGGCAGATCATCCAAAACGGACTTGCGGTACTTTCAAAAGGACAAAACACAGCACAAATAGAGTCCTGTGCGGTGGCAGTTCGCTCAACACCAAGAATAGCATAAAGGTTTGGGGACATGGGCTTTGCGAGGATTGCTTGGCTCTGCGGCTGTCACAGCAAACAATTGCTACTACGCTTGAAAGCTGGAAAGCAACATGCTAAAAGAGTTGATTGAAGATCTTTGAAGCATGTGTGCAGGAAAATCACCTCAAGACTCGCATGGAATGGTTCGTGTCTTTATGTTTCAAGGTGCAGCAACCGTGATGAAAGGATCAAGCTGCAAACATGTGATCAACTGTAGCTACACAGCAAGTGAAACATGCATGCAGAACGGACCTCAGTTTCTCATCTGTGAACAAGTTTCTCATATTCGTTATTTTCTTAGGGTGATGTTCACACCTGGAAGATAAATTAACATTGCCTATCTGATTCTCAAGACAATGCTCTTTCCTGTTAAATTCACAATGAAATAAACTGAAGGTAGGTCTCATCATGTGGGTAGTTGTGTCTCTCTTTCTCTGGCTAAAGGACACTGGAGGTTGCCAAGCATCTCCATCCTGCATTCCTCGACAGATCGCACGAGGCCCTTTGAAAACAACTTTGGTTTCTCTGTCGTGCCGATACACCGGCATGCAGCTCACATTCCATTTGGAAGATGCTGCTGAAACAACGTGATACCTTCAAGCCATGGAGTTGGCTTGGCGCACCAAAGTTATTGCACTTTGAGTCTCCCTCGTCTCCTTTTGTTACAAGTAGAGAATCAAACTCAGTATGAGATGGTATGAGTACGTGTTTCTACACACAGATTTCTGGTATTCCAGGGAGGTGGAGAAGCTCGAGCCACATCTGGTGCATGGCTCATACTCCAAGCAGTTCTATATACATTGCAATTGTCGCAAAACCAATTGCTTGGCGCTTGGAGTCTGACAGATTGGTCCTGCTCCATGCAGCAAGACGGCTCACATGGGCTCACCAATGTGGTGTCCTGTCGATACTCTCCACAAAACAGGATTGAGATTATTGAGATTTGTCTGTCCCTGGTCTTGAGGCATCCCCATGTCTGTATGATACATTACACTCACATCCGGAAACGGGAACTGGCAAGGATGAATCTCCTCATACAGTGAATACAGTGGAGGTTTCCGAAGAATGCAATGTTCATGCTATGGACTGAGCAGAACTCGAGAAGGTTCTCTTGCATGATCAAGTTCGACTGCCAATGTTCCTCCTCCAGTGCATTCATGCCTTGGATGATAAAGCCTCGTATGAAGAAGGTGCACTTGGGTTCGGGCCAAAAAGAAATTGATGCAAAAGTGTTGTAAGCCATCCAGCACACTGGGTACAGTACGTTCAAGCATACTACTATACACGTGGAGCTGAGTCACAGGAACATGGGCAAGGACAGTGACTCTATGGCTGCAAGCAGCACAATCTCTCACCCTTGGATACCTGGGTTCCGTGCAATGGTTTGCCTCCAATAGGCCTGACATCGGTGAATGACAAAAAACGCAAAAACATGTGGGTGCGGGAGAGAAAAACACATCATCATCAACAAAGAGAACATGTCTCAAAGAAACAGATCCACTTGATAAAAGGTATAGCATGGCCCATGGCACACATTTGTTTCACCAACCTGCCTCTCGGTGCTGCTCATATGGACCCCAGGGTCTGCAAAAACGCGGGTCCTCGCTATTTCAAAACTGGCTCAAACGTGACTCCTGAAAATATTTATATGTGTGTTGCAACTGCAACAGCTGTCGTCCTTGTTCTGTGTGAAAATGGCCATTCTGACAAAATAAACAAAAATCTGCACTTAGTTCGCAAACTCCACTTTTACAAAATATGTGCGACTGCTCTTGGAAGGAAAAACTAATCACCTGTGCAAGTTGGAACAAGCACTTTGGTCAGAAAGTGGAAGCCCTCGGCATGTGAAGGGCATTTGCCAACGTCTGCAGGTTGCATGCAACGTCTGCATGTTGCATACCCCTGCATCGCTTAATTCAAAAGGTGCAGCACATCTCCTCCTGCCCAATACACCCAGTCCTTTCCACAGCCAATATCTCTGATAATTGTTGTGCTTCGAGGAAAGTACTGGCAGCAAGAAAAACAACCGTGAAGCAATGTGGGAGTGTCAATAAAGGCTACACGCATATCCAGCCATTCATAAAGCAACTTCGTAGAGAATGGTCAGCCCAGGACACCTCTCCAGTCTAAAGCTGTGGAAGTACATATATATACACATATGTGGTGCTTGATCAATATCATTACGTGATGGAGTGGCAATTGGTCGTGGAAAACGGATGTCTTTTCGCGGATCTTTTGCGGCCTCATGGCAAAGCAGGGTCCTGAAACCATGTCTATTTAACATGTGTTGGAACATGCTGGAACTATATTTGCTATATCAACAAGTAGTGACTGGCATCTTGCAGCATGGCCTACACACAAGGTTGAGAGTTGCTACAGCTAATCTAGGGTAACTTGCAGCATCTGCGCGACAAACCTTGGGGAATGTCCTGGAGGAGGCTAGAATAGTCAGGCACCGCTCACTCCAACCCTCGTGCCAGCGTCGACCACAGGGTAGTGCAGCTCGGGAAATGTTGGGGAGGGCTCAAGTTTGGGATGGCACATGCGCAAACATCTGCACAACCTGTCAGAGCTGCGGATCGTTGCCTCTCGGTCAGGGCTGCGTAAGGGTGATGCATTTGCAGTTTGTGAGTTAACTTGGGCAAAGACAGTTCGTTAGTCTGTGGCAGTGGGGACATATGGGGACACTTCAGCCCACCGGCCCTGCCAGAGTATTGCCTTGCATTTCTACCATATCATATAAAATAAACATGTAACTGTCGATATTGTTTTTCCACAAAAACGCCGATACTTTCGCGAACCTTATTATGGATCTTTCGCGGACGGTTTGGACAGCATCTGAGTCTGAAAGGTCGTTTTATATAAAAAAAAAAGAAACCTATAGAAACCTTACACATAATGATGTGTTTAATTTAGTGGATGCTTTGATTCATGTCACTTCTGTCACTTCTTCCCATCTGCGCATCTGTGCCTGCATCCTCGCTTCGGAGCTTTGACCCTGGGGCAAGTGATCAAAGTCAAAGCTCGGGCCATTGACCTTCCGCAGCGGTGGGTTCTCCAAGCTCAGCTCCTGTGTTCAATGGTAAATGATGGTAGACCACTCAAGGAACACGGTGAACCAAAGGAATGCTTCAAGGATAATAAAAGGTTTGCAGCATTAATTACGATTTTATAGGAATCGTATGAACATTCATTGCAAGCTGTGGTGTTAGTCGTCGTTGTCGTTGTTGTGGTTGTTTTTGTTCTTGTCCTTTCTTGCTTGTGTCTATCCTTTGTCCTGCACTGCTTGGGAACCCCAGAGACCTGAGGCAAAGCTCAGACCCATCTGTCTGCTCTATTGCTGCAAAAGACCTATTTTCAGCAGGGGCACAACGCACGATGGGGGCTTCCGGTGGCCTTCAGGTTCCATCTGCCCATCAACCCATTCAAACCCAATCCTTTCAGGCCCGCTCCTTCTCGGCGATTTGGCTCTCAAGAAGGTTTATGCGTTCTGCATGTTCACTGGGAAAGGTGGTGGGATCGTATGGAATCTCCAGGAGCTGCAAGCCCGGTATCCTCAAATGGAGAGTGGGTCCAACAAAGTCCGAGTGCGAGGTGGGGGCTAGTGCTGCAACTCAGCTCTGGAGTGTAAGTAGCATGCGATGTCTGTATCTGTGTATGCATGTCATTAGAGAGTAAAGAGTGTATTTACAAAAACTCATCATCCAACCTCAGGGTCCACTACACGAGTCTTGGAAAGTTTGAACATGCACAAAATTACTACTTCTTTAAAGCCCGTTCCTACGTAATTAAGTAGGTGTCTACTCAATCAAGGGATAGTAAGGGCGACTAGTTAGCCTTTAGTAACTGGACGCAGGATAGCTCACGCTTCTTCAAGGAAGCTTCCCCCGCAAGCTTCCTTGAAGAAGCGCTCGCATGAATGATTGGGTTTCTAGATGCTTAGGGAAACTTAACTTCAAAGCATTAGGATTGGCAAGAACAGCCTGTCTTGCTTTCCAACGATATGACACAGCAGCGAATGCTGCAAGGCTTGGGTGTATGATACGTGGATCGGCAACCCTCTAACTTGCTCCAAGAAATAGATTGAGGCCTGCAAATTCTTTGATCGGGCAGTGCGCGGAGTTCATGTCTGCACGGCGAATGCGACATAATCTAGAGTCCTGAATCTAATCATACAGCAATAAGGATGAGACTCCTCCTACGCTCCAATTTCTTCTTGAATCGCAGTGAAGGCGTGTTCATGTCCTTTCATCCGTGCCCAACCCGTCCTCTTGGGCTTTGGCACTTCTGCAGAAGGCTCCAAAGAAGGGAGCTGTGGCAGCGACTTCGACATGAGCTTTGTTTTGCTGGTCTTCCTTGCTCAAACATAAAGGATGTGGCATGATGCCCCGCTCAAAGAGAAATCGACTGAAATCAACCCTTTTGCCCAACGATGCTCACGTGGACTATCCTGCTCACTTAGACGAAGACCACTTTAAACTGGAATCTAGTAGCTTAAGTAAGAGCTTGCTCCCGCACTTAATTGAGTAGGCGCCTACTTAAATGAGTACAGGTCTTTCAACAAAGAAAACGGTCTAAAGGTCTTCAACAAAAAAACAGCGGCTTTCGGGATCTTTCAAGCTTTCAGAGTTTCTGACGCACACGATTCTTGCCAAGCCTCTTTGGCAGCGGTGCACCATACGGACATTTTCGCTCCACCAAACCCACATTTGGGGTGGTGAGACAAGCGTAGTGTCGCCGTGCCTGTTGAAAAAGGTGCAAGTTCACATCAAGGCCAATGGAAACAAAGGAAAAGCCCCAACATCTTCTTGTGAGTTACTAATAGCAATGGCCTCCAACCTACTAGCAATGGCCTCCAACCTGATAGAGAGAAACTGTTCATTAAGCAAAGGACAAAGAACAACACCGTTCTAAAAGCCTGCGTGCCCCTGCTCTGCCTCATCAGCGTGCGCACGCCGTAACTCTCCAAACAGGTCAAAATTTACCAGCTTGGATTTGGCTAAGTCATATGGTGGCAAGGCCTGCCAAAGCACGCTCGAAACCTTGTGATTCACTGCATTTGCTGTACAGGCTTAGTTGTCTCGAAAGAGACCAACAAATATCATCAAATATCTTGAAGTCAGTTCAAGAACAGGTTGAAGTATGATTGTAAATTTACATATATAAATTTACTAACAACGCACACTTTAAGAAAGTGTCTCATGTCCCCGCTGCATCATTTACATCACAAACAGAAGGACTCTAGCAAGCTGTCTTGCAAATAAGTCCCAAAGTTCACGTCACGTTGATTTTCATCAATTTCCTGCAACAGTTGTCTCGCCGCGCCCACTTCACAATTGTGTCAATTGTGACTGCGACAATTGGGGTCAGTCTTACACGTTGGCGATCCTTTGAAAACTTTCAGGTCCCTCGAATTCCATGTCGTTGCATCATGTTGCATCTCCACCAGTCCCAAGGTCGGACCTCCACCACTCGGGTGCGTTTTCGGAAGGCCTGGAAGGAATTGGTCGGGGGTGGCAACTGAAAAGTGACACCAGGGGATGCCAAACAGAATCACTACGATGTCTATGATCTTCGATTTGAGCAAACTCCCACCATGACGAATCACATCGTTATTATCACCATCTCTAACTTTGTTCATGAGTGCTTTGGCAAGCGGCCTCGTCCCGGCTTTACACTTTTTGATAGTGAATGATTGTGATTTGAGGCGTCAAGAGGAAAACAACCAAGATATGTCTAAGTCCCTGGTTCATGATCCGTCACTTCCCTCACTTTAAAGCTGTTGTGCCTGAGCCATTGTGCCGTGCTCAAGAGATCATGGAGAAGACTATGACAAAGATCATAGTTACGAGCCAAAGGCCGCAGTACAACACAGTACAACTTGCTTTAACCTTATATGGTGGTTGTCCAATATTCTTGTTTATTGAAACGGCCATTCTTCGCGAAAAAAAAACATTAACATTCGCGAAACTTTCGCGAACCCTGTGTTTTTCTTTCGCGGGGGTTCACCATGTCATGAAACCATTTAACCTGGTAGGGACTCGATTTCTAAATACAGTTTGTGGGGTTGCTATGGGCTACGGGGTTCCTCTGGAGCCGATTCATTCGCCGAAACCTTCGCCAGACTTTCGCGAAATAATCCCTGTGCTTTGGAGGTTTTTACGGCATACATAACATAGGGTGGACTACATGAAACAGGAAGGAAGCTTCACACGGATTCCAAAGTTGAAGCTGCTGACGGTCAGAAAAGGATGTGGTTATGCATGGGGCAAGCCTGAAGGCTCGCCAAAGAACATACAATAAAAATTCATACGTTCGCGAATCTTTCGCGAAAAAAACATTAACATTCGCGAACTCGAAAAAAAACTTTCGCGAGACCCACGATCATGTCATCCAAGGCTCTCGACATTAAAAACCCTTACAAGGACCTTTTGGATAACTCCCATATATCTTGCTCAGCCCCTGGAATGCTTAAGGGTCAGAGATTCGTGGGGACCCAGTGGGGGGTCCAGGGGGGGGGACAACTAGGGGGGCCAGGGGGGGGGGGGGGCCGGGAGGGGGGGCCAAGTAGGGGGTCTATAAGATGATGTGTGCCTCTTGTGGCAAAAGAGGACGCAGTATAAGGTGCCCAATCCAAGTCTTTTGAAACAACAGAATTGGGATAGTAGCGGAAAATATAGCAAAGGGGAAAAAACAACACCTCAAAAATATTTCTCTCACCGTCCAATTTCGATGCTTGGTGGTTTCCAACAACTTGCCTCTATTATAAGATAAAATATTACATAGGAGCAAGGAGTAATTAACGATTGTCATCAGCAGTATCGTCCCCCTCGTCATAGTCATCAGCCTGAGCTTAGATCGGGATCCGTCGGGATCTGTTGGGATCGTCGCAATCCGTCGGGATCCGTCGTCCGTTCTGTCGGGATCCGTCGGGATCTGTCGGAATCTGTCGGGAGGGATCTGTCGGAATCTGTCGGGCATGGTCTTTTGTTGCTTACGGATGCAGAGGTTGAACAAGGCTCGGAATGCTTAGGATCGGTGAATTTATAGATGCGCCGACGGATCCCGACAGATCCCGACAGGTTCCGACGTATAATCAGGTCATCATGAATCATATATTGTAGGCTCTTGATTATCACGGCATCAGTCAACACAGCATTTGCAATCGAGATACATTGGGAGCTGTCGGGATCGATAGAGGAACTATCGGGATCCGTCGGGATCTGTCGGGCATGGTTGTTTAACTTGTGGCTATATAAGCATTTCGAGGTATAGTTATTCGGTTGGCTTCACAACGTGAAAACCGACAATAGGCCGGCAAATTATTGTAAACTTTACCAGCATTGGGGATAATCGGTCGTTAAAGAAACTTTGTTGTGCACTCCCACCCACCCTACTTGGCTCCCTTCTTGGACCCAAAATTGAGTCCGTCTGTTTTGCCCCCCTCTAATCCCCCTCTATGCCCTCATATTGAAAGAAGTTTGTTCTGGGCACCCTACTTTGCCCCCCCTCTGGACCCCCATATTGAAAGACGCCTGTTCTGGGCACCCTACTTGGCCCCCCCTCTGGGACCCCAAGTTGTCCCCCCCAAAAGCCTCGTTTTTAAAGAATTCACTAAAAGTAACCTTAAGCATTCCAGGAGATGTTCAATATATATCATGATTGCTTGCGCGAACAGAAACAATGGCATGACCATTCTTTTCAAGCAGCATGGCATTGGTCTTTCAAGCAGCCAGCCTGAACATGAGTTCCTGAGATACGGCGGATGAAACTACATTGTCTCTGATTCTCGCTTTTGGTCGTAAATCCGGCTGGCTGACAAAAAATTCCAATGAAATCCAAGGTGTGTGGCAGGTCTGTCTCTGTACATTTATCCTTACCCACAAGACAAGCACATGAATTCAGAAATTGCAGGAAGCCAAGCCGGCAAAAGACTCTTGGCCAAGTAAGACATAATTTGTGCTGTGACTGTGGCTGTCACTCATTGATTTCTGGCTTGGCACCAGCTGCAGAAAAAAGTCACATTGAAGAACCATTAATCCTTGCCATCTTGACAGAGGACTACGCACGCCTCTCTGCTCAATCACCTCGCTGCACGGCATCAAAGCCCACAGTGTTGAGTCAGGCAAGCTGACAGGACCGATTCTCAAACATCAGAAGCGTTTCTTACAGCGAGGGGTTCTTCAAGGAAGGTTGTTCGAAGTTTCTTTTTGGAGATGTTCTTGAAAGGCTCGCTAGTGTTATATATATATATCTTTCCTGAAAATGCCTACAACTTGCCCAGCTTGCCTACCTCTGCATGCCTTACACATTTACAAGAAACACAAAAAGACCGCATGGCTTGTCACGATGGTCACCGAGTCGAGTCATGGACTGATCACCAAGACCTCCGCTTGGCCGAAAGCCTGACATCTTGAAGTGCTGGATTCTATATATATATATATATTGAATCATCTTCGGTGTATTTTAATAGGGGACCCCCAACCAATTGGTTTTTGTCTATTTCCCTTCTTCCAGGGAGTCGAACTGGGACGTCTCCCTATTTTGAAACACACCCATATAGAACCAATCATGCCTTTGGGATCCTTTGGGCACAATTTGCAAGTCTCGCTGCAACACTTAATTGCTTTGGGTCAATGATGTTTGCACTTGAATGAAGTAACTCTTGTTGACTGGCATCCAGGGCTATTACTTGCTGCCATCTGTCTCTGAAGCTTTTGGCCAACCCCTGAAATGCTTTAAAGCACTTCTGAAGTTCCGCCGGGTAGTACAGTACATGGAACTCTTCGGGCTCCGGCCTTTGGCTTTGGCGTTGGAGCACTGGTCATGGAATTACTTCGGCCTGGCCCATCAGTCTGGTTGAATGGTTGCGAGACTTGGATGACAAGCCATGTTGCTGGGATCTCTTCGATTCTTTTCTTTGTGATATTCTTTGTGACACTGCTCCACGCAAGCAGTCGGTTGGGAAAAGACATGCCATGAAACATCACGCTAATCAGGTAAAGATTCGTGTGAGCCATTAACATTCTGAACACAAGGGGCAACCAAAATGAAAGTTGCGTCCGAATGTCTTCCTGTGCAGTTGGAAGCTATTGGACCAGGTAGGAAGGTAGAAGACCAATCACCTTTCAGATTCATCTTACAGATGTCAGTCTCCCACACAGGTGAATCAGATTGAATCGGCCTTTCAACTGCATAGTAGGACCTTTCGGACCTTGGTAGAAGAGGGGGCTGTTCAACCGAAGGAAGTGGACTTTGTGGTCAAGCTTGATTAAGGACTCCAATCTATATCGCGTCAGCTGCCGTGTGAAAAGGACATGTGACATGTTCATGCCCGGCCTGATTTTGGGATACGTGAGTTTGGTCTGTAGACGATCTGAATTCATTGAAGAGTCTAGAATCTAGAACGCTCTTTGTTGGACAAGTTGCCCTGTCTGTTTGAGGCCAATGGCTGCCCTCACCAAAATACCCATGTGCAGCAGAAACATCCTGGCCACCTGCATTCACACCTGTATCTGTATAGTCTTTTTGCCCATGCCTAGGCCTAGGCGTTGCAAGAAAGACCAAAACCTGAAGATTTTTGGTGTGGCTCCCGACTCAACGTAGATTGAGGACGACATCGTATACGCACCTTGACAGATTCAAGAAAAGAAGCATTGTGGACAGGCAATTGACTGCAGCAGTACTTTCTTTGTACGCCGCCGAAAGAATCTATATATATATCTAGCTGAAGAAGGCGACAATAAGTTAGGCTTGTCTGGACAAATCCTTTCCCAGAGGTTTCAGGTGTTCCCGTCCCATTGGGATCTCAGACAGTCAGGATCCCCCGGGATCTTCACACTCGTTGCACGTTGTCTAGCGTCCCAACATTCCGTGTTCATGATTCTGTACTATCATCTGCTCTCTATTGACTTTCATCAAACAAACAAGATATGTTAATTCTATATAGGGATGCGAGGTAGGCTGCCCCATCAAGCAGAATTATGGAGCCAACAACATGAATAGGACATAATGCTGTTCAAGAGATCGAGTCACAAAACAGGACTTTCCTATGTCATTAAGCTGCGTTATATCTCCTGAGATCTGGCTAAAGCACGTTCCTGGTTTTTCATTGAAAACAAACATGTCTACTTCTGCGTCCAGAATACCAACTCAGAAAATACATAGGTGCACAAACGCTCCTTCGCACAAATGGACCACTGAGCCCACGACATCGGAAGTGATTGGTCGACTTTGTGGCTCGGCGGGTTGTGGAGCCTCCTGACACGGAAGTCGGACCAAAATACAGTGAGAGGATATGTACAGTGTATAATCTGTATATATCTGTATACTATTATATAATACAAATAATATATACTGTATATTATATTGGTGGTAGAGTCCCAGGCATTGCTGACAATCGGCCAAGTGGTGGCCGATCCCATGCCCTTGCGACATCTTGCGATTCTGCGATTCAGGCGGAAGCTTCATCTGGCTTCCAAGTCCTCTTGACCAACTCCAGCTTCGAATCTGCGGAGTAGGCCGCGGATATCCATGTCATCCTAGTTGGCAAGGCCGGCCAAATCAACCAGCACTTGAGTACTGGACAAATCATCTTTGGATAATGCATTGTAAAAATGTGTAAAAAATTGTCTTCCAAATGCCGGCATGCACGACTGGGGAATTCCAAATGCCGGCATGCACGACTGGGGAACTTCATGGAACAACCGGTGGCAATAGTTCTACCAAACTCCACCATCTATCAACATTGAGATGTGGCGTGAATGGGACCCACTGCCAAAAGCATGAGAGAACACAACCCGTTCCTATGCTCGTCTTGGGTCTTGGACAAAAAACTATTCATACAAAACAAGATCGGGCGCCTTAAACTCAACTACCCACTACAATTTGGACTTGCAAATATTATGTTGTCCTGTCATGTGTCATATGTTTCTTTAGACCCTTAGGCCTGTCCTTTTGCCTTCCTTCCTTATGTTCTACAAAACAAGCAAAAAAATAAAAAATATATATATATATATAGCAAGAATGCTCCTAGTAGCGATGCCAGGAGCCCCTAGTAGCTTCTTGTTCCTAGTAGCATGCCAGGAGCCCCTACAGTAGCTTCTTGTTCCTAGTAGCGATGCCAGGAGCCCTATAGTAGCTTCTTGTTCGTAGTAGCGATGCCAGGGGCCCCTAGTAGCTTCTTGTTCCTAGTAGCGATGCCAGGAGCCCCTACAGTAGCTTCTTGTTCCTAGTAGCGATGCCAGGAGCCCTATAGTAGCTTCTTGTTCGTAGTAGCGATGCCAGGAGCCCCTAGTAGCTTCTTGTTCCTGGTAGCGATGCCAGGAGCCCCTAGTAGCTTCTTGTTCCTAGCAGCGATGCCAGGAGCCCTATAGTAGCTTCTTGTTCGTAGTAGCGATGCCAGGAGCCCCTAGTAGCTTCTTGTTCCTAGTAGCG
>CAXAMN010000869.1:383205-402269 GCA_963970005.1 Durusdinium trenchii
CCAAGATCCAAGATTCCCACAAGACTCCTGGCTAAAATCTTGGATTGATACAGTGATAAAGGATGTTCCCAAATCCAAGATTTTCCACAAGACTTCTGTGCAAATCTTGGATCTTGGATCTTGGTTTTGGGCAGGATGTTCCCAAATCCAAGATTTTCCACAAGACTTCTGTGCAAATCTTGGATCTTGGATCATGGTTTTGGGCAGGAATGCATTCTCTGGCATTCTCTGGTAGTGACAAAATTGCACTAAGTACATTTTGATCCTGGAATATTACTGATTACCGACATTTGTTCCTCATTCAATTCTAATTAACAACTAATTCAGCTCTAATTTACTTCTATGAATTTTTGTGCACATACAATTTAACTAAATTCTAAGTCAATTCTTATTCCAAATTATAATCACTTGTATTTCTATTAAAATTTCTAAGTTGAGTCTAATTGAAGTCTAATTGAACTTTAAATGGATTCTAATTTGAGTATGTAACATAGTTCTACTTTAAGCCTAAGTTGAGCCTAATTGAATTCTAAGTTAAGTCTATTTAGCTTAACTTCATTGTATAGACAAATTCTAATTCAGTGTTTATGCGAATTTACTCATTTCTATTTAAATTCTAATTATGTTTGGCTATTTTAGATCTAATGGAATTCAAACTTGAATCAAAATTTGAATCTGCAACGTGCTTCTAATTTAAATAGAAAATGCTCCTAATTGAACTTTATATAATTGAAATCAAATTGAGATTGCAAATTAGATCTAGTTCAATTCTAATTGAACTTAGATTCCAATTTAGTTCTAAGTCAATACTGTTCTACTAACCAAGCTCTAGGTAAAACAACTCTAGTTCAATTCTACCTTAGTTCTAAGTCAATTTCAATTCAAGTAATGGATTATTATTCAATGTTTTTCTTTCAACTCTAATTTAATTCCAGTCTACTTCTAATTTAGTTCTATTTCATTCTATTTTGGGTTCAATTGTAACTTTGACTCTTCCAATTTACTAGTAATTAATTTCTAATGTTAATGCCTTTATACGGTTCTCATTGCAAATTAGGTTTGATTTATATATGTCTAATTTCATCCTATGTTGATTCTAGTTCAATGCACATGGACTTCTAATTCAGTTTTGGTGTCATTCTAGAGAGTGGGTGTTGCTGGTGGTGAATTTAATTCATTTAAGAAAGCACATTCTTCTATATTGGAAAAACTACATAAAATCTCTCATGTTCAAAGTAACACCACTTCTCTAGAAGTAAATAATAAGTTCACTCAAATTAAAACTAAATTGAAAAAGAATACACTATTAGAATTGAATCTGACTTGTATAGCAATGAAGTTAGAATTAGCTTGAAATCAAATTAAAATTAGGCTTGCATTGAATCCCAAGTAAATTAGAATCTATAGTGATAGACCTTTGAATCAAAATATATTTTACACATAATTGAAATAGACTCAAATTTGAATTTGAATATACAAAGTAGAGTAGAGTTGAATAGATTGATTATGATGTACTTGCTCAACTGCATTCAATAAGAGGAGTACAATTCACACCGTAAAAAAAACATATGGTTTTGCATGGAGTTGCAATGAACTAGATTGCTCCATCCAAGAACTGCTTAGTAAACACATAACCTTATGGATTTGGACATTTTTGTAGTACATAGTTAAATGAACAAATATGCTTACCAACTGCACACCAGCACTCAGAAACATAGGTTTTTTTTTGGGGGGGCTAGCATATAATATATATATTTATTATACTGTATATATACCTTATCCAGTTGGTTGTGAACTTCTCTTGCAGGCGTCTTACACTCCAAACATCAGCAAACCAATAATGAACGGTGGCACGCTGGCACAAAGCCAGTTTAACTCCTTGCTGTCATTCCTGGAACCTCTGTGAGACTTTACTCGAAACTGCCGGGACTCCTCTTCCTGTGGACAGCTTGGCTCTTCCTCGCTGATCTCTGCTTCTCCTTCCACATCGCTGTGGCACTCGCAGGGCTTCACCTCCAAGGCGAGATCTGCTGTGTGTGTAGTCAAAGAAGCATAATATTATATTATGATCTGATCACTGACCTGATCATATATTCAAGTGCTTTGTCACTTTGCCAATGCCTGACTGGGTCAGAATTTAAATCTCGGTGAGAAAGGGTGAAACTGCATTTGCTGAGTCTTGCTCACACAAGTTCGCCAAGCCGCTCGGCCAATCGATCACAAATCCGCGACGCATCTGCAATGTCGTCATCGTCCATCGCATCCGACGCGGTACTCAATCGCTTCTGCAAATTGGAAAGGTCATCCTTCATCACATCGATCTCCGTCTCCAGTTGCTTCACAAATCCCCGATGCTCTGACACTGATTGTTGCTGGCGGTCCAGAAACTCTCCCAATTGACGGCACCCATCAGCACCGCCTTTGAGTGCGAGCGCCGCACCCCCGGAAAGGACAGCAACGGTTTCTGCGCTGATTCCAGCAACTGCTGCTCCCTCAACAGCTGCCACAGTGCCTGCCGCTACTGCAGCACCTTCAGCCACCGCTGCTGTGCCTGCTGCTACTGCAGCCCCTTCAGCCACCGCTGCTGTGCCTGCTGCTGCTGCTGCAGCCCCTTCAGCCACCGCTGCTGTGCCTGCCGCTACTACAGCGCCTTCCGACACTGCTGCTGTGCCTGCTGCTACAGCCGCTCCTTCTGCTGCCGCAGTACCTGCTGCTGCCAAAGCAGGGAGAGCAACTGCAGCAAAGGCAACAACTGCGCAAACAGCAAACACTTTTACTCCGAGCTCATAGTTGTTGGTGGTTTGTTCTGCCTCTTTTTGCAGACCAAAGAAGTCATCTTCAAGACATCGGATCTCAAGCTCCAGGTCCTGAGCACGTGATTCCTGACTCTGCAGGGTCTCGCTGACGCTCAGGAGGTATTCTTCAACATTTGACAATTTTCGGCGAAGTCTTCTGGGTTGCTGCTCAGAGGGTTCTATGCTCTTCAGGTCCTCAATGCACTCTCCAACATCCTTCTGGATACGAGATGTGGACGTTGCAATGTAGTGCTGAAGTCTGTTGCAACTCTGTTGCAGTTCTCTGGTCTTCTGACGCAAACTGGGTGGAAACTTGGATGCCTCACTGTCTCGGAGTAGCCCTGCAAGTGCATTCGACAACGCCCAAACTTGCTGCTGATAGTCGTTCATTTTCACCCACCAAATCCGATCACCATCGGCTCTTACGGTGGCTGTAGCTCGTCTTGCAGTTCTGGTTCTGGGTCGAGGGACTGACAGCTTTGGGCTGACAAAGTCCAACATCAGTCTATGTCCGAAAAGGAACACTCCAAGGATTCCGAAAGCGACGTGAATCATCGACCGATTCCAGGGGTTCTTCTGACCCATCCTACAAAAGGACACAGGACTAAACGGACAAGGCGTGGAAGAGTTTTGAGCAAATGGGCCTGTGTAGAGTATCTAATGTCGTGCTTCCTTCTTTGAATTATACCCGAGAAACATGTGTTTGTTAATCTTTTATAATCTTTGTTCCATCTGGCTGTGGCCCAACTAGCAACTGCTTCCGCTACATATTTCTCACTTGCAAACTAAAATGCTTCAGCACATGTTTTGCCACGTGGGACTCTGTTTGGGAGAGGGAAGCATGGACGCAACGCTGCAACGCTTGGATGTTCAATGTGTTTTTCATCGCACTCATCGCTGACGGCTGGAGCGATGGTGTCCTGGCGCTGGCGAGGTGTGTAACTCAAACGTCCGTCCGAGGGGTAAAGGGGAAGCAGGGAGACCACATACTATAAGACATATTAAGACATGATGTCCTTGTGTGCAATCCCAATCCAACTGTATTAAGCAAGCCCGCCCCTAATTCGCCCATTCCAATCTGCCAATGTTTGAGCCGTTTGAGTTCATGCTACTAGCAACTAGTGCATCTTGCCATGTGTCAACAGGAGGTCTGCAATGTCCTGAAGGTAGAAGTCCTGACCCAAAGCGATCCAACCTTGGCCCAGCGTTCGCCGGGCACTGCTTGAAGTTTGCCATTCCTGGCAGTCATTGTTATTGAGAGCACGTCACCTATGGCTGTCGATAGTATACAGTAGTGGACCATGAAGGAAAACTGCACGCGTGAAACTCATCGAAAAAACGAAAGCAAAAACATGAGTGTGATGTAACTACAAAATGGTAAATGGACGGATTTGGTTTTTCTGGATTTGGCAAACAGGCTGGATGACGTCTTCCTTGCAATGGCCAATCTCCGCTCCAGCACTTTGAAGCAAGTGCCAGACCTCAAAAACATCCACCCGAAGCACGCTCTGTCAGCAAGCATGCTACAACATAGTCACAAATGTTAGCTCAAAGACACACACACACACACACACACTCACACACACACACACACGCGCGTCAGACATGTCACAATATTGCATACAGGGTCATAAAGGTATGCTGCAAAGGCAGCTGCAAGAGTTGACAAGGTCGGTTGCTTGCGTCAAAACCTGCTGGCCTCCCAGTGCCCCTGACCTTTTGCCAGCACCAAAGCATCCTGAGTCGGTGGAGGAAAGCGGAACATGTTCACGTCATTTCATCTTGATGTCCATTCATGGCAAACACAGTACTTTGGACTTGGTGGTGGTGTCTCTGGCGGGCTCACAGTTCGTGGCAGGCGCAGTGAATTGTGAACTTTGGACTTGTGGCCCCGTTTTCGACTTTATCAGAAATATCGCATGATTTCGCACGTGTGCTCTTATGAGTGCGCTCTCATGCGTCTGCTATCATAATGTGTGCTCTCATGTCTCTGCTCCACCTTTGCGGTGCTCTCGGTGTCAACATAAGAGCCTCTGAATGCCTCCAGAGTTTCCATACTTGTGCAAGTCAAATCCGGACTGGACTTTTTGGTTTTGACCCCTTTGACCTACACTCGCTTCATCTGCCTCATGATAAACAAAAGAATGATGGAAGCAAAAGGTAAGGTTTTGTTGGGGGCATGTGAAATGGGCCCTTACCTTCTTTATTTCATCATGTTCCTCAATCTAGGACGCTACTAGGGGCTCCTGGCCTTACTACTAGGAACAAGAACATACAAGAACGCTACTAGGGGCTCCTGGCATCGCAACTAGGAGCAAGGACGCTACGAACGGGGCTCTTCTCCACCTTGTCCGACCGTGTCCGACCATGTCCCGCCTCACCAAAGTCATTGCGTCGCTTCACATCAGCAGATGCTTCAAGCAAAGCTTCTACCACCTTCATGGACATCAACAAGGACCATGGATGGATGGATCCCAACGGATTAGCACTTTTGTTTCAGATGGCCGGATCATCATGTGAAGGGTTATATAATTCTATGTATAGTACAGGCATACATATAGACTTATACATATATTTGTATATAGGTAATATATGTATGTGTATATATAAATAATTGGTCATACATACATATCACATGTTCAGGAACGGCACTCGAGTCATAGGACAAAGAATCTCCTCATATCACACATCATGTCAAATCATCTCAATTAATCGAATTCTCTCTCGGGCCACTCAGCCTCGCGGTGGCCCCAACGTGCAGCACACATCAGTGGCGAGTAGCGGCTTCGGCAAATTGGGCCTTCCACATGGGCCGCTGCTTTGAGCAGGAGACGTGCGCAAGCAGCTCGGCCCGTCCAGGCTGCGCGGAACAGCGGGTACCATCCATTTGACTCGACCTGACAGGACGAGGGGAGCTTTGGAATGCAGAATATGAACGCGTGGTCAAGCAACATGTTCTTTGCATGTTCATGTGGCGTCACGTGGGCCGGGCTTCCTCAAATTGACATGCTGCAGCATCTCGGTAAGTTAAACGTTCGAGACTCAAAGACCTATCCACATCTGTTGTCCTGTGCTCCCATCGTGCCTCAGTAAAACGTACACCGTCCACAGTCCACCCGGTCAACCACGATTGGCAGAAAAACACAATAAAGCTATAACACTTGCAAAGGGTCTCTCATGAGCTCTGAGGTTTCCCATGATCCAGTCACCTGCTGCACGTGGGCTGGTTGATCAAAAGCCATTCCAAGCAATAGCGCTAGAACTTCTTCCAAACCATACTCCGAAGCCCACGTAAGAGCTGTTTGCCCTAGCCTTGGAGCAGATCTTGACAATATAAGGTCATGGTATGCAAACACCCATTCATATTCTGTCCAATTCGACTTGATGGTGCATTCAAACAAATCCTCGCTTGAGGCGACAAGGTAAGGAGGACACGTTCAAACACCTGTCTACTGAATCGGTATCATGATCCTCCTTAGCAACTTACAAGAAGTGCCCATCTTTGTGACACGCTTCGTCGCTTCATGACAGAAAGGGAAGTTGAAATTAGCATCAGAAGACAATTCTGGTGCAATCCAGTATCTCGTTGGGCACGAAGGGATGGCAGCCAATCAGCAGCTGCTCCCCGACATAGCGCAACAGTGCGGCAGACGGTTGTGGGCCTTTGCGGAGCACCTGCCAAAGCGTGCTAAGCCAGGACAATCCAAAGACTTCTGTGATCGTGTCTGTGTTTGTTCTGCCTTCCACATCCTGCAACATTGAACTTTGAGGATCTTTGAGGCGTGCCTCACTGACGTTCTCAGGCTTTGCTGCCCAAAAGCCGCGCAGGCGAGGCAGCATGGAGGGACAAAGGACAGCAAAGGCGGCCTCGCGTCTCGCAGAAGCCAATGCTGGTGTCTTGACTTTGCTACAAACGAAAACACCAGAGAAAGAGGTCGTCTGGCAGTACAGTGTCATACTATATATATAATTGTAAATTATTAATGTTATATTCTATATTGTATCATATTATATCATATTATATATAACATATATATATTATATGTTATATTATATATATATTTTATATTATATATATACATTTATAAACCATTGTTTTTGTATTTTATTGTATTGAACCATTGTTTGCTTGAAGTTGCATTGAAGGGTGCCTTATGTCCACACACAGACACATACAGATACAGATGCACATGCATACTTCATGGACACTTGGCAAGACTGAATCTGCAGGAACTTAGATATCTAGACTTAGACATATTTAGAGATTGCTCTTGATCCATTTGTATTAATCAGGAGGACACTACTGCTGCTGGTGCTGACTCAATTAAACACAAAAGCAAACGAACAAATGCTGAGGAGAATCTTCGGTTCCATCCTCAAAATTAATTTTGGTGGGTTTTGAGTGTTTTTGAAAAACAAAACTACTAGGAACACAAAAAGGAATAAAAAACATCTTTGAGGCTGAAACCAAAGATTATCCTCGGAGCTTTGCTTTTCCGGCTTTGGTTTTTGGTTTTGGTTCAAGCCTGAGTCCAACTTGATTACCTACTGCTTTTTCCAAACTCCTGGTGGGTAAGCGTACTTCCTGGATTGATTGAAGATCTAAGATTCTACCAAAAGTCCAGCACGGTACTAGCATGGTACTGGTACGATTCCAAGTAGAATATATATATTGGCAGCGGTGCAGGAGCTGATGATTTAGGAATGAACTTGAACAATAGGTGTTCAATAGCAATGGTAGTACTAATATTGATGCAGTTGCTGGACATACATTTATTGACCTTGGACAAGTTATGGTTGGTGAAGTCTTCATAGGTTTGTCTACTTGGTTTGTGTACTTGTCTGTCTGGAGAATGGTGACACCTAAGGAAAGTCTGGAGGTCTATGAATGCAAATCCAATAGTCTTCGCTAAAGATACCCCAATACATGAAACCTGTCTCAAGGATACAAGGGTACATATATATAGTAGACAAAGTAAAATCAAATGATCTGGATCAAATGAACCGCCCAATCAGTGTTCCCTCTATTTTTGTTGATGTTTGCTGGAAGCAAGGACCTAAGGACGAGAAAATAGTTACAACACATAAGAAAAGTAGTTACAGTACCTGATTTGCAAAAAACAAAAAGCACATAACAAGAAACATATGCACATTGGTAAATATAATGTCATACCTGGTCTTTTGATAACCCATCAAGGCTGCTCGGATCGCTACACAATCCGCCTGTACAATAACTTCACATGGCAAAGGCTATCTGCATCATCTGAGAATGGTCAAGTCAAAACCTTAATTAATACTGATGATAGTGTATACTGCTGTGATCAACAAGGTTCAGATTGTTCACACTCATACTGGTGGAAATGAATAATATTGAGTGCACAGTATAGTCCAACATTTAGTTTGGTGGATGAAGAAGACATGAATCATATAATAGATATATATATATGAATATATAAGTATAAGGAAAACAAGCCCCAAAAAGTTCCTTGAAACTCAGACTTTGCAATAAATGCGCAAAATGACGCCAACAATCAACGGACATTTCATTGGGTGATACGAATACTATGATGTGTCTGTATATATATATATATGCGGAGACACGTTTTACAGAATTGTGAGATGGGTATTGCACCAAAGCTTCCCTCAGAATGGCCCTCCAGTTCTGTGGTAGCTCCAAAACGTCGTTCCCTGCCTGCCGCCTCAAGGGGCGCAGAGACCACAAATCCACTGGCCGCAAGAGCAGTGCCAAAGCGGGCAGCAGCTCGTCTCGAAGAAGGTCATCCATGGCGGATGTCCATCACCCAAAGGCTCAAGTTCATACTAGGTCAGATACAGTTTGTCGCCAGATGGTCTTTGTATGAAAATTGAGATTGAGCGGGACGAGGCTGAAAAGGATTGAAAAAGACCGGCTGCTTGCTGTCGATTTGTATGTTATACTGCTCCATTCCTGGTTCAATCCCAAATGATCCAATTACTGGTAACTACTCATTTTAGGTTCAACTTCAGGACAATCCCAGCCACCGACCAACTTCTTGATACGCTCTTACCAACTTCTTGATACGCTCTTGCAGCATGCTCGTGGCCTTAATAACTGCCAAACTTTAAGCCACGCGGCCATGCTTGACTAATCTATGCCCGATCTCTGGCCTCATGTCGCGGTAGGCTGTCGAGGACTTCGAGCTGTGGCAGCACCTACATGGCAGGCAAATCTCCAAAACGGCAGTGATTATGATACAATTCTCTGTGACGTGTTATTCGGTTTGCAATTACAAAGTTATATTTAACCATGATTCCACGACATTCCATGTAACGTTGTCACATATGTGTATATATATAATCATTGCGAGTCCACGTCACCTTGATTCATGGCTTGCATCATCTTGCATCTTGCCTAGAAAGCCTAGGATGACGTCGAAACCTTTAGCTGCCTCCAAATCACTACACCCAGATCACCCTAGTCAAGTGTGTATCCGACCTGCCGTGTGGTTCTGCCAAGTGCAAGACTTACCAAGTAAGGACAGGTTCCCCGAGTCACAAGCCTCGAGGATGCACTCCCGAGTCACATCGGGATGTTTGAAGACTGGATTTGAGCCTAAGGTGAGCAGGGTTTGTGGCGCTCTTTGCTATCAAAAGAGTATGTACTCTACTTTAAAGTGCTTGGCGGGCAAAGTTTCAAGACCCTTGGGCATGCAAAACTACCGTTGGACAAACAATACTAAATCCGGGATGTCACCGTCAGTTGACCTAGTGGTGCCTGGTTTGGCCCCATCGTGGTGTGGTGTGGAGCCTAGGCAGTTGCTTAAGAATATGGTAAGGGTGAAGTACACAATTCCAACCGAACTTTCAGTGGCAAGCAAAACTCATTTAAGAAGTTCAAAACCATACCGGAGTCTTCTAAAGTCTTACAGTACACCATGGTTTTCCATAATGTATCTGGCGAGTTTGCAAATTTATGCTGGGTCAGCCTCACTGCTTTGGAGCCTTCCTCCAGAGTTCAAACCTCCGCAGCCTCAGAGTCTCCAGCTGAGATCTAACTCTCGCAGCGAAGCCAGTGCCTGTGACATCCCAAAGAATCTCACAAACTGCCTTGAGAACTTGACAACGGCTCTAGCTTGCTGCACCCACCATGCAGGCCAAAAGATTGTACAATTCTTCATCTGCTCACCTTTGATGAACAACTCAAGAAAACGATCATTCTTGATCAAAGGAGCAATGGCATCACATTCTCTCGCCCACCTCAAGAGATGCCACCTCATCGAAGTCTTCCACTAGATTGCCTTCCAAATCCAGGATCTGCAAAGCCTGGAGCTCAGGCACATTGCAAGGTTCGCTCATCTTTGCATTGTCTATGCTGAAGGGCTCTGCCTTTAGCCTGTCATTCACCTGCAATTTGTCCATTGTTATTGATCTCAGCTGAATCCGTCGTTCCTCATGCGCCAACAAAGGGCTGAGGTCTTTGATGTCATTGAACGACACATAGAGCTCCTGGACTCATGTTTTGAGATAAACATATATAATTATCTGTATAAACTATTGGCATTCAACAGGGCCGTGCAATGGAGAGTACACCAAAGTCATCCAAAGTGATGGTGTTCGAAGCTGAGTCTTCAGGGACACTGAAGTACGCTGGATGGGTATGTCTTAGAATAGGGAGGCCATTGCTTCTAGGTTGGAGGCCATCCCTATTAGGTAGCTTGGAGGCCATTGCTAGTAGGTTGGAGGCCATTGCCAGGTCTTCTCTTTATGGTCTACTTCTTTCTTTAGTTGTTTTATTCCTTTCTCTTCGGTTGGAGGCCATTCCTATTAGAATAGGGAGCAGGTGTTGGCCTACATTCCCCCCTCCAGCTAGGGGTCTTTGGGGGATTCCCTGTATTAAAAGTAACACAGCGAGCAGCTTCTCAAGATGTGCAATGTATATAAATAAGCATTCAAACAAATATATAGAAACCAAAACATTTCTCAATTTGCTCGTGGAACCAGAACGTTTTGTGCAGTTTGTGCTGGCATCAGTGAATTGTCCTCTGCTTGGACATTTGTGCACATGCTGTCACAGAATGATGTTTTGAGCTGGCAAACAAGCTGCCTCAGCTTCAGGTCTCAACTTCCAAGCCTCAGCCCCCCAAAAAATGGCAGCACTACTGCGACAATTGATATGATGACATTGGCCATGTCATGTATACCAGAAGGTACCTCTATGTGTCTATATATATGTTCAGCGTTCCTCGTGAGACCTATTTCCTCAACAAGCAAAACGAACAGGGTGAAACCAACTTTCTGCGTACTGTATATGTTTTGGATCGAAAACGCAAACCAACCACTACTGGTGCTCTTTTTCGACCACTGAAGCCCAAGCACAAGCACGCTCTCGAAAAATAGAAAAGGCAAGGAAAACCGAACAATAAAGCGTTAATTTGTGTAACCGACTTGTGTAGTGTATTGTAAAACCTGCGTGTTCTTCTGTATTCGCAGCAGAAATGTGGCTTCCACCAAGGTTTGTCTTCATATCGACTTGATGTTCTAGTGGGAATGTGCTTCGTATACACCATGTGTTTTCCAAACCTGCAACGAGTTGGTCAGATGTGAAAAAATGAACGTAATCTCGAGCAGCTTGAACGTAAGTTGCGGCGAAGCCGCCAACATTACACATATATTGTATATATATATATATACATGAGAGATATGGGATTATAGACATGTAATTTGTTAATGATAATACACACATCCATTTTACTCAAACTAGAGGTGACAACTCACCTAAGAAACGAAATCGATATTCGCGGGAACCTCCACCGGAACAACAGGAACTCCTCCAGCGCAGGCATGGCGGTGATACCAC
Organism: Durusdinium trenchii; assembly: GCA_963970005.1. NCBI lineage: Eukaryota > Dinophyceae > Suessiales > Symbiodiniaceae > Durusdinium > Durusdinium trenchii. Next base: position 394,837 of record CAXAMN010000869.1, read on the forward strand.
CCAGGTCCTTTGCGTCGCCGTCGGCGGAGCTAAGAGCGATGGCCTCCAACCTACAAGCGATGACCTCCAACCTGAGGCCGTGGGTCTCTGCAAAATATTTGATCGGAAGAAGGGCTTGTGTCGAACATTGCTCAACACATCATGTGGTAGGACTGTGGGGCCTTCCGGATTCAGTGGGGATTCGTGCCAGAATGGAGACGCGTGTTGTCTTGTAGAGCCACCATGCTTTGGAATTAACAAGGAATAACTATATAGCCTAGAACTTGCACCACTGCGAAAAAGCTGCCGTCCTGCTTGTTTTGCAACTCTAAAGCAGCATAACAACATGACCCTCGAGCTCCTGAACAGAGCAGCGGGAAAGCCACAACACCTGAGGTCAAGAAGAGCTCAAAGAAAATGGGTTTGAGGTGTAAATCAGGACCTTCCTTCAGGTAAACACAACAACCAATTGTTGAGGATCATCTGCTCCTACTTCTACTTTCTTTGCTTGAACAGGGTGCTAAGCGTGGATATCTCACTATATAGCTTCATGATTCACAAGACCGGGCCGGTGGCCTTCACATTCTGCAGGCTGGTGCCAAGGTCGCGCACGCTACCTAATAGCAAAAGAAACCTAAAAGCCATGGCCTCCAACTTAATAGCAAAAAGGAACCTACAAGACATGCGTGTTCGAACCAATGACAAACTGCAGCTCCATCATTGCCGCATTGTTGAAGGTCACAGGAAAGCTTGATTTTGCGGACTTGGCAGGCTTCATGCTTTGGCATCCCAACCAAACATCAACTGAAATATACTACTATACTATATACTATACTATACAAGTATACCATACATTTCAAAAAAGACGCGTGTCCATTCTTGGCCCATGGCAAAGGTGTGACCCGCTGAGACGCATCCTTGGAAATCGAGGACCGCATTTCTCGTGCACCCAGGACCGGCACGGTCGTGTCAAGCAGCTGCAGTAGATTTGGAAGGAGCTCACCAAGACATTCCACCTCGGCGAAGGAAGTGTTCTTTTTTGGGGGGGTAGGCCGCCGCTAGTAGCTAACGGTAGCTAGTAGCTACGAGTAAGCTACTACTTAGGACGCAGGAAAGTCGCGCTTCTTCAAGGCGCGGGGGAAGCTTCCTTGAAGAAGCGCTCGCAGAAATATGATTTGGTTCCTAGTTTCTTTGGCTTGGCTTGGCTTGGCCAGGTGGCGCCACAGGCCGGCACCCTGAAGGACCTCTAAGCCTCCAACACGCTGAGAAATGGCGTCAACCTGGAAAGGATTGGGAGAGTATGTCAGTATGTCCATCAAATTCTACGACACATATGCAGCATAAGTCGTTCTGACGCCGGCAAATTGCAACTGTTGGGAGGGCCTATCGTTTAGTTTCATATCACGGGGAGCATCATGTTCATCGAGTCATTGAGTCATTGAGCAAACAAGTGTATCGAAGAGGGTTGCTGTTCGCTCCTGGCAAGTGAGCAACGCTACTGTCATCAATGTTTCAAGCCTGAGGGCTTATCAAACAACTATCACTCTATATAGTTCAAAGATGTTCAAACCCTGTGAGATGTGTCATCCGCAAACAAGGACTCCTTGCCTGTAGCTCGAGGCTTGAAACCTCTGAGAGCTCATAGTTTCCAGTATACTCTCTGAGAAAGTCCTGCCGTGACCACATTCCAGTGACGACATAACGTTAAGCGCTCGCTCCAATATAATCATGACATATGCCCAGTTCAACGAGCCTCCCATGTTACGAGGACACATCTCCCTGGACTTTCCTAAAAGCTCCACAGAGAGAGAGAGAGAGAGTGTGCTGATCTCCTCATTTAGCCCATCTTCGATCTCCTCGAAGAGAGCATTGCCTTATTTCTGAACATGTGGCACTCGCGGCTTGTTGCTCCCAGTGCATTGCCACATTGGTGTGCTGGTATTCTCATACTACCCATCAGTACCCTAGCTATTGGAAACACTAAACTTGCACTTCCAGCATGTTTATGTTGTCACTCACCACCACAAAAAAATACATGTGTATTTTGTCTGTTTTATATACTTGTCGCAGCTTACCTCCCTGCATCTCCCTGAGAATCTTGAGAGCTTTGCAAAGCAGGACATCCTGCCGCAATGGTAGTATTGGCAAGTCCGGACGGGACATGCCTGCCACGTGTGAAACTTGGGCACAGCCGCAGACGTTCAATTGGAGGCCATCGCGCTTAGGTTGGAGGCCATCGCTAGTAGGTTGGAGGCCATTGCATTAGGTTGGTGCACTTGCACGTGCAATTACATGTCGTTCAATTAGACGGGACATGCCTCTCTCGACTGTCTCGGCTCTTTTTGTTGGCTTGACGCACCTGGTGCCTTGCGCACCTCTCTTTTTTTGCGCGGCGGATGTTTCTGGTGCTTCATCAATACAAATAGCAATGGCCTCAAACCTAAACTCAAGTGCCCTACAGTATCTACCACATGTTGTCATGTGTTTAGCAACCGACCACATGTTGCCATGTTTACATGATCTCGTTCAGACTTACTATCAATATCACTAGCAAGAGATCGACGTCATCAAGCAAGGTATCTCGTTTTTTAGGGCGTCCCCAAGTTGATCGCATATATAAACACGCATGTTAATGTCGGACAAACAAATACTGCATGTCGTAGACTGCTTTAGCTGAGAATAGTCAAGACACATAAATATAAAGACTATGGCTACCGGTCTTGACGATGATGCAATGGCTTCCATTGATAGTAGGTCTTCCCGTTTGGTGCACGGACGTATACAGACTTCCTCGACTATGTTCAACTGGCAGCACAAGTCCATCTGGCCTTGCTCTGCCCAGCGCTGTAAGAGCCTGAGAGACACCACAACCTAATCTTCTTCGCTCTGAACATGAGATTCATTCAACTGCCCTGTACGTTCCTGAAAATCGGGCGCCCTGCACTTTCTTTTTAAACTGCGCTCTCTATTTACAGTACATCTATTTACTATTTGGCTTGGCAAATGTCCTGTGTCTCTGAGTCACTGACGCCTTTGCATCGATGCCGCGAGCCATGAGCCAAACAAAAAAAGCGGTATTTCAACAGGAATAGCAGGTGGTCCGCCAAGTGGGAACAAAGGTAGCAAACATTGAACCGAGTGGGTGCAGGTGGGCTGTCTCAGCTGATCAGCTGCGTGAACATTGTTTTCAGCTGCGGGCTGTCTCAGCTGATCTTTCCACATCCAGGCTGAAGAGCAAATCTTCGAGTCTTCAGTGGCCGGCCCAGCATGGGGGAAAGCGGATACTGTAGAATGTGAGATTAGTAACTTTGAGAGACTGGCTCATGTGAGGGGCTTCAGGGTCAGGTGGCGTTCGATTGAAGCATCATGGCCAATAAATGAGCTCCACAGCTCTCGAAGTCTCGAAGTTTAGAGCGCCTCCAGGGATCTTTCCCAAAGAGCTCTGGCCTCCGTCTGGGATGCCTTCCAAATCTTTGAAAACTGCATTGATTTCATGTCAAAAGACAGACCGGATAATATGACCTGACGACCTCGACAAAGCAAGGTTTCTGCCTCGTCGCAAGTCGTTCAGAATCTCAAGTCAAGCTCCGAAGCCGAATGGAAGGACACTTCAGTAGCACTGGAGCGCAAGGAAGCAACTTGTGGGAACTTGTTTAACTTTAGATAGGTACTTCTCCACTAACGGTCAAGGGTCAAGTCTGGTCAAACATCCGCAAAGGCAAAAACACTTGAAATCCCGCGTTGAAATTTGAAACTGGTAACAGCTCGGATGACCCTTGTGCTGTTCTAGATGGGCTGCACTGCACAATCGTCTACTCAGACCTTCCCACGGCTTGGTTGTACCCAAAGGCGCCGACGTCTCAAGTCTACATCACTAGTTTTGCTTTTGAGAGCCCCAGACTCCGGGTCTATCATTGTCATATATACATATTGCTTGCCTTGTTGTTTGCGGATAAACTAGGGTCCAAACGCGACGCGGGCCACCAGATTGGATGGAAGTGTCCCCCCACACTTTCAATTAGCTTTTGTGAACTCTGGAAGGTTAGCTATCAACCAATATTCCTAGACATCTGAGTGCCTTTAATATAAGCAAAAGGACACCAAGTTCTCTTCATCTGAGGGCCATCAAGTCATCTTTGCGGATCGCCGCTCACCCGTGAGTTACACTTCTGAATCTTTGTGACTGAGCAGTCTGAGGATTCCACTGTTCCAAGTTCAATGAAGGATCCATTCTGAAGTCCTTTTACAGTATACATTTATGTACTAACTTAGGCAGGGTATCCAACCAAAAGGCCGGCTTGCCAGGAGCTCGAGACTGCCTACATGAGCAACTTCAAAACCTATTATGTGTGTGGGTGTGGCAAACATGCCCCCTGCAAATGCCCGTGTTGTCCCACGCGACTATAGAGGTTTTGAGGGTGGCTCGCCCGTACTACAAGACCCTGACCTTTCCAAAGAGGAAAACTCCCCTGAACTTGAAAAGGTCCAGATTAGCACGATCCTACAAATCAACGCATCCCTTCTTTGGAGTTACGCTGATGGTCACGTCTCAATCCAAGAGTCGGACAAACCTACCAGCGCTACGTGCGCTACGTGGCATGGGAGTTGACAGTTGGGCGGAATTCCCAACGCATAGTGCAGAAACGCTTGGGAAACACACGGAAGATGGTCTTGACCACGGCCAACCTGATCAGGTGAGTCATGCAGGTCTGGGACTTGTCCTGCAGTTGTGCACTTGGATCTCTGGGGAATGATCTGCTGCAGGTCCCTCCGGCTGTGGCTGTCCAAGAAAATGGCTACCTCTGTCTGTCCAATCCGCACCTGGGACTCCTGGCAGAGTGTTGATCTAAACAACTTGGGAGTGCAAACTCGCAACTTGGAGAATGCAACTCAAAGGACTCTTTTCGCCAAATACATCCAAATATATCCAAATACATAATACGTCCAATCCAACTACAAGGCTTGAAGCGAGAATCGCAAATTGCTCTCAAGGCGCTTCTCACAATGTGGAGAGGCAGCTGAATGATGGTGGATTTGAAACATCTTACACTATTGTGACTATTGGTGCAATGTGTGTTCAGTGACAAATGTATGTTTGACTCAGAACCACACAGTTGACCAAAGCAAATGAAGTATGGACAGATTCATCTAGACGAGGAAAAAGACTGTTGTTGCCAACGAGATTCTGACGTCTGTTCAAGGAATCCAAGGGCATCTTGAGACAGTTCTCCAATCCAGTAGAGAGGCTGAGGAATCGTGTCGTGGCCTGGAAGGTACAGCTAGTTTGTTGTGATTCGCCCACACCATACCATCGAGACCTATACGTATGTCTCAGATTTATGGGGGCCAACAAAATGTTGAAAACTAATGAATTGACACCCTCCAACGCCAGGCTTTTGTGGCCGTGGTCCTTTCATGCGCTCCAAAAAAAAACTGGTTTCCCGTTCGCAAGGACCATAGACACAGCAAGTCATGTACATCATGCCTTTGGCCGTACTATTGCCATATTGTTTCCAAAAAATAATAAAATAGGGATTGTAGAAATTCATATCATCTATTCATATCACCATAGTTGTTTTTTTGTCATAACAGTTCATAACAACATCAGATAATTTCATCACATCATATCATATCACCTCATTCATTTTCATCATGTGTCATCATCAAAATCATCAACATTACCTATTAGCTATCAAATAGCTACCAATTTGCTACGTCAAAAGCTATCATGTTTTGCAAACAGACTTGACGTCATGCTATATGTTTTAATGGTGTTAATTTAATATGTAAGTGCAATTCTTGGAAAAGATACTTTAAGGTATATGTAGTGTATACAGTAAATATTAATAAGATGGATTGACTGAAATAGTTACCAGGTGATGTGTTGATTTTTTTGTATCCTATACGATTGGAGAACCTTGAACATGTAAAAGTAAAGCAAAGAAATTCAATGTAGTAGTTATAGTAGAATTAAATCAGAAGCAAATACAGAACGCAGAAAACAATAGAAGCGGTCACAGAGTACCAGAAAGACGGTATGTTATCAGTATAGATGTGCCATTCAAGATAGCATTAAACATGTTATTATGAAACAAGAAGAAGAGTTGTTTTCTTTGATATATGAACAGGTAGACGGTGAATTAGATTTCAGAGCATACCTTACAATTCAGGCACCGTAGGACAAGAGACCCTGATGTTCATTGTGAAGATGATGCTTATGTCTACCACACAACCAGTGTTGATGATGATACCAAAAAACACACGTAATACTTATCCTGTTTTGCAAGATTTGGCGCAGGCTATGGTAGATAGCATTAAGAAAGACCGACAACAATATGACATCATTGGTATAGGAACAAATCAAAACAGCCCAAACAGTTGCCTTGATCTATATTTACTTTATGTCAATGCCCAAGACCCTCAAAAGGACACTTTGGGAAGGCGTTCCACCACTCTCCCCTTGCTTGCCCACAAAATATAACATCCTGTTTGCAACCGAGAGGCCACGCAATCTCCAAAAGTCAGGAAACTTGCTGGTGACCATCTGCAGCAGCTGCGCAGACATGGCCAATGCATGCATAAAGCTTCCAACACTCCGCTTCTCAGAAGTGACCTCAATGATTTTTGGAACAATAGCCCAATCTATGTAATGTAATGCAATGTTGACTTATGTGTGTGTGTGATGTAATGTACTAAAACGGCAAAATGAGGTAGTAACTGAAGTCCAAACCTAAACACCCATAAACCCTCTCACTGTGAAATCCATGGCAACAATCAATTGGCAGGCAAACGTTCAACCAAAATTGCCGAAGCTCGGACTTGGGCTCCAGAGTGATGCCTGATGCTTTCACGTCTCTCGCTGTCCCAACACCTCCAACGTCTAACCTGCTGGTTTTGCTCAGGAGCTGCCAGCATCAAGGGAACTGGAGCCTCTCCGCGGCCTCCTTCACTGTGACCACTTCCACGCCCGCGCAACCGAATCTTGGCACCTGCCAGTTTCTCGTAACAGCACATACAGACACAACAATCGCCACATGCTTCCCAAAGACTTGAAAGTTAAGCAATTGTGTCAAGTCTTCCCCGGTCCTGTCTTCTCGAAGATTCGCTTGGTGTTGGCCCCCCCGATGTCCAATGATCTTCTTGTTTACATCAAAACCTCTGCACAGCATGGTGGGCTCAAGGTAGAAGTGACACCAAATCTTCGATGTCCTCAGCAGGGCAAGCACTTCGTGCCTCCAAAAGTTAAAAAGCTATGCAACACAGCCATCGCTGGTTTGACCCCTGAAACAGCTTACAAGCAACTCTCAGCTCCAAGGTGGAAGCTTATGGAAGTTGTTTCTTTCAGATCTACCGAATGCAAGGAAGCTGCCTTTTTGATGCGACACGAGCACACCTCACAAATTTGTCACAGGTCAAGAAAGGATCCCAGAGCATGATCCATCTATGCCTTACAC
>CAXAMN010000869.1:432269-475412 GCA_963970005.1 Durusdinium trenchii
GACTGGCACATTCTAGCACTAATCGATATCAGAATTGCCTTGGCTGCCCAACTGTGACTCACTTGGCCAGGTTTCTGCAGACTTGAACGAAGTGAAGCCAGTGAATGTTGACCATGATTTCAATTAGCGAACTCCTAAATTCCTACCGTACACCACGGTCACCTCCTAACTCAATACAGCGGAGCTGCCATCATTGAATCATGCGGGCGCTGCGACGATGCGGTTTCGTGTGAAACCTGTCGGTTGACCTCGAAGCAGCAAAAAGGGGGACATGCAATTCTCTGCCTTTGACAGCTGTAGTCATCAGAATCACACATGTCGCCTCCCAAAGCCGCGCTTTGCCACGTCTTGCAACCATAGTTTGGCCTGCCAGATTCCGCCAAGCATAAAAAAAATTGCACGCCAAACATCCCTTCAAAACATGCATTGTAACACTCCGCAGGTGAATCTTGTTTCGGTCTTGGCATGTGTCCATCTCTGATATCAAATATACTGTGTACACTTAGCGGTTAGGCGTAACAATCTGCACATCAGAAAAGCAGCAAAGGCAACTTTGATAACACAGATACAACAATGACGCTAAGGTAGATACAAGTTCTACACCTGGCAATCGCGCCGCGCCTCCCTTGTTCAACAAAGCAAGTGGGCCCAGCTCAACGCCGCTGACCGTAGACTTAGATGTTCCAGGAGCAATCAATTCACGGAACAGCGAGTGTAGTAGAGCACCAAAGCCGCTCAAAGCAGACTTCTATGCGGCTGTGACACGGCTTCTTTGCTGGTTTGCTCAGGCTCCTGCTAGGCCATAGCAAGATTAGATGGATCAAGATAGTCATCTCAAAATCTTGAATGGCGAACAAATATATATATATAGACTCAAGAGGATAAATGATTGTGCAGCAACAGAAATCCTGTGACTGAATGATTCAACAGGCTAAGTGCACCTCCTGCGGCTTTTCAGGGGTAGCAGCTGTAGATGTGAGCATTTTGGGGGATTTCGGCAGATCTTCCTGCGCGGGCACATTTACACACATTTGCCACATCTTTGCATTCAACAAACAGGGACTCTCATAATCTCAATGTAAGTCAAGCTATATCAGCCCAATCGATCCATGCAAGCAGTAGTGCAATAGCAGACCTCAGCAAGACTGGCTTCCACCTCTGCTACTCCTTCAGGTTCTTGAGTCACCTATCATGCCAGCACAGTCTGTCAATTTGGATTGGCCCATCTAGTTACCAGCAATCACTGTAGCTCACACAGTACATATGCTCTCATTCATTTGCGAATCGGATTTGAACAAGGTAGCCAAGGAACATCGGAATTGACGAAACTTTTCAAAGTTCAGGGTAGAGATCTCACGCCTCACACAGCCAGGATTGAATGGCAATGCATCTTCAACATCGTGATGAGTCCATAACATGTGGAGAAACTTTGCAATCATTTTACTACATCTGATTGTAATGTCATGGGCCTGGTGTCACCAGACTCCCTCATCAAAGACGGCATTTGTCTGGCACTAGCTGGAGGAGTCAAAACACGTTTTGGCGACAAGCGTGCCTCTGCCTTGACTTTTCGAAAGGTGGGCGGCGGCGACCTCGAAATTCACAAGTGCATTATCTTCCAATCTCCCTTGATGAAACTGCAAAGCTCATCAATGATCAAAGTCAACAAAGTGATCTGTGTCCTTCATGAAATGATTAACAGTATGCCTCAACCATATTTCCTAGATGAGTTCTGACAAAGCCCAACTGTCAAACTTTTCCTCCTCTCTGATTGCTTTTGTGCCCAAGCACCACAAGTGCAATACAGCCAATACAGTACCGCTCTGATACTGTCTCACTGTCAGGACCGCCACTCTCTAGACGAGACACATATCAAACAGCATGGGTGAGCAGCATTGGTCGGTGGATGGTTCGAAAGTATGGCAACATCTTCCTGAATTTAAGCCAAGTCGGTGAAGTGAGTCGTCCGAACACCCATGAGCAGCAACTCCAAAGATCTGTCCAGGGATCATGACAGGTCCACTTCACCGGCGTCCCTCCTTGAGGGAGTACCAGGCATTGAGGACACAAGAGATGCCCTCTATGGACTCTATGGCCAAATCATTTCTTGCTCCTTGAGGCCTGTGATCGGGAAAGGGGATTGACCCTCGAGTGACCATGCGCATGGCCACGAGTTTTCAAAAATGCAAACAGCTGCGACACGCATGGCCGTAGTGACCATAGTAATAGTATCTGCATAGCAGTACATTCAGAAGATGTTTCCGTGTTGCTGACCACCCAAAGCGCAGGAGACTTCAATCTTTCGTGTCACAGACCTTCACAACAGACCTTCACCGCTTCATCGTGTCTCAGGTCTCGATCCTTCAATGTTCAGTTTGGCAAAGAGTGCAAGGTGGTCGGAGACTTCAATCTCTGGGTTCCTTCCACGCGTGTCCAAAACCTCCCAGTGCATCAGCCGTTCCTTCAAACTGCTTGTCACGAACACGTGATCTGGCGCAGATTGAAGCGAGGCCTCAAGGCCACATGTCCATTGTGTTGACCAAATGCTCGATTGAACTCATCTTGACTCCATTTGTAAAACTCGGAAGCTTTGGCATCTATTTGCCCCAAAAGGAACTGCCAACCAGGGCTGGGCACAACCAAAACTGATGAATGACAATCACTACTCAGCACTTCTGTGAGAGCTTGTTCGATGGGGTAGTTTGATCTATTCAATGGACCTAAACATTCAGCAGCTCTGATGGTATGCGAACCAAGTACGTCCGCAACAAAAGAAATGCTGATGCAGTGCATCTTCCTCTACTACTTTAGGTTCTACACTGACAGAAACCACATAATTTAATTGCTGAAGATCACTACTAGTACTCATTTTGGACTGTTGGCATCTGGCCAAATTCCAATCAATCTCTTGAAATGTCTGCCTCATTGGCTCGTAGTGTCGAAGTCAAAGGCACTTCTGCCAGTCCACATTGGGCGAAGCTGGCAACCATGCTCTTGTATTCGGAGCCTCCGTCCAGTGCCTTGCTGCGGGGTGCGTCATGAGAACAAGGGAACGGAAACAATACATTACTATTTACTTGCATATGTATATATATATAGTTAGACATGACATGCCGAAAAGCCTTGATAGGTTTACACACTACAAAATTGTTCCAGGTCAAATTCCAAATGGGAATATATACCCTGGGGCGGATTAATTATCTTTGTTGAGTCCTCTATTTCACATCAATTGAGCGAGCGCCAAAACCTATGGGCACAAGAGCAGAACTCCATATAATGGCATCGCTTTTGGTTGTTCTCCATATCGTTTGCACACTTTCTCTTGAAATCAAAAAAGTGACGGAGAGGGAGTAAGTATTCTGTGACACAGCACTTTTTCTAGAGATTATTTATACCAACCATCCTCCACAATCGCTTTGTATATTGATAGGAGCTCCCTTCATCTACATCGCATTTTGCATTTTGATCATTCATTTGTAGGCATTGCTTTATGTAAAGCAACAAAAGCAACAATAAGATTTGAATCAAATGATCGAAGGTACCTTGTCAGGGTATCGTCTTTGGTGTTTCCCTATATCGCAGCAAAGGACCCTTTTGAATGTTGCTCATTTTGAAGGCAGGCATACCATCTTACCCATTTTGGCCGTGATTTAGCCACGTCGCTATGCCCAGCTCTTGTCCGCAAACATTGAAGTCCCCCACCACGATGACAGAGTCCTTTTCAAGAAGCAGTTCCTGGTGGGCACAACTGAAAGAGTGCCTGGCTGAGGCTTTCTTGATCAAATATGATCTCATAACAACCAAGATTATAATTTCTCATCTACAGTATGACCACTTCTAAAGAATTTAGCATGCACATTGCTATTCATATGAAGGTGCAAAGGGCTATTCATGAGCGCCACTGTTCCGAAAACTGGGCTGCAGAACTGGATCCGTCCTTAACTCGGTCAACAACTTCGCGCCACTGCTGTTCACGCACTCGCCGCCACTTAGGAGTCTGTGCGTGCTCCATGTGCGTGGTGAGAATCACCAAATCCATGGAAGACAACTGCACCTGCCAATTTCGCGGGAAGCAAGACTCAAAAGTTTAAACTTAAAGCTGCATATACTCACAGTGGTGTTGAAAGCTACTACAGTTGCTTTCCACTTCGGCGACTGGCCTCTACTTCCAACCACCCTTTGGCTGTAACTGTCCTTCGCTCCGTGAAAATACGATGTCGTTCTGAGAAGGTGGGCTTTTTGGAGCAGATCATCAGTCCAGAGCTTTGACCCAAGAAGGGCATGGTGGCCTGTGGCCAATGTTCGACCATGTTCGACCAGTAGCTACTCAAGTAACCAATGTAAATGCTAGACACTATATTATACTAGTCAGCCTCACGACTTGCTTCAACGTCAACCGCAACTTGATCACTTCTAGGCATTGACTTGACAGTTTCTCAGTGTTATGCCATAGCATGTGCAACAAGTCGCTACGACCTAAATTGTCTGAACATGCCTGAGCAAAGAGCAAGAATCAGTTCATCAAATCGAATTATTAAGCTGATGTATAATGACTTACTGATACTTACTGTAACCTTCTCAAGTGTCAAGACCACAAAATATCATGTGGAAACCAACAAATACAACCGGTCCCTGGATCCACTTGAAGAGTATCTGCATTGACCATGCCAAGGCCTACAAATCCTTGGCGCAGAAAAGTAACAAAAATGAATAAAAACAGTGTATGGGTAAGGGCCCCGTTTAACTTTCATATGGGCCCTTCAGAGGGCCCTTACTAAATGAAATGCCGCAACGCCAAGCTACCTTTTCCTCAAAAGGACAGGCTCAAGGGCCCTCGGGGTGATCGGGCCGAGACACCGGCACAGCAGGTTCAGGTCCAAACATGAGTCCAGTCCATGTTGTTTGACATCCTTCAGGGGGGACATTCATGTTTGGGAGATGTCATGCTGGACCTGCCTGACGGGCCAGTGCAAACCTCGCGGAGGCCATCACCCTCCTCAAAAGCGAGGAATTCCCTAACCTCTTCGTGAGAGGATCTGCCAACATCTCACTTCCAGGCACCCAAAAGGTCTTGACCTTCAGGGCTCGCGCACTGACGAAGATCACCGCCACGTCCACCTGGGCCCTTCTGTCGTGCCCAGCGTTGCCACTCCTCCTCGAAAGGAGGTCGAACAAGGCTTTGGCGTCGGTGACATGTGCGCCAGTGCCTCCATCGATCACTCGGATCGACCGAACCTGCTCATCTTCCTCCTCCGGCAAGCGAACCACCAGAGCAGATTCTTGGTCTCCAAGGCGGGCGCCGTCCATGACATTGCTGGCAGGGTTGAGCACTTCATTCCAAAGCGCTCTCAGCCATTCAACCTCCGCAAGGGCGTCGTCCATGGCCATGATGCCTCACTCCCCAATGTGGCCTTGACCACTCGTTTGAGCTTGTGGGACTTCCATGAGTTGATGGAGAAGGTGGCCGATGCTCCATCCAGGATGCTTTGATGCACCAGGGCCAAACGGAATCCGCCTTGGCTCTTGTTCTCGAGGTTGGCCAGGCTTGCATCAGCGATCGAGAGCCAGATCGCTTCATCCGGCGGGATCGGCATGACCCGCAGGAAAGCATCAGCAGTTCCCTTCAGCTCATTCACGGTCTTGTTCGCGGCCAAGATGTGCTCGACCGTCGGGCCTTGGGAGCTCCATGACATAGCCATGGCACAGGCAGCGCCAACGTCAGGGCGGCCCTCTTTGCCGACCCAGAGGAGTGATCCTCCAACTCCACGAAGCCAGCCAATCTCTTGCTCTGTCAGCAGGGAGGTCTTCTCTTTCAAGCGCTCCTTGGGCAAGACCACCGGCTTGAGCTTCTCCATGATGTAGCGCTGCATGCTCACCTGAATCTCATAGGTTTCCAGCTGCTTGAGGGTCCTGCCAATGTACTCGGCAGAATCTTGGAATACATTGCGCCACTTGCCAAACTTCAGCCTCGTGCGCAGCTGGCTCATGAGGTGTTGATGCCTGTCTCCTCCTCCTTGACAAAAGTCATCCACATCAAGCAAAACGACTCCAGCCACTTGAAGCTTTGACCCAGCCGCCAGCTCTGCATCGTCGGGCTTGAGGTAGTAGAAGCAGGGGTCGAAGACACGCGGACAGTCTTCCTCCAAACAGTTGGTGCGGTCACCAAACCATATACAGCTGTCAGCACCCGAATGAGGCAGTCAGGTGCATGACCAGGAATTCCGGTCGGAGGCATATATAGAGGCAAACAAAGGGCCTTGTTCCCTTTCATGTGGATCACTCTGGCCAAAGGCTGAGGAGACGTCCATGATGTAGAGGTGGAACTTCATGGAAGCATGACCTGCAAACAAAGCATCACCGTTTTGGTGAAAGGAGTTGGTGCAAAACGCTCCTGTTGTAAGTGCATCAGGATCTTTGTGGCCAAGAAGGATCCATCGTGCTTTGGCTTTCCAATCTTCTCCAAGTTCTCCAGCTTTCTTGGTGATGATGAACCTGGAGGGCATGATGCGGTGAGGAAAGTCTTTTCGGATCCGGGCCAACTCAACAGGGTCCGTGATGACCTCAATGGCGTTGGAGCCAACCAAGTTGCCAATCTCGAGGGTCTTGGCTTGATCAAACATGGCTCGCTCCACCGCAGGAATGCGGCGTTCATCCAACTCTTTTCCAGACTGCTTAGTGAGGTAGCTGAGGGAGGTCTCAGGTTCCAAGAGGCCGTAGTAGAGGTCGGTTTTCTCGAGCTTGGAAAACTGCCGGACATCACGGCTTCCAGCAATGACAGGAAATCGCCTCTTGTCGCCCCACTCAGTCACATCATCAGCTCGCCATACTCCAAACAGCTTGGTGCGACTGGCAATGCGGTTGTCAGGAGGATCCCCTTCAAGGCTTCTCTTGAGGCCAACATCGATCACGCGGGCATCTTCTTGTGGAAGATCAGGTTGAGGAAGTGGTTCAACAGGTTTGTCCTCAGGGACGGTCAACAGAGGCTTGCCAGGATCAGGATGGTCTGGCACTTTCTTGTAGATGAGCGTGGTCTCGACGTTCCTGACTCCTGTGGGAAGCTTTCGATGTGCGTGGTGAACACGGAGTTCAGGTGTGATCACCTCATCTGACACGACATTGCCCTTGTCCAAGTCCAGCGTCACGCGGCGCACCGCATCGCCCCAAAGCGGGCCTTTGGAGTTGCTCCCACGGAACCTCTTTGCTTCAAGGTCAACTCGGTTCCATTGCCGTAGGTCTTCATCAGGTGGTGGTTCCGCGGCCGCAGGCGCAGCTGAAGATGAGCTGGTCGACTTGGCATTCTCAATGGTTGCACGCCAAATTTCATCGCCATCTCGAAGTCGCTGAGATGGTCCAGCTGCTTCAGCCGAGGATGCCAAAGGTGAAGTGGCAGGCTGTGAAGGCATTCCTTTAGATGAAGCCTGATCTCCACCAGGTGTATTTGCAGTTTCCGGTCTCGATGTCGAGAGCGGTGTTCTTGTCCCGGTGGTAGAGTTGCCCTTCTCTTTGGTTGTGTCATCCTCAATCTCAATGACCTGAGCAGCTGGTGTCCTTGGTGCGGGTGATCTTGATCTCAAAGTCTCCTTTCTCACATGCTGCTTTGGTTCCGTTGAAGGCGTAGCTGGTACAGGTGTGATTCGGGGTGTCTTCAAGCCAGTACGTTGCTCCTCCAGGAGTTGAAGGATTCAAAACTTTGGATCCTTCAGGGGGTCCTTGAGAGACCGGTGCACGCGGAGTTGCAGGTGCCCGTGGTGTGGCAGGCACTCTTGGTGTGGCAGGTACTCGTCGAAGGACTTCTTGTGTTGGAGCTTCATGAGGTTCTTCAGGCGGAGGTCCTTCTCCTTCGACATCCACAAAGGGCATCTTCTCAGAATGGAATCGGAGGCGCTCTTTTGCACGAAGAAGTTCCATTGGAATTGCCTCCAGCCCTTGCTTTTCAAGGTTGCCCATGGGGAAGACTTGTAGTTTGCCACACTTCCAAAGCTCTCCTCGTCTGGTGACCCAGACTGTCTCTCCACGTTGAAGCACCACGAAGCAGGGGCCAATTTTGGCATGTGTGCCACGGCGTCCTTGGCGCCAAACCCAAACAGGATCACCCTCAGTGAACTTCAAATCTTCTCGGGCTCGACGTGGGCGTGATCTCAAGGCTCTCTGCAGCTTCTCCTTGGAGTCCAGCTCAACCAAGGCTTTTCTGGCGGCCTGTCTGATCTCTTCGCCTCGTTGCCAGGCCTGGTCTGCAGTGGGCGATTGGGGCTTGTCATACACGCCACTGTCATTGGTGAGCTCCATGGCGACGGAAGGTTGTCGCCCAAAGACTCGCTGAGCTGGCGAATAGCCACTGCGGTTAGTCATCGTCTGCAGAGCCCAAGAAACTTCATAGATATGTCCTGGACTTCAGTCACATCGCTTGGCTGCCGGAGCTCTTTAGTCTTGTAGTAGACGTCCTTGAACAATGCTCCACGGCGTTCTGTCACACCGTTCTGGTGTGGTGATCCTTGGTCGATCAGGATCGGCTGGATGCCAAGCTCCTCAAGGCCTTCAATGAACTTGCCTTGAAATTCAAGTCCTTGGTCCAGGATCACGAAACTTGGACTGCCAAACGTTCGAATCCAGCAGCGAAGGAAGGTGCTCCAGCAAAGGTCCGATGATCTCCTGGTCGGGTGGATCATGGCAAAGGTGCTGTAGAGCGTGCCAATGCAAGTCATGTTGAGCACTGGGTGTTCTTCTTGATTGACCCCAGTGACAAACAGCACATCGCTGCCCAGAATGATGTTGAAATCATACCCTAAGGATCCGAGAATCTACTTTTCATGGCTGCCAGCCACTTTCCAAGGTTCTGGCCCCCTAGAAGCCAATGCTGGAAGATAAGATTTGTGGCTGGCAGCTAGGATTCATGGCTGGCAGCCACAAATCTTATCTTCTCAAAACTGGCTGGCAGCCATGAAAAGTAGATTCTACTTCTAAATGTGGCTTCTGCCCAAACTCATGTTACCACCTCCAAGAAGCGCTTCTGGGAAGCCACTTTTTGTGGCTTCCCAGAAGCGCTTCTTGGAAACAAGATATTTGATATGTTGCAGCTGTTTGGCTTTAAGCAAGCTAGGTATAGATGTCAGGAGAAGCAACGCTGCCCATCCCCCAGCCTGCAATAAAGGCAGATATCAGCAAGCTGGTGGCCTTTGCAAAAGGCTTCCCTGACTCTTGCAATGCAAACCTGTGGCCAGCTGACCCTGAAGAAGCCTGCGCAAGGCATGCATTGTTTTTGGGTGTGTGGTTCAAGCATGGGGCTTTGAGCAAGCCTGTGGAAAGGCAAGCAATGAAAGAAGCCAACCATAAATTGACCACATCAGAATGCAAGTTGATCGTGAACCAAATTCATGAATGCAAAAACTTTCTGAGAAGAAAATGGAAAAATCTCAAGACTGGAGAAAAAACCTCTGGTCTATTGATGGGTTTGATGCAAAGTCTGTTTGGCACTCCACAGCCTGCAGAAAGGCCAGTGAGAAGGCTTAACCAGAAGACACCAAAAAAGAAAGCCCTTCAGCCTGCAGAAGAGAAGCCTGAGCAAGGCCCAGCACCTATCACTTTTTTAGAATCCCCAGCTGCCATTCTACCATCAGACCAAGAGGTGGTGGAAATCGAAAGTACAGCTGCAAGCACAGCAGTGTCACAACAAGATCTGGAGCCTGCAAAAAGGCCATCATGCAAAAAAGCGCCAAAGAAAGTGCCAGCCTGCAAAAGGCCAAGTGCAGCAAGCAAAGCCAAGGCATGTTGGAAGAAGAGCCTTTCCTTTGGGTTTGTTAAGGAAACCAAAGCTTCAAACAAGGCTTACATTGTGTCCAAGCCTGAAGAAGGCAGCAAGCCAACTTGCCTGGTGAATGTGCAATTGCCTAGGGGTCCTGACCAAGACAGAGTCATGTCTGCACTTATGGCTAAAGCCTGCGAAGAGGCAAGCCTGGAGAAAAAGCAGCTGGTCTCATACAAAGATCAGCTGCTGAAGGACTCGCCAGCACAGCCTGCATAAAGGCACCCCTTGGTGAGGATCAAGGGACAGACAGCACAAAGGCCACTGGGGAGAAGCCTGAGCAAGGCACCATTGGCTTGCACAGCCTGCATGAAGGCCAGCTTTAGATTCCAGCCTGCACAAAGGCCCTTACTGTACAGTTCAGCACTTGCTCGCTGTGGTTTTTGAAAAAAGAGCCTATGTAGGGTAGGGCACAGCCATGTTTAAAAGAACTGTTTTGTGTTTTGGGGGGCCACTGTTTAAAAGGGGGTTCATGAACCGATGGCTCAAGAAGCATGCACAAATCCCATGGACATGTGCACAGCAACACACAGCAACACACCACATACACACACTCTACCATGACAAACCGAGACAGCTCCATGCCACACACACACTCCACACCAATGACACACTTTGAAGCACCATGCATGCCTGTGCAACATGCATGTTTTGTGTATCATGTCGATGAAAAACACACAAACCCACAGAGACATATCTTCATGCAGCCATATTTTTGTAACACTTCATGCTTCAAACTTCAGGTGCCCACACTTTCAACTTTCACAGACTCACACATGACATTTGCAAATCACATGTATACACACTTCCATTTCATACACACTTCACAGCTCATAGATTTACACACAGCTTATATAGGGCACAACCAGGGTAGGACAGATTGCTTTGGCCATGGCTTTCTTGTTCCACCTGCCCAGCCTGAACAAGGCCTTGCTCTTGATTGTGGTGTTGAGCCTGCAGAAGGCAACTCTCCTGGAAGGGGTCCAAGGCAGCTTTCCCTGGTGGAGGGTGAGGCTGTTCAGGGGCACTAGGTGGTTGTGGGATGTGGATTCCCAAGCCTGGACAAGGCTCACCAATGACCAAGAGCAAGAACTGGATTGCCTGGAGTTCGATGAGCCTGAAGTAGGCCAATTTATACAGCACCAATCCCAACAGTGTGGATACACTGGGGATTGGTCAGTTGATGCTGCCCCACCTGTCTGGGATAGGTGGGCTGAAGGTTGGGTAAGGCATCAGCCTGGACAAGGCTCTGGTCACCAAGAGCCTGAACAAGGCAGATCTTCTTCTTGGAGGTCCCATGACCAGCCTGAACAAGGCACATCTTCTTCTTGGAGGTCCCATGGCCAGCCTGAACAAGGCACATCTTCTTCTTGGAGGTCCCATGGGCAGGCTGAGCAAGGCAGATCTTCTAGTTGGTGGTGCAATGAGCCTGAACAAGGCAGATCTTCTTGGAGGTCAAGTCCAGAGCCTGAGCAAAGGCAGCCAAGGTACTCAAAGGTTGAGCCTGGAAAGGCCCAGTGGCAATACTGGGATGATTGGTCATCAGAGGATGAATCTTCCCATTGGGATGATGACCAATGGGAAGATTGGAGGGGCTATGCTGATTGGCAAGATTGGAATGAAAGCCCGTATGAGGGCAACCCTAGGTGGCTGAGCAGGGGCCCAGTGTCAGCCAAAAGAAGGTTTGAAAGGAGAAGGCTGATTCAAAGGGGTGAGCCTGTACCAAGGCATTTGGAGCCTTATGATTGGGTTGCCAATTGTGAGAACAAAGAAATGAAAAGAGAAATTCACAGGTGGCAGCAGCAAGCCATGGCGATGGAAAGGCAGGAGAGGGCAAGAAGAGGCCTTGAGCCTGGACCAAGGCAGTGCAGGGCAAGAAGCAAAAGCCAGCACAGACCAAAACCTCCAGAACCTCCTAAACCAAGGAGGGCTCAGCCTGCACAAGGCACACCAGCCCAGCCTGAACAAGGCCAATTCCAGCCAACAGCTACAAAAGAAGAGACAGTTCCAGAAGGCAAAAAGCCCAAGCCCAATGCAGAAAGTGCACCAAAGCCTGCAGATGCTGAGCAGGCAGTGGAGCCTGAGCCTGCAGGAGGGCAGAATGAGCAGCCTGCACAAGGCCAGAATGAGCAGCCCAAAAAAGGAGATGATGCTGCTCATGATGGTGCTGATGATGGAGGCATTGAGGATTTCTGAGTGAGCACTGCACAGCTCAAGCCTGAACAAAGGCCAGCACACCCCATACCTAAAGCCTGAACCAAGGCCAATTCCACCACTTGTCAGCTCAAGCCTGAACAAAGGCCAGCACACAAGCCTGAACAAAGGCCAATTCCACCACTTGTCAGCTCAAGCCTGAACAAGGCCAGCACACCCCATAGCTGAAGCCTGAACAAAGGCCAACTCCACCACTGGTCAGCTCAAGCCTGAACAAAGGCCATTCAAAACCACAGCTGTCTTCTAGCCTGGATAAAGGCTTGTACAGAAATGGAGCCTTGGCAGCCCTGCAAAAAAGCTCTTTGGGTGGGGAGTGGGGTTTTGTGGTTGGTTGTTGCTGGTGGTGGTGGTGGCTGTTGGATTAGGGGAAGCCTGGAACAGGTATACTACTTGAGATGTGAGTGGTTCACCCCCAAGGTCTTGAAGGTGAGTGGTTCACCCCAAAATTGGTAAGGTGAGCCTGCAAAAGGCCAGAAACACCAAAGCAAAAAGTACCAAAAAAGTACGAAAATCGTACTTTCGTACTTTTGTACTTTTATATGTTTTTATATATTTCCTTTTAAATTAATAAGGAAATATACAAAAAGTACAAAAGTACGAAAGTACGATTTTCGTACTTTTTCGTACTTTTTGTTACTTTTTGGGTCTCTCAGCACCTCTGCTGCAGCTTTTGAAAAATCAAGGGCAGACCACCAACACACCAGAACCTTCAAACAACCAACACCACACAACAAGCACAAACACACCAAACCTGGCACCCATGCCACCTAGAAAGAGGCCATCAGCCATGGGACCACCAGAGCCTGAACAAGGCACCATTGTAGTGAAGCAAGAGACAGCCACTCCTCACAAAGACAAGCCTGAGGAAGGCACCCCTACCAAGGATTCTGCAAGGGGCTCACCCCAAGCACCCAGAATCAGAATGAAAGTTTCGCCAAAAGCTGTAGCCAAGGCCAAGGCCAAAGCCAGGGCCAAGGCCAATGCCCAAAGTCAGCCTGCAGAAGGCCATTATGAGGCACCTGACAGGGAAGCTTGGAAGGATGTGCGCTATCAGCTGCAGAAGCTGGAGAAGGCTGGGAAAGGTTCAAGCCTGAGAAAAGGCTGGCAGAATGTCCAAGGGCAAGGTCAAATGGCAAAAAGAAAGTGGTACTATGAAGTCTTTATGCTTGATCCTGAAGTCAGCAAAAAGGCTTGCCACAAGACAAGTCTGCAAGAGAAAGGCACAGAGTCAAGCCTGCAGAAAGGCTGGGTTACAAAATATGTTGTAGGGAAAATGGAAGTGGCCAACCCCAATTCCCCTGACTTCGAGGAGTTGTGCGATGCAGCTGTCACATCCTTGGAATCCAAGGACCATTGGAATCCATTGTGGGCCCAGAAAGGGGTGAAGCTGTATTGGTATGAGAAAAGAATGATGGATGTGGAGAAAGAAAAAAGCAGCAGCTCCACACAGGTCAAGCAGGAAGTGGAGCTGGACACTCCCACTTTCCAGCATGTGGAAGGCTTGCTGGCCTACCAACCGCCTGAAGCAGAAAGGCTCAAGCTTGGTCAAAGGCCTGACCCTGATCCACCAAGGGGCCATGAGGACCCACCCCCTGCAGGTGAGCCTGACCCTTGTGAAGCCTACAAGATGGCCTTGAAAAGCCTGAAGAAGGCCATCAGTGCTCTCAGCACCAGCCTGGACAAAGGCTCTGTGTTGAAAGAAGCTATTGCCCAAAAGCAGAATGATAGTGACCCACATGTCAAGGCCCATATGGACAGCCTGAAGCAAGGCTTGGTTGAGTATGGCAAAAAGAAACAGGAGTGGCTAAAGAGGTTGGGCACCTTCAGCCAGCAAGTTGACCCAGCAGATGCTCCAGGCTCGCTTGAAGAGGTCAACAAGGTGAAAGCTGCATGTGAGGAAGACCTCAAGAGCCTGAACAAGGCCTGGGGACCAGCAAAGCTTTGGGCCAAGAATGAAGGGATATAGCCTGAACAAGGCTTTGAACAAGCACTGGCATTGGATAGCAGCCTGTGCAAGGCCTGTACAGCTGGATGGCAGCAGGATGAAAAAAAGAGCTGGACTTGGGTGGTGGGGGTAGGGGAGAATAGGGGACTAATGAAAATTGGTGGCTCTAGATGTATGATATTTTTTTATCTGCAGCCATCTTTAGCTCAAGCGTGGGTGCTTTCAAGTTTTTCCTATGGTTGCTGTTGTCAAGCCTGGATAAGGCCTTTGCATCACCTAAGAAGAAAGCCAAGATTTGCTTGGCAGAGGCTGTTTGGGCTTCTCCTAGTGCAGAAGACCAATTGAAAAACCAAGAGGAATTGGTCGAAGAAATTGAATCCTTGCATAGGAGAAACCAGCTCCCAGCCACAAAAGTGGTGAAAATGCTCACCAAAGCCAAAGCTGGTGGCCTCAGGGTCAAAGCACCAACCAGCCAAAGCCTGAACAATGCCAATGAAGATGCTGCACTAGGTGGCAATGCAGCCAGGTCGATGAGGAGGTGGCTCAAAAAAAACAACACATGGTGTCAATTGTATTGGGCAAACATACCATTAAAAAATCCAAAACACAAGAAATATCACCCAAGCCATTGCCATTCTTGCTTCCCCATGAGTGGTTGGAAGGCTATTTGATGCAGCCAGGAGCATGGCAAGATTGTATGCCTGAAAGAGGCTCAATGCTGGCCACAAAGTTGGCCCAATGCTGTGCAGATTGTGGTGAGCCTGCACAAGGCATGGTGCCTCTAGGTATTCATGGTGATGGAGTGCCTGTGCAAGGCAGAATGAATCAATCTAGCTTGGATTTCATCACGGTCAACCTCTTGGCCTCAAGGCATTCACAATTGAGAGTCCCCCTTACTTGTGTTGATGCCAAATTCATTGCAGGGCCAGAGACCACACAGGCCATCTTGGAAGTTCTTGCTTGGAGCCTGCAACATTTGGTATTGGGAATGCAGCCTGCATTAAGGCATGATGGGGCTCCTTTCGAAGAACCTTTTCGATTGACAAGAATTGGCAAAAGCCTGTGCAAGGCTGTTGTAGTTATGATGCGAGGAGATTGGGATTGGAATGTAAAATGGTATGGCTGTCCTATGCACAATGTCAAAGTAGGAATGTGTTGGCTGTGCTCCTGCAAGCCAACAGAGTGGAGATGCCAAACATTAGATCAGAGAAAGAGCCAAAGCCTGGACAAGGCCCAATTTCTGGCAAGCCTGGAATTGAGAAAAAAGGCCATAGCACCACTTTTCCATGTGAACCCAATTACCAACCACACCATAGTCCCTGATTGGATGCATGTCATGGATGAAGGATGTGGTGCAGCCTGTGCAGGGCAAGTTTTGAACGCTTTGTTGCCCTGCTATGAAGGGAAGAAGCAAGAAAAAGCAAGCAGATTGTGGGCACATATCCAGACTATCTACTCAGAGTTGGGTGTCCCAGCCAGTGAGCAATTGCCCAAACTCACTCTGCTTGACATTGTAAAGCCTGGGAAGGCCCCTGAACTTGACACTAAAGCAGCGACATGCAGGTATTTCTGCAGGCAGGGGATTTTGAGCACTTTGACAAGTGCACACAATTTTGACACAGGCACCAGCCTGCAAAAGGCAATCCACAAAGTTGCCACCTTCGCCACCCAAGTCTATCAGCACATGGAAGCTTTCAATGGCAGGAAGCTGGCCAAATATGGAAGGGCATTGAAGAGCAAGTACATGGCATTGGAATCTCACATTCAAAGAGAAGATGAAAATGATGTTTGTTCCTGGCATGCCAAGCCTAAGTGGCACTTGGCTGAGCATATTTTTGATTTAGCCTGGGAAGGCCACAACCCTAAGGATTTCTGGAATTATAGGGATGAAACATTTGCATCCTCCATGCAGCGGTGGGCACTCAGAAGGGGTGGGAAGAGAAATGCAAGCAGTGAAGCAGAGAAAATCCTCCTTTGTTTCATGAATGACACACCCCCTCTGAGTGTCAGCTTGCCCAGCTCAGCCTGAAGAAGGCCCAAATCCGATGTCCAGCTTCAGCCTGAAAGAAGGCCATGCAACCATAGGTACAATATGTTTCACCTTGTATCACCCAGTAGTGCCAAGGAAAAAGATGCACATGCTGATTTGCAGAAGCCACTTTTTGTAGCTTCTAGAGTTCAAAACCCAGAAGCCACTTTCCATGGCTGCCAGCCTAAAATCTTAGCTTCCACCAGAAGCTATTTTTAAAAGTGGCTTCTCGGATCCTTAGGGTACGTCCTTGGAGTCGCTGCTGGCAATCGTGTGGGCTGTCGCTTCTCCTTCAAGCAGCCTTCACAAACAAACTCTTTCAGGACATACTCAATGATGTCAGGTCGGGTTCCCGCTGCACGAAGAAGGCGAACAAATTCTTTGACATGTGGATGCCCCAAATTCACGTGAGCTCGCAGCACCATGCTCTTCTCACTTGTGGTCACTCCAGCTGCGCTGGCATAGGTGTGCTGCTCCAAAAGCTCCTGGTGGTGGTACATGACAATCACATGCTTATAGGGCACTTCAAAGTCAGGCGGTTTGCCCATCTTGCCCTGTTCAAGTAGCATCCACTTGTCATCCCAAACATTGCGAACCCATGTCCAACGGAGTTTCCGGTGGCCAGGTCCACTTGCAGGAATGGTGGCAGGTTCCAACATAGCCAAAATGGCTGAATCATGAAAGCGGTGCCAGCTAAACCGTTCTTGTCGGGAAAGATGCACTGCCCATTGCTCGAAGTCTGCACGTCCTGGTAGATGTTGAGGTCGTCCACGTTGGTTGTCCGACCATTCTGCCAATAAACCATCCAACATAGCTGACACCAGAGCGGGAGGATAGGCCTGAGCCAAACGAGGAAGTCCTCCTTCAAGGTGTTGGTGAGGTTGTTCACATTTGCAAAGACGCTGCAGTCTGGTGGCTATGTGGTCGGAGGTCGTGGCAAACAAGGTTGACTTCCGAGCTAGGCGATCTTTGATCTTGAGGCCAAAACGGCACAGGTGCGATTTCACAAGTAGCAGCTCATCGCGCTGAAGATAGCGCTGCACAGACTTCAACTGCCAGCTGGTGGCAGTGTCAGGGTGTTCATGTAGCCCATGGTCTCGTCGGTCCAATTGGTCCATGAGCAATTCCATTGAGAAGTCCAGATGCAGCTGAGCCTCGGGGAGTTCTTGTTCAAGTAGTTCAGGATGAGGTCTCAGATTTTGCATCTGGCTGAACTTGGTGCACGGAGGTGACACCACCAGCAGTCGAGGTCGTCGACGTTGAAGCTGGTTTCGAATTTCTTGCCGAGCAGCTGGATCTCGAAGGTCTGTGCCAGTCACCAGGTCGATGGACATCTCGGCTTTCAGTCCTCGTTTCCTGGCTTCAGCCACCAATCTTGGTGGTGAGTAGATCTCGGCGACAACGTCGTTGTTGGAGTCCAGGCTGCCGAAGATCTCTGCAACATCATCCGCCTCCTCAGACCAAAAGGTCCAGTAGGTGCTCTGCTCTCCAAGCAATTCATCCAGGCTATTGTTCAGCTCCGTCTTGATGTTCTTGGGCATTGCGAGTTCCTTCTCATATTCAGCATCGATCATGTAATCGAGGAACTCAGGATCGAACTCATACAAGACGATGTAGTTCATAGGGCTTTGCACAAGTGGTACACATCTCCAGGCGTCGTAGTGCAGCAAACTGCATTCCACAAACCATCATCGCAGGTCAAAATGACCTTCTTGGTACAAATCGGCAGTGTCACGACCGGAGAGTGTCCACTCACACATTCACCACATCCGGCGGCTACATAGGTATTTTGCTGAACAATGCCCAGGGCGTCGACGATGTCGTAGAAGCTGTCAGGCAGGCGAACATCCATAGGTGGCTGAGTCATCCACCAACTGCCAATCAGGCACTCGGCACCAGAGCGTCCTGTCGGAAGTGTCCCATCCGGGCACAGGCATGAATCAGCTCGTTGAAGAACATGGCCACGTTGCAGCTGATGTTCATGCAATGCATCTCCGTCTCCTCTTGCTCCGGGGACACCTGTGAGTCATCATCATCCCGTGTGACTGGCATTGGGGACACAAGAAAACTCCCTTCGCTTCGATCAGCTCGTCCTTCAGGGTGCCGAAGTAGAAGTCGCACGAGGGTTGTCGCACTTCCAAACCAGGCTCCCGGAGTTCCGGTGGCGAACCAAGGTGACTTCTCCCACGCGACAGGTGTCGCAGCTCTGAGATAGGGCTTCGTCCATCATCTGGCGCCTGTCCACATCCTGGGTCATCATCTCCCAGGGTACCTCGGAGCTGTCGGGGCTGAGGATCTCCTCCTGCTTGACCTGAGTCCAGCTCGACGCTGAGGGTGCCACAGCTGGCTGTGCCTTGCTCTTGGTGGCGGTAGCTCGAGCTTTGGGAGTGCTTCTCATCGGTCTTGACGGTGCGGTAGCTCCCAGCTTCTTCATGAAGGTGATCTTGTTCTCCTTGGCTGCCTTGGCCTCCTCCTTGAGAAGGTCGTCCCATGGCATCTCCATGTATTAGACCAGGCGCTCGTTCCAGGCTTGAAGCTGATCGAGGGTCGTGAGTGGCATTTTCTGGTCCTGTTGACACTTGGTGCACTTCGTCCAAGTGAGGTACTTGTTTGCTCCATGCTTCGTCTCCTTGTGCTGGCAATGAGGACTTGGCTCCAGCACAGGGACCAGATATTTGCCACGGCCCTTGATGCATGCCAGTGGACGATGTCGGAACTCGTCTCGGGAGATGTTCAAAGTCCCGGTTGGTGTCTCCGTGGATGCCGCTGCCTCTGCAGTCATCTTCTGCTCGGCCTGCTGGAGGGCATACACCTTCTGCTCCAGTCGCTCCCGCTGCTGTTGCAAACGTCTGACCTGTCGGAACTGCGGGGATCGGCAGACCTCCAGCATGCATTGATGGGCCTGCAGGGAAATGAAGGTGTAGAGCCGCAGCAGCAAGCGCCGCCAACGGGCCAGAGAAAGGCATGGCTTGCCCATCCGGGAGGTGGTCGAGTGTGGCCCAGTCGGGAATGGCCTCCGGGGACCACACTTGACTGTTGGAAAAGGCGTAGTGAGCAGGCACATGAAATCCACGAGTCCACGATCTCCAAAATCACAAACATTCACTGAAACATGACCTGTTGGCTGCCTCGTCATTGACAAACAAACACCAATCTTCATGAACATGATCGCGCAACGCTTCATGTCGATGACGGCTTCGAGGTCGGTCAACAGGTAAGCCGGAAGGAGCATAGGGATGTCACCAGGAATCACTTGAACCCTCAAAATACCACTCTTCCCTCCAAGGCCAATGGGGATGTAGCAGATCTGTGTGGACTCCTCTTGACCGCAAACACCACGAACCGAACCACCGTGTTCATTGGTCCACTGTACTTGTACCCCATGGCGTTCCTGAAGCAAACGATCATGTCTTTGGAGGGTGTTGTAGCCGATCAAACCGTGTTGGGCTGCAGTATCAACAAGTGCAATTCCTTCGTGGGCCACTGAACCATGGAAAACAAAGCTCAACCCGGCAAAGCGCACCATGTATTCTTCACTGGCGTGAGGTGCCATGTCGTTCATGGTGAGAAACTGTCCACTCCAGCTTGTTGCCGGTGGCGAAAGAAAGAAGCCTGCTGTCGTTCCAGCAGCTGAAGCTCCTGGTTTTCCAGGTCCAGAGCGTTGCTGTGGGCATTCCCTGCTCCAATGGCCGACTTGTTTGCAGCGTTGGCATCGTGATTTTGCCTTGATCTCATTCAAGCTCAGTCGTGGGCCTTGCCGCTGTTGCCACGGCTTGTCATAACCGCGTCCATTCCGGGTGGCTTGAAGTAGCCGTCGATGTTCGAGGTATCCACCACGGCCAAAACCAGGGGTGTTGGCATTGTAGGTCTTGGAGGAATGCTTGAACTTGCCACCCTTGCCTTTCTTGCCTTTGCCCTTTCCACGGCCAAGATGTTGTAGCCGTTGGTGAGCTTCATAAAACACCTCCTCCAAGCCTTCGCAGACATTGTCCATGGCCTCCTGCTCGTCCATGACCACAGGAAGCTCTTGGTGGAAGATCAACTGGGCCTCACTGCCATCATCGTTGAGGCAAATGAGGTCTTCCAGGATGAAGTCGCCATCATCCAAGTCATTCTCAAAGACCTGGTCCTCGTCGATCTCATGCTCATAGCCATCCTCATCGAAGTAGGTGGCGCTCCTCCATCGACGATGTGGTCCAGGCGTCTCATGGGCCTGCCTGTTCATCAAGCTTGTCGCCGAACACCTTCTGGATGGCGCTTTCCAGGTCTCTGAAGTCGATGGATCCGTTCGTGACCACCTTCAGCCTTTGTTTCTGGTCTTGGCTGAATCCACCTTGGCGCAAGATGAGGTGGCCAAGCAAATGGCGACCTGCTGCTGTTGCAAGGAGGTCCAAACCTTGCTTTCTCAATTCGGCGAATGCCGCGTTCTTGTTCGTGAGGAACATGGTGAGGCTCATCCCACGATCACGTCGACCCTTGAAGATGGCATCTTCAAAGGCCTGTTCCAGGCGGTGGTCTTTCAAATACTCGTGAGCACTCTCGATGATGCTCACGATCTGCTTGTGGCCAGTGTCGGAGGTGATCTTGTCGACGGTCAAGTGGGCTAGCAAAGCGCTGAGGCGTGAGCCAAGAGGAATGCTATCGATGATGCGCTTTCCAATGAGCCCAGGAGGAAGTCGGGCTTCAGCCTCCACCAACCACAATTGCAGGTTCCGTTGCAACTCTTTGTAGTTCCGCTCGGGGTCATCACCACCCCAAACTGGAGCCGGATCGATCTTGTAGTCGACATACTTCTTCTCTTGATTGGGCGAGGCTGCATCAGCCTTCGGTGTCATTCCACCAACGGCCCGGGTCGGTGACCTGGGATGTTCCGCTGGTGCGGAAGCAGCCGCTGCCCAAGGATCTGGTAAATGAGGGGGTTCATGATCGCCGGATCCAGGGGGTTCCTGATCGCCGTCTTCAGGTAGTCCGAAAAGTCGTGAACCACCTGGAGGTTGAGGCGCCGTCGGAGATCTCCGGGGAGACGCTGTGGGAGGTGTCGGCGATGGAGTACCTCCCAAGCCAGTTGAAGTGGCACCAACTCCACCTCTCCAAAACTCTCGAAGAGGTCGGCTCATCTTCACCTGAGGGTCAGGTTACGCTCGTCCTCAAGGACAAGGGGAAGTCCAAGCAGTAGTTGCTCGGGTAATCGAAAACCGCTAGGATGTAGCTCGGGCGAAGCAAAGGTTGGGCTCCCAAAGGATCCTCCGGACGTCAGTCCGTATCAGGGCGAAGAACACGAGGAGGTCGAAGACGAAAAACTGTCCTTGGTGGCGGGGCGTCCCCCGCCTCAAGTCCAGCACGTCCGGAGCCACGGTCGTCACCGCGGCTCCGCTACCATGAAATGCCGCAACGCCAAGCTACCTTTTCCTCAAAAGGACAGGCTCAAGGGCCCTCGGGGTGATCGGGCCGAGACACCGGCACAGCAGGTTCAGGTCCAAACATGAGTCCAGTCCATGTTGTTTGACACTAAAGAAACGTTTACCTAAAAAAACGGTGCGCTGGACCGTCTGGACGATCTCTGCCCATTGACGCTCAGTGGCCAAGGAAGACGTTTGATATAGAAACCCACACTCCCACATCCACTGCTGGAAGAGCTCTGCTTCACTCTTCTCGCAAAGAGGTCCAAGACCAAAGGTAAACCTTGGATCTGAAAGGCCGTTTGTTCAAAAGCACGAGCATTCTGATGATACGATGAGACTATATAGTTTCACAGTGTGTCATTCCTGATTATCTTCTCGCAAACGAGCAATGAAGTGCCAAACTTGAAACTGATTCAAGTGCTCGACTTTCACTTTGTTCGCTCCGCAGGCTCCGCAGGCCCCGCAGGCTCCAGATGATAAAGAGTGGAGGCATCTAGAAGACAGGAGGGGACCTTCTTTTCGTTACAGCTTTGCCGAATCAACAATAAATGGAGCCCAGGTACATCTCTTGCAGTACCAGAATGTCTGCAGGTGCTTCTTGAATGAACTCCTTGAAGGCTTGCATCCTTTCCAGTCTTTGAGGACCACCAGCATAAAAGGAATTCCACATGTTCCTTAGCGCAAAGGCCGATGTCCTTGTCATTCAAAAGAACTTGGTAGAAGGCCGAAATCCAACTTGTGTCACTAAGGCCTGGTGGTTGGACTTTTCGAGCTAACTGTCTCTGCACCAGTTCCGAATACCCAAGGATAACACTTCCACAAAGTCCACTACAGGCTCCCTTTACAGACACCTGAACAGTGCAGCGCCGCCTACGCTCATACTTGGCACCACTTGCATTCAAAGTCACAAAAGTCTCAACGTAAAGATTATTTGCTAAGGCAATTTGTATAATTTTCACTCGACTTTGGAATCAATGTGGATCCATACTCCATGCACATCACTCATGACGAAGTTCTAATTGAGAGGACCTACACCTCCTGAACGCATCTTTCAATATCTTTATGCTTGTTTAAGTTTAGCTACATACTATGCCTCAACGGGTGCTTATCCGCCTTCCCTCTATATATCTAAATGTGTCCACTTGCCCAAAAGACGTCTTTTGACAGGGCACTATTAACTTTCTAGAAGCGCATTCCTACATCAATGTAAATGCAAGCTACTTGAGTTGAGTGGGCACATCCTCAAAGGTGTCCACTTCACTTCCAACAAATGCACCCTTCCCTTCCTGTCTATAAGTTCTAGTTCAGCGACACTTAGACTTTTTCAATCTTTGTCATACGTCAAATAAACAACCGTTTGTCTTCATGGCGCCATTTATACTGTATCTGTTTGTTATTCAAGTAATGATTCGGCATTCAGTGTCGGTCCCTATGGCTGCTCCATTATTGCAGTACGATCAAGTGTTGGCCATTTACAACCCAAAAAAATGTGGCTGTGCGCGCTTCATCATAGGCAGCATCATTCAAGCTTCTGTGAGAGGATGGCTATCTGACGTTGATGAGTAGCAGCCAATTGCTCAGCTGACTCGTGATGGCGCTGTGGCGCTGGCCATCCCTCACGTCGTGAAAGGCGGAAATTCCCAGGGCCAAATGCAACAATGCCAGTCACAAGTAATGCGCCGGATGCAATGTGCCTTTGCTTTACTGTCTTGGACCACATCCTTACAGGCTGCGGGTTGCTGATGCACATGTCAACCAGGGTGTCTGGGAGGTGTGTAGCTCCTCGACTTAGTTTGCACATGTTCGCACCAAAGAAACGATTCTGTCACAAACACGTCGTTAGCTGTCCAAACCCTGTCCCCTCCCTCTTCCACTACGTCACTGCGTCACATGCTACCTTGAATTGGTAACAAATAATTTCAATCTCTCCATATTGAAAAATGGAAAGCCTGTCCATTCATGATAGCGAATCAGGCAAGAAGCTACATAAACCTCAACAGTTTGAGATTTCCTTACTCCCCTTGGCAATGCAAGTACCTTTTCATGGACCGTGAAATCGACAAAAACCACAAGCACTGCTGTTGACGACAACAATGTGCACTCTCTGACCGGAATCACCTCTGGCAATGAGACAAAAGTCCAGTACCCGTGGAATAAAGTAGTTCATGTCCTGCGCTTTGGACTCCCCCGCACCTGAACTCTGGCTCCGGCCACTCCTCCAAAACATTTGGTCTTTCCAGAATGCACCGAAAGTTGAAGCTACTAGTAAGACTAAAGAGACTGAAATTAATGTTGGAGCACCATGTATTGACATGCCTATTGCCTATTGCTGTCAGCACAGGTCAGCACTGCTTGTTCTGAAGGATGAACATTCCGAACAGCTGGGAGCCTATATAATCATACACCACACAGTAAGCGCCTCTTTCACTCTTCCACAACAGCAGCTTTGCCCCATGGCTGCTGCTTTGCCCCGTGTGGCACGTACAATTTGAGCTGCAACAGCTGGGCATGGATAGAAGGCTTGAACCGATTCGTCTATTCGTCAAGCATAACAGCAATGTGTCAAGCGTTAAGACCGTGAAGGACGCAAAACGCTACGCTCATATATGCTCTTGCAGTGCTTGCAATTACCATCAAACAGCATCCTCCTCTCAAGACTCAAAGCTCTCGTGTCACCAAACTGCTTCGCAGGACTTTATTCTTTCAAAAACGTGTGTGTCTGCCTTGATTCCTGGATCTGTATTTGGATGAATTTGGGCACATTTGGGCATGTTGCAGCATGTTTCTAAAATAGCCGAGTTGGCATCTCAAGAATCACCTTGCTCCCAAAATCTCTTCATGTTTTGATCGCAAACCAAGTCGGATTGAAACTTTGAAACTCTTCGTGCCTTTCGCACGCAATCAAGTGGAAGCATTGGGAGCTACACGAGCTCTACTGCCTTGAAACCTCCTTCTCACCAAGGCTCTGTTGATTTCCCACTTGGATCCCACCAAGCCTCCTTGATTGAGCCCGGTTCAGCTAAATTTAGAGTGTCTACTCAGAAATGAGGCGTGCTTACGCCATGCCGAACATCTTTGTTTTGTGTTTCCACGTTTTTCCTATATTGGCCAGGAAATGCCAAAAAGCTTGGAAGATGGCATCCCTGGGAAATCTTCTCTGTGGCAAGTGTGGTAGTAGTTACACCCAAGAACCAAGTGCACATTGGGCACTGGGTCCTTTAACCTTTCAGCTTGGCTTCGTCAAAGATCTTGAAACACAAATGAGTTCTAGTCGATATCAGAACCGCCTCAGCTGGCGCACTGGCGCAACATGAGCTTTTCGGCTTTTCGAATCATCCGAATAAGTGAAGCTTGAGGATGGTCCATTCGGGTCTTTACCCAGCGCAGCTGAGCTACCATCATGATGCAACGGCGGTGCCATCTGCTGCGATGATGATGTGGTGGATGTCGAAACTTGTCTGTGAGACTCCTGCCCAAGAATCAGAACCCGCAGTCGTCCGCCAAATCACAGACCCAGCCTGGCAACGTCGCACTTTTCCATGACCTGCACACAGAGGGCCCAGGGCAGCTTGCCAAGTTCTGTCACTCTATGGCTCCCAACAGTCCTCACTTGAGCGTGGGCCAAAAGCTGATTAAATTCCTGGTCTTAAGGGTCTGCTTACGCTATTGCTTACTCTGCGCTTACGCGTGCTTTAGAAGAGCTGTTGCTTCGCTTACGCTCAAATTGTTGCTTGAATTTGCATTTCCGCACAGCTGCAGCTTACCCACCAACTTCTGAAAGGAATTTCAAGGAGAAGACTCAGATGATGAACTTGATGAACTTGATGGATAAATTTCATCGGAAGATCTTGGGAATTGGCATCTTGCTACCTTTATGTGTTTTCTGCACATGCTTTCGTATCAGATGAGATACATGACCCGCTGGTGGCCCAACTTATTCCGATGCTCGAAGATTTGGTTGGTTGGTTGGCAGCGTGGACTAGGATGCATGAGAGAAACTGTTGTTTACGCGCTGCTTGCGTGCAGCTTACGCACGGCTTACGCACCTGGGAAAAAAACACATGAGGTTTGAATGAGATGGAACAACAGCAAATAACATATACAGGAAACCTCCAACATTATCATGCTTATGTCTGCTTCCTCACACTGCAATGTCACCATAAGCTTACACACCCTTACACAACTCACAGTTTTATTTATATACGCACACTGCTCTCATGCGGAGACTAGTTTTAGACCATGCGGTACGCTAAACGTGGACTTAGACTGAGAACAAAATGAAATGCGAGTCATGAGTACACTGTTGGCCATGTCTCGACTGTGACCAAGCATAGAGAATCCTCCTATTAAGAATCAAATAGAATACGCTGCATGAGGCTGTTTTGCTGATCTTTCCAGTCACGCATCGCACCTCCATTGTTCAATAAAGCAAGTTGGCCCAGCCCAACACCGGCCAGAGTAGCCTTAGGTGTCCAAGTAGTCGGCATGGTTAGTGTATTCATGCTTCTCTCCGCATCTTGTCTATGATATCGCAATCACCAGCTGAGTCGTGTGTTTTAAACTTTGTTACCTATCTGGCCTCTACGTTGCTCAGGCAGCGGGGCGGTAAAGCCAGCCAGTTACCGCATTTTACCGCTACATGGCATCATAACACGAGAACTATAACCAACAAAAATATGCGCTGCTCATGCCTAAAGCACCCAAGATGGGAAAGAATATGGGTGTGTATGTTTTTACCTTAGTCGGGCCGGGAAGTTTGAATAGGTGGTATGATTCGAGGGTATGATTCGGGGTATGATTCGCGGGTATGATTCGAGGGTATGATTCGCAGATGATTCGCAGCTTTGAAGTTATATTGTTGGATTAGCTGGACTTCCAGCAGTGGGCCCACTCTGCGCCGAGGCAGTAGGCAAGCAGAATCTGTTGGATGCTGGGCAGACTAGGCAAATGCACTCTTCCACCAAAGACTCCAGTGGCCCTTGCAGGCCCCACCAAAACAACCAGGATGTGGGATGGGTGGGAGACTGTGTGGAGGTGCGTGATTCGGGTATGAATCGGGCATGAATCGGGTGTGATTCGTATGGCCATTAGATTCTGCAAAAGAGGGCGGTCCTTTGGCTCGTACCCCTGGGATGTGAGCCTTTGCTCTTCCCACGAGAAGACACAAACAATTTTGGCCAAATTGAGTGCCCATGGGTCACACAATTGCAAACGTCATGCACCATTGGCTCATGGACATCTACAAGGCACAAAGACCAACCAAAAACTTCACCTTAACACCTGGTTCTTACGTGTAACGTTTTGAGGGGTATGATTCGGGGGTATGATTCGAGGTATGATTCGAGGGTATGAATCGCTCAAGTCGAACTTCCAACCACTATATCAGGAAGTACACGCCAAAAAAAATACAAACCCATATGCAGCCACGGCACGTCCTCCTTGTTGCTTGCAGACCGGACAAAGCTCACAACGTGAGCTTGCTCTGTTAGTGGTGTGTTGCCCGGTTCCTCCTTGGTCAGCAAGACAAGCAAATGTTTTCTGTAGTTGCCGGCGAACTCAAACTGAAGGACAGTCGCTCAGCATCAGAAATCCCGGAGTGAAATTCATGCCAGGCAAGAAGGCGCTAAAATGGTGTTGGGACCTCTGGAAACCAAACTGGTGACCTCCTTAAAGGGGCCAAACATTCTGTCACTATAGTTATATATTCGATGTATTTGGTGGCTATAAGGCCTGCATCGCGCCTGTGGCTCTCCGGCGTTTTGAGAAGTCAGACGTTGAGCCATGCGAGGAGACTTTGGCAGATCTTCCTGAATCGCATCTGCAGCCATCTGCGCATTATTGGGCTGAGCCATGACGCAAGCAGAAACCTTCACAATCTCAAGATATGCTAATTTAGCTAAAACAACTGAGGCTGCAAGAGCAGTGCAAAAAGTGCAGACCTCCACAAGACTGGCTTCAACTTCTGCCACTCCTTCAGGTTCTAGAGTCGCCTATGACAAAAGCCAGCACGGTCACAGTCTGCCAATTTGGATTTCCCCAAAGGAGTTCAAGGTGCAAAGCAACGATCAGCCTTGATGCTTTCAATTGAACATGTCATGAACCTAGGAAGAACAGTTAAGCTGCCATCGCTATTAGGAGGAGGCCATTGCTACTAGGTTGGAGGCCATCGCTATTAGGTTGGAGGCCATCGCTACTAGGTTAGAGGCCATCGCTAACAGGTAGAGGCCTTGGAGGCCATTGCTGCTAGGTTGGAAGCCATCGCTAATAGGTGGAGATCATTGCTACTAGGTTGGAGGCCATCGCTATTAGGTTGGAGGCCATGGCCACTAGGTTGGAGGCCATTGCTACTAGGTTGGAGGCCATCGCTATTGGGTTGGAGGCAATTGCTACTAGGTGAAAGCCATCGCTACTAGGTGGAGGCCACCGCTATTATACTAGGTTGGAGGCCATCGCTATTAGGGTGGAGGCCATTGCTACTATAGGTTGGAGGCCATCGCTATTAGGTTGGAGGCCATCGTTACTAGGTTGGAGGCCATTGCTACTGGATTGGAGGCCATCGCTACCAGGGGAGGCCATCGCTATTAGGTTGGAGGCCACTGCTACTAGGTGGAGGCCTGAGAGGCCATTGCTACTAGGTTGGAAGCCATCGCTGATAGGTGGAGGCCAGCGGTAGTAGGTTGGAGGCCATCGCTATAGGTTGGAGGCCAGCGGTAGTAGGTTGGAGGCCATCGCTATATATGAGAAGGACGCCTGAAGAGCCACATTTCAATAGAATCTGCAGGTAGGAGAGTATCACTCCCGGACTACACAACTGATGCCGAAAGCAAATGAAACTATTGCAGTCAATTATATAAGGCGGGTGTGTGGGAGCACTTTCTGTTCCCGGGGGTCCAACTCTCAAAACTCCAAGTCCCCATTGCGAGCATCAACAAGAAATACTGGGGGCATATATTATATAATCTCCAGATGCGTTCTATATTCTAGAAAATGCACATAATTTCATCTTGCCGTTGGTAGTCACTTTTCCCAAGGCAAAACACAAAACCGAAGGAGATATCGCTGAAGGGGAGATGAGTGCTTTACGGTTTAGGAGTTGACCGGGATCCAAGAAATGTTGCCAGCGCACCTGTGCCTTAACGCCACGGAAGATCGGTGCTGGTGACCTGACAACGAATGCAGTACATTGCTCCGTTTCTAGAGGAATGTGCATAAAGTGATACAGTATGGTCAGTATGGTGGTTGATCTTCCTTTTTACGAAAACACAATTCTTCGCGAAAAAAAGTGTTCACTTTCGCGAACGCCATGTTTAACTTTCGCGGGAGTCATATCCCAGAAGTCTTCCGTTTTCACATATCTATCTTTCGCAGATCGATCGAAAAAGTCTCTATATTTTTGCGAACTGGAAAAAGGACTTTCGTAAAGAACAAAAAAGGCTCTCAATGAATCTAGGGCCTTATGTCGACCTTTTGGTCAACTACCATCTTCTGTTACATTTGTATGGCTTCTTGTGCATTACACTTACACTTTGCCCCAGTTTCGGTGCCTATGAAACCAACAGGCAAAGGCTATGGCCAATGTTTGCTGAGAAATGACGTCTTGTCCATCTTGTCCTACATCAAATTCTTGGCGGATCAAAACCACACGTTGTAGTGATAGTCCCTGCAACAACAAGGTGTACCGTCGCAAAATGTTCACCCTCAAAGTACACCGCCAAAACCGCTCTTGGTTTGCCAGCCCCTACCAGCGGCGGAGTAAAGTGAACTGGAAGTAGTCTGCCCTACAGTATCTCGCTCTCTCTCTCTCTCTCTCGCTCTTTCGCTTAACTCCCAAGCACGCCTGCACTTCAGATCCGGCCAGTCCTCAAAACATTTGTGGATTGCATAAGGCACTTGCTTCATCTTGCTTCTGCCAAGACATGTCATCTGCCACAAAAGTCTACCGCATGCTCTTCGGCTTGGTGAAGTCCTATCAATCCACTGGCTAAGCGCTACATGCAGAACTCATGCTTCAATTATTATTCAATGTCAATCTGATGTACAGTAGACAAAAATGATCTTTTGACCCCTATACAAATGCTAAGCGCCTCTTTCACTCGTCCACAGCAGCAGCTTTGCCCCATGGTACAGCGAGAAGATGCCAAAACGTGAGAGCTTTGATCGCCGAGTGCTGCAAAAGGAAGATCACATTTCATGGAAGCACAAAACAAAAATCGTGCATTTTTCGCAGAATATACGCCGCAGCCTTTTTCGCCTTGCCTCATTGGGTGAGATGGCTTAAGTGGATTGAAATTTAGTGTTTGGATTGAATACAGGTGGTTTGCCTTATGGAACCGGATGTCTGCGATGATGGGAATCCACTTAATCCATCACGAAGCTAAAGCCAGCCAACTTGACGGCCTTCAGCCATGAAATGCCGATTTCCGGCTACAGCGCACATGAGCAGAAAAACATGGACAATAAAAGCACATGTCACATTGTCTAACTAAACCACACTGATGAACATGTCTGGTTTTATGCAATGAATTCTCTGTATTTGTATTTTAAATAGCTCATTCCACAGAATGCCCATGTTGCGCTGAGGCTGTGACTAGCTTCACAACGAAATGCGTAAAGTACAAAAGGATCTTTGGCCCGGGCAGGTGAACTATCAGTATGGAAACATCACCAGTTGCAGCTTCCAAGGGCTGAATGGGCCCATGAAGTGCTCCATTTCGTGAGCATGTTTTATGTGTTGTGTTGCACTTGAGCAATATTGCATACAAATCTGTGTAACAGCAATAGCTCGGGTCCTAGGTCCATCAAAGACTGAGTGACTATCTAGAGTACTACGCCTGTGAGTCACTGTCAGGGTGCTCTCTGCCCTGAAGTTTGAAACAGGCCCTGCCTGAGGCGTTGCATGTGTTGCGTGTCGTGTTGAGCATTTCCTAGTAGCGTCCTTGTTACTAGTAGTAAGGCCAGGAGCCCCTAGTAGCGTCCTTGCTCCTAGTAGCGATGCCCTTTGCTCCTAGTAGCTTCTTGTTGCAAGATTTAATCCAAAAGTCAGCGCTGGATGTCACAGTGATTGCTTGCCGACCAGCGATGGCTTCAGTTTCTCTTCACATCTTCACAGAGAATCTGGGAGCTATTCTCAAAATCCACAAGGGAGATGCTACTAGGGGCTCCTGGCCTTACTACTAGTAGCATTCTTGCTACTAGGAACAACATTGATACTATCCAACGTCTTTATCCTGAGAGCAACTGCTCACTTGGACCAAGGTTTCTGGACCGAAAGCTGAGGGCACTGACGTGAAAGGTGAAGGGATCAGGCTGAAGCATTTGAGCCTTTTCCTGGAGACATTAGGTTCACCTGACAGCTGCCAGAATATCAAGTTCACTTCTTGACGTGACAGCTGAAGACAGATTCTCTGCTGCCAAAGGCTGGGATGTCGACACCCTCGCCATTCTTCTCCATATCAAACTTAGCCCATAACAAAAAACAGTGCCGCCTTTTGAAAAAACTCCAAGCCAAACTCTCGAGGGCGCATACGCCGCGTATATTTATGTCTGACAGCCATACCTTCAATTAACACTGAAAATGTATCCACGGGAAAATGCTGTGTCTTTTGGTCCCAAGATAGAAGACAGCCTCAAGTTTATATTCCAAAAATCAACTCAACTCCCTTTACCATCATTGGCAATC
Organism: Durusdinium trenchii; assembly: GCA_963970005.1. Taxonomy (NCBI): domain Eukaryota; class Dinophyceae; order Suessiales; family Symbiodiniaceae; genus Durusdinium; species Durusdinium trenchii. The sequence continues at coordinate 463,338 of CAXAMN010000869.1, forward strand.
CCAGCAACTAAAGGCTATCATTGCCATCAACATCCTGTTCATAGTTCATAGGAACCTTCACCAATACTGAGATGGAAACGGAGGCATTTGGCATCATTGACCTGGACATGCAAGTATGGTCTCATCACACCACTTCTTCAAACACAATGTTTATCAAACATGTCGGCATCACACTGAAGTGGGAGGGGCCGAGTAGCTCCTGGCAACTACTTGCCTCTAACCCTAATTCTTGACCACAAAGCCTTCTGGCAAGCCTCCTCCTTCCACCTACTTCACTGTCGAGCAGCTTAGGACTCAAACTATCAAAGTGAACTGTCAAGTCTGACACGAAAGGCCAACGAGGAATGGTTTGTCCCCTTCGAAGATAGGAACAGCATTGCGTTGTGAATTTGCCAAGCAACAAGGCAGGGTGTGAACAAGCCAGAGCGACACTTTAGCTGTAGGAGGTGACACATAAGTCCTGACAAGGAAGCTGGATGTAAGGCTTCAAGCTTGTTCGCGTCATACATTCGCTTCTTTCATTGAATGCAGGAACAGTCTGCTTGAGTGTCCAAGGATGTTTTGAGAGTCTTGCGTCTTGCAATGTCTTGCAATTGTGTAAAGGACACGCCAGCAGTTCACTGTAGCTGTAGCGGGTGCAACCGCATTGTAGGTCCCCACGTACCTGCTACTTGAGCAAGTTGGGCAGTCACGAGCGGCAGGCGGCTTTCGCAAAGAACACAAACTAACCCAAAATAGCAGGAACAAACATGTCGATATTGCCTTGGAGCTCCGTAGGTCCTGGCAAAGCACCGCTGAGCAGCCAGTCATTTCATGATCTCATCTCGAAACTCGAACTGAAAAAGGCACCACAAAGCACATCATAAAGCACTTCCATGCCAGCAGCACACTCTACCAGAGCCCAGGCTTCTCTGTGAGCCTGTGTACCTGCTAGTAGACGGTTGGTCCAAGGCTCAAAAGAGGTTGAATGTGGAGAGATACAACGTAACAAGTGTTCGCCGACCTCGAATCCCGAATGTTAAAATGCAAATCAATTAGGTCTGAGGCATGCAGCCACTAACACCCGAACATGACTCACACCCCGTGACAAGCCTGTCTCCTCGCACACGCACACGAATCATAAATGTGGTCCAGGTATCAGAAAAGAAGCTAGCTGCTAGCTAATTCGAAGTTGCATGTGGTGTGAAATGAACACAGAATGGCAGCAAAACAACACACCTGAAGATGCATTCATATATTCACAAGAATATGATATGATAGAATATGTGCATGGTGCATTGTGAGTTTGAAAGAATCCAAGCTGACTTGGCTTGTTTCCTGTCTGCAACTGCCCTCTAAAAAGGAAGGTGGAACTGAAACCCTTGCTATAGTTTAAGGTGAGAAGTAATCGACCTGCTCTGAAGCCCTATCTTTCTTCCTCAGCTATGGCAGGGAGGCCTTTGCAGGTTTAAAACTGAGAACCAGGAACCACAAAAGTGCATAATATACACAGGGGTTCTCTGCACGTTCTGACCCATGAGCACAGTCTCAAGGCCCGAATGATGCGACTAAGACAATGGAACAATGATTTCCAAACAATCCTACTGAAACGAAGTACAGTACATGCCTGATATGCCTGTCTGCCAGGGATAGCTTCTAGTGGCTCTACTTATGAATTGCCAAAAGCCATCCGACATTCAGAAAGTTGTAGATGCTAAAATGATTGGAGTAAGGACCTGGAAAGGCTGCATAAGGCCACTTTGCGATTGAAGTGACAATAAAACAAGCCAGCATCACGTGACAGGAGCTCCATAGGTCCTGGCCCCGTTGCTGCTGAAGCTAGTAAATGGGTGCACCAAAATTATGACATGCTGGCAGTACACTTGGCCAGGGACAGCGCTGACTGCTCCTGTGTACCTGCCACCAATTCGACCAGTCTGCATCCGAGCCCTTCCCCTCAGTAGAAGTCAGCATGCCATTTGTTCAAAGTAATTATATAAGCAACAGAAGGTGAGGATTGGCGCGAGTCTCAAAACGGCAATTCCATCATGACCAGGACTTCGTGGTGGGTGACCTATTTAATTCCTATTCACCCTAGTGTCAATTCAAACAAGAAAGCTCTGGCAGAAAAGGGAAAGCCTGGTTCTACTTCCGTTCTTGCATCAAAATGGGGTGGAAGTGGAAGCATAAAACTCGCTGGAATCACCCTGTCGGTGCAGTGCGCGCCACGTAGGTCCTTGCCAACGAGCCAAATTTTACACGTTTGAATTTGTATAGTCACATCTCTACAGTCTCTGCAGGTATCATTTCCTGAATCTGTTCATTTAACGGAAGTTGTCACCTGAGACCAGGAGAACATCAAATCATATCAATCTCTGTAATCCTTTTTTTGAGTGTCTAATTTGAAGACGTATAAGTCCACATGGTCAACTTGTCCGCAGTGGCTTCAATGTGAAACAAACACTGCAGTTGTCTACGGTCGAAGTTGTTGAGTCATACAGCAGTCAGTCATACGTACTACCAGCAGTTACTACCTGTCACCCCTCTGTTAAAACAGGTCGGGAAGGCACTGATCGTGGAGCCTTGGCGGGCAAGTAGGAAAAATGAACCCCGCAACAAAACCGGAGCGGCCGAATATGGACAGTGGCACAGCCACGGACAGCAAAGATCAAAAATGATGCTTACATGATACAGATTGATAGAGTCAGTTGCAGATTGTGTGAGCAGAATGTTCACACCTCCAAGTACTCTCACGGCTGACCCCCACCTCGGCCATTGCTGGCTCCTTCGACTTGGTGGCACCTGGGCAATGTGGGAGGAGAAGCAATAGACCAAACTGGATGCCTAGCTTGCTTCAAGTCTGCCACAATAAAATAGACTGGAGGTTTAGTTCTTGTTCAATTACAGCAATACAGCAGAGACAATCAAACAACCTCGGCAGGCAAGTACTGGATGGCCCATGCTGTCTCCAAAAAGCAATAAACTTGACTTTTTGAATAGCACTACATCCTCTCAAGCTTGAGCTCCACAAGAGTCTGCCTCCGCCTTCGGCTCTTGCCGCGCTAGCCTCAGAATAAAGAACTCGAAGGATCGGTTCCGACAGAGAGAAAGGATGGACATAGAGCGGCAAGACGCTATGACGCTATGGCAACTCTGAACTCTTCACAACTCACTGTACGAGCGCTTTCAATGGTACGAGTCTTTTGCATCACTCTGTACAACATTCCCTTGGACATCCTAGCATTCCTTCCTTGCCGCATCGATCTCTCTTCTATTGAACCGAAGCAAGACCTGTGATAGCGGATTAAAGAACCAAAAGTTTGCCTTTGAAAGCTGAGTTGGAAGAAGATTGTGGGAAGGCTGTGCGAACCTGGCTGGAACATGAGAACTCACACACCGAGTCCAATGTGCGATAAGTAAAGTCATAACGTTGTTGAAAGTTGAGATCTACAGGTAGAAGGGCAGCTATTGCCTTTCAACACAAAAGTAGCTTTCTGAGCCGCCCAACTTCCATGCCGAACAGTCGAGTTTCCCTAAAAATCTAGGAACCAAATCATTAGTGCGTGAGCTACCCTGTGTCCAGTAGGTAGAAGCATCTTAGTAGCCAGTAGCGAACTTCTCCCGCTACTAGCAACCTCTTCTAGCGGACCACCCAACCCCCAGGCTAAAAGAACGAAGACTGCTTCAATCGTGTTTCTTTTGCACCTTATTCAGGTCTCGTCAGGTGAAAAATTCAGCCCCGCCCATGCCTCATTGTGTCTGGGGACCCAAGCTGAGATGGGCTGAATCGTCATCGACGTGGCCGGCCTGGCCAAGAGAGACTGTGATGGATATGGGAAGTGAAGTAGAGTTGTTCACAGAGACTCTGTGAGGATAGGGACTCTGAGGCTTTCAACTCTGTGGTCCCACATGTGATGTATTAAAAAAATACTATACATTTTGTATGACCACTTTTAGCCTTATCGTGTTTTTTTTAACTCTTTATCGTTTTTTCAATGTTTGGAACTCAGTATACAGTCTCTTGTCGTTTCCCAGCTAACCACACATGTCCCTGCCTCCACTGCAAAAAAGTCGGTGTCTGTTATGTGTGTGCACGCGTGCATGTTTTCAATGAAAACTTGACTTTTCTCCCGAGCCGGGAACCGGCGAACAGGGGGGTGCTCAGCGCTCTCCCCCCTTAAAGGGAATAGACACAGAGACAGGGGGAGAGGAGAAAAAGTGCACCAAAAGTAGCTAGTTAATTTTTAATTCTTAGTTATTTTCCTGGTCAAATTCCTTCAGTTCCTGTCTTCCCTTGATGTTTGGAGTCTGTTTGAAGGAAATGTTGAAAAGTTTTGAATTTGTACATGTGGGACATGGTCTTCCCGAGGACATTTTCGTGTATTCTTGTTATCGTTTTTGTTATCGTTTTGGACCCCCCCAACGCTTCACCCATTTTGGTGGCCTAACGGACTCAAACACTTAATACAACATATTCTCAAGAATGATTCACATGGGTGCTGTTGACTTGTCGGCCTAACATCCACTGAATTAGAATCCATGCATGTACATGCAACTACTTACCCATATGGATCAGCAAATGTCTACCCATGTCCCAGCGATGCTCAAGGAGCCAAAAGAAGAATCACTCCTGAATGCTTGTATTACACGAAAGCCTTGACATGAAACACTCTTGTTAAAAGGAATGCACCTGAAATCAATAACTGGATTTGACAGCTGTTTGCTTCAAGAACTGAAGGCATTTAAATTTCCCATGCTTCTATTCTCATGTACTGTATTGCATGTATTACATGAGTGTTATCTTGTTTTAACTCTTTATCGTTTTACAATGAATCAGCCATGGTTTGCTAAAACGGGACCACTGCTTACATTTCTCCTAGGTCCCGGGTTTTTAAAAACATCATGTGAGACTACAAATCCGAGGTTTTCAAGTCTCTTTTGCCACACAGGGGGGAGTCTCGTAGGTCAGTTGCGAATTTGCCAGTGCCCCCTTAAGAAGAAATGACACACTCACACACACACACTGGTACTAAAACACAATGCTCTGATTGAAGGATATTAAGGATATTCTGACCACCCCTCTACCAGTAGCAGCATCTCTGCACCAAAACCTTACCAAGCCCCAGAAACATGACGGAGAGTCGAGGACGGTGGCAGCGACTGGGAACGCGGCAGAAAAATGTGCATCTATTGGACATGCGCACGTTCAGAGTTTGGCATGGGTGAACATGTGCTGGAGGAGATCGCTTTTAGGTTGGAGGCAATCGCTACTAGGGTGGGTGAACATGTGCTGTATTCATGCACTGCACTTTAAGCATGCTCAAAGCCATAGCAATCTGCCGAGGCAGCCAGAAGGTCTGATGTTGAAGACAAAGATTGATTGAGCCGACTTAACTAGATAGAATTTGGTGGACCAAATTTTAAAGCGCTGGAACGGCATGCAGCAAGCTGAATGTTATAAAATGGGCGGGCATCAAGTAGCGTGAGGGCCGTTGGGGGGGAGCAAACACAAAAGAAAAGAACAGAACTCAGACCAGCCAGTGGACACGCAGCTTGGACTCGGGCATTGGTCTCTCCTCGAAATTCTGGTACTGTTGGCCTGCATCCATCAATGCAGTGGCTGACAACCTCATCAAAGTTGTGTCGACTTGTTCTGCATCCGAACATCCTCTGGCACTGCTTTCTTGGGACCATGTCTGCTAGAAAGAAATACAGTATTAATTTGAATCAGTACTCTGGCCTCAGCGAAGACTCAAAAGATTTTGAGTCACAAAGACAAATGTGAACAAGCGTGACCGGTTCGTAGGATTGCTTTGCTGGGCTTGCTGGGATTCGCAACTTTTTACAAAGTGATCAAAGGTGACTTCTAACCTCCTACCAGGTCCTACCATTCCCCGCGCAAGAACAGCATCTGGCTATAGACAGCTGAATGCCAGTGTGTATTCAGCTCGGACATGCCCAGGTGGTGGATGAAATTTGTCCGCGCAGGCAGCCACACCCCTCCAACCTGCCTAAAGTCCACCACCTTGCCGTCCAGGTCATGGAGTTCCTGTCAAGCTCACGGGTGAGACTCTGTGAGTCGTACGCACAAAGGAAGTAAGTCCTACTAGTAGCGATGCCTTGTTACTAGTAGCTAGTAGTGATGCCACGAGCTACTAGTAGCTTCTTGTTACTAGTAGTGATGTCCTTGTTACTAGTAGCATATCAACATTTGTCTGGTTAGATGGAACTGGCCCTTTTCACCGATCAGCAGTGTAAGGAAAGGATGGAATTGCCAATCATGCGCACCGGAAGCAATGGCCCAAGCTGTTTCGCTTCAAGGGCCTCTTTCGCACGACCACTGCAGCACACTTGTCCCATTGGACAAACCAAATGAGCGGGCAGTGCTCGTGCACTGGATGCTTATGAAGTTTGATCCAACTGAGCTGCACCGACGAAACGATCATCGCTCCCAAGGCTTCGGATCGGAAGTTGGGATTGGCCATGTCACGTGGGCCGAAGCCAACATGATCCGACAGTGTCTTTTTTGGTACGAGCTAGCTACTAAATCTGTGGGAGACCGTGGGAAAATTACAGTTAGCTCACAGCAATTTCACAGGTCACCAGCACAAGCCCAAGAAGAATTGCGGTTGAGCTACCGGGCCATCTTGGCCAAATAGGACATACTGTGCTCAGCATGATCTCACTAAATGCAACGCAACCGACATCACAATTTGGAGAGGCGACCACGCCCAAACAGATTTAGCTTGCTGCCCGTCCATCCCAAGCTTCGTAGATCAATCAAAGGCGTGCAGCCTTTGTCGAATGAACATGATTGTGCTGCTCTTCTGACTCTCATGACCAACAGCAAGACCGCCTGACCGGTCCTGATCTGAACTTCGTTGTTTTGGGCTCGTCGCGTTGGTGGCCGACGCACCGGTCCTTCGGGCCGTCGCACCTGTACAGCTTGACGGACTGTCGAAGGACCGGTTAGAGGTCTGAGATCGATAAGAATGCACTTGTTCCTAGTAGCTTCTTGTTCAGAATAGAATTGGCTGTGTGGACATGGAATAGAAATGAAGACTACGAGAATGGAAACCAGTTGATTCAGTGGATCCAGCGGTCTTGAGAGAGCATCAAAAAAGCTGATTGGAAGTTGTGATGTTGTTCTTTGGATCAAGGGGTAAACCGCACAAGCCCTTGCGGACCATCTTCGCTTCTTCTGACTGCAATGACATCATCTTGAGTCGCAGAAGATTATCCTATCTTTCCGGTGGCTGCCGGTAGATGAATCATTTCAAAGGGTGTAACAAGAACAGCAAACACCAATGGACCAAGTGACACCAAGTGTCTTTGATAGATTGTTGTTTGTGTGCTTATAGTATCTTAAAGTTCGCAACATACACCCTCAGTTCACTCTGCAGGGAAAGCTTCCAGGCGTGTCCGCCAACCTCGCATGACAAGCTCAGTGTGGTCATCAAAGACCATCAAAGGCCATCGTGCTTTCTTCCATTCCAGGAAGCTTTCGACATGTGGTGCAAGCCAAGTTACTTGGGTGCACCGTTGAATCGATCGAATTGCTTGCATCTCAATTGGACAAAAGGTATTGAAGGCAGCCCTCCGATGGCATCGGTTCAGCAAGTGCAAGTAGAAACAAGAGTGATTTAGCAGGTCATGGGAGCCTTGGAAACAAGCCCTGCAGCTCGCCAATATGAAGGTCCGCCCCGCCATGCATCACCAGGCGTCTTCAAGTTCCCAAGGTTCCTGGCTGGTCAGGAAAGAAAATCATATCCATGTCCTTCCGCTTCAGCGAGCAAGTAGACATGAGAAGGATTGAAAATACACAAAGAAAACTCTGGGTGTCGTGACAAGGGTTCGAGCCCCGAAGGAGTTTGCAGAAAAGACTCTACATAAAGCTAACACAAATAGGCCGTCTGTTCCACTGATTGGCACCTTCAACATTTCCTTTTGCCGCTGGTGACAAGTCACTCAACCCTCTTGGTAGCCGGGCCAAAATGCGTGGATCTGGACCTGACAACCGTCATTGACGTTCAACATTGCCTCATCTGGTTCAAGTCTCTCGTTCAAGTGTCCTCTCAGTCTCCAAACCTGCTCTTCCTGTTTTCTGCACCTGCTCTACAGTATCTAGTTTAACAATGGATAGCGATAGCAATGTCGCAATGTAGCGCGGCACTTTGCATCTGCTCGTAAAGAAGCGCATTCAAGGTCATCCTCATGGTTCGGATGTTCTAGTGTGACAACCACGACATGGGGCCGTCCCTTCCCACTGACATTCTGCATGGCCTTTGCCATCATCGCCTTTCGGCTGAACCTGCCCAGGTACAGTATCTGGATCATTCTCAAGGACCAAAGACCAGCAGATTGGTTGCAAAATGTTTCAACTTGGACGAGAGTGACTGACCAGATATGGGAAACAAAAGATCAGCTCAGGATTGTACATTGGATGAAGTAAAACTCATTGGATTCTCCTTCTTTATCTGCATCCACAAAATGGGATTCTGCAGTTGGTGGAGTCTCAAAACCCAATTTAAGGATCGAAAAGGGTGCAGCAACAGTATGTAGATCAAGACTATGGATCCCATATCAGCTTGCCTGGAGCCCCTAGTAGCGTCCTTGCTCCTAGTAGTACGGCCAGGAGCCCCTATGTTCCTAGTAGCGATGCCAGAAGCCCCTAGTGGTATCTTATTGTGCAAAGCAATATGGACAGAAGAAAACAAAAACAGTCGCTTAGCGGAAGATTTTTTTGTGTGTAACGTATGTGTGTTCGTTGATACTGCAGGCCGCTTTGGCTGGTACCTCTGCCTCTGGAGCAGGTGCCAAGTCCTCTTGCCTGTGGATGTTTCACACGTCGTCAAAGCAGGGATAATTCAGTGCCAACCACGGTAACGATCTCCAGCAAAACCCACGGACGAGAATGGCACAGACTGACTATATATATATAGCGCATCTGTTTAGATTGTGTCATTCAACTACACCCATACTGCTATCAAGCACTCAAGGTGCGTAAATTGATCGACTGCTCTTGTCTGTCCTGCCAGTTGGCCACTTCCACTTCTTTTTTCTGGATCGGTTCACGCTTTGCTACTGAAGATTGACTCTGATCAAAATCCAGTAGGTCACTCAGTAGGTCCATCTGCTCACTTCTGCTTTTGCTTCTTGCCGTTCGCGTCATTCCTACAAGGAAAGTCGGTTGATGCATTCAACAAGACTTTGGTATGGATACACTTTCAACTATACTTTACAGACTAGTCTGAGATTATGTGACCACAGCTAACTTTACTGCACTAGTCTGCACCTCCAAACAGTCTGCTAGCCACCATCTATTTCTGAAAAGATGTCCAAGTGAATCCCGGTCTGAAATCCTAGCTCATTTTGCACCTAAGATGTTTGTAAATATTAAATGGTTTAGTATAGGTGCATCAACCTTCTTGGGCTTAACTTACCAAAGCTCTCCGCTGGACTACCGCGCCTTGCATTCTTCAGTGTGCGAATGAAGACGTACGCGGGAAATGCGATCCAGAACTCGGTCAAACATGCTTTTGCATGTGAGGACCAAATCCAAGTGTTCTCTGGCTCTTAATGAGACGAGCTAGGTCTGACAGCAACACGTCTTCATCCTAAGCCCTAGTACTTTGTTTGGGTTTCAGGAAACGAAACATCGTGCTGCGTGGGGGTTGGAGCCTCAAAAGCACACCGACTAGAATCACTCTGCTCCGGCAAATTATCGATTTCTGGGACACCTGTGGGCCAATGCATTGTCCGTTGCTTTCCCTTTGCACTGACTCCTGGCCAAGTTCCGTGCGCTTCCACAGAACTTGTCTGCATAACTCAACCTCATGCAACTGAGAATCAGTGACACTTGCCACATGTCCCCGCTTGCAAGAGCAAAAGTCACTCTTTAGTGCTGGCTGCTACCCAACCGCTGAGAGCCGCTCCAGCATTCATGCTCACCCCGCATTAAGCCAGGCAAGTAGTAGACCCTGAAGAACATGCCGCAAACATCCATCCCAATCCGGCATAGTTCCAGAGTGTCAAAAGCTGATGTGATATAGTATCTCAAAAAACAAATGAAAAAGGTAATATTAATATACTTCCGACTCATGATTAAATGGGAAGGACGCAAGACTGCTATCATTCCTGGGGCAGGAGAGATCGCATCAACACACTGAGATGTGTTGTGGTCTTCAGACTACAATGAAGCTCTCAATTGTTCAGTTTGGTGTTAGTTGTCTGATCAACTTCAAGATCTTCAAGTGAAGTCAAAGTATTGTTATTAAAGAAAAGAAAGAGCACCTCAAGGATCCTGAAAGAAAAAGAAGTTCAGAAGGCTTACTATGATTCTGATTTCAGTGTGCTTTTTCCAGGTGCGGGAAGTCCCACCAAGTGAGAACAATACCTGGAGACAGCTGGACAATAAGTGTCTCAAAACGAGGAACTCTCGACAAGTCAGGAGAGCTGAACACTTTGCGTTTTTGTTCTGATACTGGGGCCGCTTGGGATTCTCATGGAGGCCCCCGGTTCCAAGTGTAGTCACAAATAATATGCATGTTGGAGTTGGAGCGCCACATAGCGCCGCACTTGATCTTTTGCAACACAGGCTGTGCGACTCAAGTTCGTGTGCAGAGTTGATCCAAGCTTAGAACCTGGCACAGTTCCTGCAAATTGGACAGTTAGACCCACCAGCTCCACCAAATATCGTCGGTGGTCCTTGATGGGCACAAGTGACACAAGTGCCGAAAAACGGCGAGGGAGCATGTCAACATGTTCGAGCAACTTTGTGGACCATGTTCTCAGTTGTTGCAAGCAACTTGCTTGCAAATGTTTTGTACTCAGCCTCCACGGGTCTCCAGGGTGATTAAAGACAGTGATATCATCCAAGTGAAAGTGCAGCTTAAGTTGGGAGAGACTGGCTCACAAACACAAGCCAGGAGAATGTCATACAAGTCTTTCGAAGCACCTTCCTTGTGTCCAATAGCTACAGTAAAAGGTATGCATCTGTTGCCAGCAGCTCTGAGCGTGTTGGTTTCAAACGGCACCAAGTGGCAGTCCTGCGTCATGAAGAGATACACAAGCCAGGCCGCAAATGGAACCTGTGCAGTGCAAATGTTGATCGTTGAATAAACATTTTACAAACTGTATGGCCCTGTATGGTTTTTTGATGCCTATTGATTCATTCCAGACTGTCATACCATACAGTATTACTACATATTACTACTAGTAACAAGAAGCTACTAGGTGGAGGCCATCGCTATTAGGTTGGAGGCCATTACTACTAGTAGCAAGAAGCTACTAGTATTCCTTCGGAATCCTTCGGTCACAACTTCGTCGCACCGATGCACCACACCTCCACGTACAGCTCCAGGCCGTAAGCACAGTCAAAGTGTTGCCTTTCCCTGGGGCAACCGTGCAGTGGCGACATGTGGCACAAAACAATGGACAAAACAACAACTCTCAAATATACATATCTTAGTAGCTTCTTGTTCCTAGTAGCAATGCCCTTTGTTACTAGTAGCGTCCTTGTTCCTAGTAGTAAGAATGGTCCTAGTAGCGATGCCAGGAGCCCCTAGTAGCGTCGTTGCTCCTAGTAGCGATGCCCTTTGCTACTAGTAGCGTTCTTGTATATCTCTCAAATCTCATCGCGTGTTATAAATGCTAAAGACTTCTAGTCTTTGGAAGGCCAATCTGGATTCTGTTCCAAAAGTGTCTTCAACGTCCACGAGAGTCGGGGAAATGCCCAGGTCGAACAGGCTATTGAGAAATACGAGCTCTCCATCCAACCACCATTGGTCAGGAGGCTATTAGGTTGGAGGCCATCGCTACTATTGGAGGCCATCGCTGCTATTGGAGGCCATTGCTCTTAGGTTGGAGGCCAACGCTACTAGGTTGGAGGCCATTGCTCTTAGGTTGGAAGCCATTGCTCTTAGGTTGGAGGCCACCGCTACTAGGTTGGAGGCCATCGCTACTATTGGAGGCCATTGCTCTTAGGTTGGAGGCCATCGCTACTAGGTTTGAGGCCATCGCTACTAGGTTGGAGGCCATTGCTCTTGGGTTGGAGGCCATCGCTACTAGGTTGGAGGCCATTGCTCTTAGGTTGGA
>CAXAMN010000869.1:475422-487441 GCA_963970005.1 Durusdinium trenchii
GGTTGGAGGCCATTGCTCTTAGGTTGGAGGCCATCGCTCTTAGGTTGGAGCCATCGCTACTAGGTTGGCCTTTTTCGGCCTTTCGAACGCGAAGAGCTTCAAGGCGTCTTTGCGCATTTCCTAGCATGACGTCAGGTCATGGCTTCCGAAATGGAAGTCTTCTCGTGATCTGTCGATCCAAGTACTGCCTTCAGGCAGTCAGTGCTCAATCGGCGAAAAGCGCCAGCATGGTGGTAAAATCCGGCGCCTTTTCGGTCTCAAAATCGACCTTCACACTGCACAGGTCTCGTTTTTCGGAGAGCCCAAACAAGTGACACTTGCGTCTCAAACCATCCAGGGAGACGTGAGGTCGGCTCTGCGCGAACGTCGTCATCACACAGCAGCCACTCAGAAGTGGAAGTGACATCAAAGCATTTCAACGCCGCTCCATAGTGGCCAGCTCCGGACCTTCCCAGATGCGCCAAGGCAGCGATGGGGATGTACTCGTGGTGCTCAATCAGTATGTCATCTCCTGTAAACCGAGGAAGCCTGATCACAGCATCTAAGTGCACGCGAGACATGAGCTTCTGACCGGTCATGGTGCCTGCCAAAGGTCGGAGTCTGTATAGGTGGGAATATGCAGTGAGCATGCCAGATTCTGTGTGCCAGTTCTCAATCAACTGATGCAAAAACTGAACAGGGTCCGGCATCACCTTCAAGTGCATCATGAGATTGCCCGCTGCAGATACGTGTCTTTTTACCGCACCAGACTCCCTAGCAAACCTTCGTTCCCAAAGGCTGTGCACAATCGCAGTGTCCATCTTGGACATGAGAAACAACGTAAATTCAACAGCATCATGCTGTTGAGCCCCACTCCAAGCAGCCAAGTGGTCACGAAACGCCTCCAGCTCAAGGAGCAAAAGGGAAGTGGATCCTCTCTGAACCATGGTCTGCAGACCCGCCTGGAGAACACCCCAATCTTCAAAGGAGAAATGCTGTCGATGCAGAGTGGCCCAAACCATAGCTTCCATGGACGAGTTGAGGTAGCAATGGTTGGCCGGGTTCTGCAACTCCCATCCGGCAACAATGCGTGCCAGCTGACTGCGGTCAGCTTCCATCAAAGCTGTTGTAGCATGTCCTTGACCTTCACGGCCAGGGGTGATACCTTCAGTGTATGAGGCTTCATCTGAATGCCCGCAATTTGCCACAGGCTGAGGTGACAGCTCGAGCTCAAGAGCTTGTGGAGGCGATCGTTGCGTAACCCCACCTGAAGCTTCCAGGGTTGGCTCTTGGTGGCCTCCTGACGACTCAAGGAATGAAATTTCTGGATCGCCCCGTCCTCCTTGACCAAGGTGAGGAGCCCTTCCAGGAGTTCTTGTGCCACGGTCATGGACATGGGCGTCTTCGTTTTGGACAGGATGAGCTTCTTGCTGGCCGAGTCCCACTGAGTGTACGGCCAAGTCTGATCCTCCAACAGGATGCCATTCTTTACCATGGTGACCTTCAGAGGGTCCTGATCGTTGCAGGCCATCAACTTCAGGAGCCGTCGTTGCAACTCTCGCAGCAGAGCCAAGATCAGGTGAGATCTTAGAGTGGTGGTCTTCTCCTTGAGGTCCGTCCATTGGCGATGGGCCGCCCGGAGGAGTGGAATGCTGCCCTCTGGGCTTGGAACCAAGAAGAGAATGAATGTATCCTGCTGTGCAGTCGCTTGGAGGTCCTGGTCGCGCCGTAGCATCAGCTGACCCATAGCTCGAATGAGATCTCGTAGAGGGGGTTCCCGGTCCACAGTCTGTCGATCGCGCTTGCTTGGACCTAGTCTGGCCCTCTTGGATGGATCCTGATCTTTTGCACCCGCTTCCGACAGGCCCCAACCTTGGAGCGCCGCCAATGACTGCTCCGTGAAAGCGTCCTCCATGGATCCCAAGCCAAAATCGTTCATGAATTGGAAGGGCGATCAACGAGGAGATCTGGATCAGCGTGGGGCATGCAATCAAATGAGCCCGTAAGTCATCTCGAGCCATGCCACAAAAGAGACAGCCCAAGGTTGAGTCAGAGGGTGCAGGCAACATACGAAGAATCTGCTGAACAAACATCATCAACCCTCGTTCTTGGCAGTGATGCTCAACAAGAAGGTGAATTTGCAGATCAGTTCCATGACCACGAAAATCACACATGAAGCAGTTGGAGCTCAAGATCTGAATCGATTCATTGCACTGCCATAACTTCTGAAATTTCCGATCAATCAGCCAGGAGTGCACGAGGTTGACCAGTTCAAGTGGTAGAACGCCTGGGCGAAGCAGCTGGTGCAGCATTTCCGAATCAAAGACCCACGGAACTAGGATTTCATCATGTAGTCGAAGATGGGTCATGGCTATCTGCCGAAGACCAACACATTCATGTCGGGAGGTCATAGATGCCACTGCTGGAGTGCAAATGCATCCCGTCAATGGGCTAATGACTTGCTTGCGGCTGAGGCCAAGATGAAGAGCATCATTCCACAGGATGGAGCGCCTTTCTTGCAAATGGCGGGAGAGCTCACGTGCTCCCGAGAATGTTCGGCCACAACACAAGCATGCACAGTCAAAAAGGTCCGAGCGCCTGCTTCACGAAGATAGGGACCAAGTCGTCCAGTCAGCATGGCAGCCTTGAGTTCATGGCTGATGGCAACTTCTGGGACTTGTTTGCGAGGATCAAAGTGTTTGCAATGCCCCTTCGTGATATGGTAGCGGAGTGCATCCATGGAGGTCACCAGAAGACCGCAATGGGAGCATGCAGGTTCACCTTCAACTGAGTCCCTTTTGGGGTCATATCGATGCAACTGCTGTTGATGTTCTTGAAGATGTGCTGTCAACTGCAATCTGGACTTGAAGCTTTGTGAGCAAAGGTGACGCGGCCATGAAATAGAAGGCGTCTGATCAGTCTCGGCCGAGGACGGGACCCTGGTCGAAGAGGTCACCAGGTCAGTCGACGGGGATTCCAGGTCAGCCTGCAGGATGGCGGTCTGCAACAGAATACTTGGATGACCGGCCTGGTTACTATCTAGATACACCAACTTATAACAACTTACTATCTTACTTACCAAACTTAGGAGGTGAACTTATAACCAAGTTACGGGTCAACTTACTATGTAGGCCGCGGCGAACATAGTATGTAGGCCGTGGCCTACATAGTAAGTAGGATGGCTTATTTGCCTAAGCTGGCTATGTGCGCCGGAACGTACTTAGTAAGTAGGTTGGCCTGAATGCGTAAGTATGCCAAATTCACCGCGACGAACTTAGTAAGTAGGCCGCTAAGTAGGACAAGTACGCGGGGCAAATTAATGTTGCAAGGTTAAAAGTGCGTACGATCTTGCCTTCGCTCCATTTTGTAGCGGTTCCGTTTGTTGCGTTTGTTGACAGAGGTTGCCTTTATATACTTTTCAAAGAAAAACACATAAAGACCAAACACCATAAAACCAAACAACGCAAAACAATCCAAGATCGACAAGACAAGCAACCAACCAAACAACGCTAACAAACAACCAAATATACAATCAACGACGCGTTGAAGCGAGTCTCTTCATTTGCAAAGTTCACAAAAATGAACTGAATTGAACCGAAGCAAACACATATTTTCTCACAACCACGTCGTGCACGGCACAATTTTGGCCATGCCGGGGTCAGCATCACAGTGGATGCAAACATCCACTATGTAAGAGAGATCTGCCACGAACGAATCTGGCCCTTTGCGAAACTTGTTTCCACCCTGTGCCACCCAATGTGTCACACAACAAAGATTGCAATCGCCGCACTTGGCAAAGAAATTGACCTGCCCATGCTGCCGATCACCCATGTCATCGACCAACGCAACCACATCTCCTGCCCAAGCTCGACTGCCTGGGGCGTAGTACGCCGAGCGAGCCACAAGCATGGGTCCATCGAAACCAATCTTGCTGAGCTCTCTGCAAGCAGAAGCGGGTGCTGGAGAAGGGGAGCAGAGCCCTCCGTAATATGGCTCATGCGCAGACCCTGTGAGGTCAGCCAACATGTCACCCATAGCGTCCACTATAACGGACCTTTCAAATTGGCCCCATGTGTTGCAAATAAGGTTTGCGTGACGCTTGATGAACTTGTGTTTCCGCTCGTGCACCCAGCACGAGACTAATGTCCCGTGCTGGGTACACTGGGAGGGCAGGTGCAGGGAGTAATGATGCTTTGGCAGAAAACGCTCATAGAGAGCAACGTACCCACGTAAGTGGTTTTCGATTGCCTCTTGAAGAGCAGCAGCGTCCCACCCGTGCTTCTTTTGGTGAACCAGCAAGTCCAAAACTCTGCAAAGGCGGAAATAGCTGGCGCACTCTTCTCGCAATCCTGGAAGGTCCATCTCCTTGAGGACGAAGCGAATCACGCTGTATATTGACAAGCATTCACTGGCCGAGCATTTGATGTCTCCATCTTGGTCTTGCTTCTCGAAGATGCCTATGCCGGAAGTGTTTTTGCCAGCATAGGCCTTTGGCCACGTGAAGCGGTGCAGCTCGGCGTTCAGCGTCTCTTGTGTCACTCCACTCGCAGACAGCCTCGCGACTAGTGCGCCGCACTCAACATTCCAGAGGCCAGACACCGAGTAGGTGTGCATCCAGTCATACATTATACTGGATATTGGCCTCAGTGTCAAGATGCTTGACCCCAGGAAACCATCGGGACTGTGGTTGTACCCCAATGATTGTTGCAGCTTCTTGAATGCAGATGGAGTGATCCGGTCGTCACGGCTGCAATCCGCTAAGTACTTCACCGTGTCCAGAAGAGTTTTGTCTGAGTGGAGGTCCACACCGTTCAGCGTAACCCTATTGCTAGGCACAAACTCCGTTGAGTGCAGGTGAAGCTCGCTCTTCCAGTCGACCACGTTCCGGCATATCGGGCACAGTAGACTGCCGGAGGCCCCTTTAAATTCCATTGCCTCCTTCAGAGCGACTTCGTCGCCGACCACTATAGACAATTCACAGAATAACATTACGCGAGTGCCATCAGGGAATGCAAGTTGAACTCCGTGCCTCATGTCGAGGGGACTGAAGAAGCGCTCGCATGCCTCTTTGAAATACTGGCTCATCTTGCCTGGCAAACGCCTTACATAGTCACAACGTGCTATGCCAAGCAAAAACCAATTCTTCTCAAGGGTCAGCGCCAAGTCGCCAAATTCTTTGATTGACCAATAAATGCATTCAACCTTGCGGCCCTGATTGTGCGCCAGAACGTTCCCAGGTGAGATGGCGTCGGAATACGCAATCAAGTTGAGCGGGTTCTCCTGGCTTGGCCGATGTTGATCCAGTACCTTCAGCATGAAACCTGAAAACTCAGTGCATTCCATGCACATGTGGCTAAGCAGAGGGATTGGCTGGACAAACGGAAAATCAACGGTTTTTTCTGATTTCGGCTTGGTCGCCGAGCCAGTCTTTTTCGTCTTCTTCTGCTCTACCGGCAAGAGTGTGGTGCGCCAAGATTGCAGAATTCTGCCATAACGAGTGTCCAAATCCACCACATCGTCTCGACGTCTTTTGATCGTTTGTCTTGACGTCGCACTTGGGAACTCCTTATCTTTGAGCTCTTGCAGAACAGTACTCAAACCGCTTCGGCTTATCCCTTTGTGTCGACCAAGGCTGCCAATGTTCACAGCCATGTCGAAAAAATGCAAAAATACTGGGGAGCAGGCGCCTGCCCAGCCAGTGGAATATATATATATATGTATGTAGTTATGTATGTATACTATTGGCCTGATGCTGGTGATTGCGTATGTGTATATTTGAATCATCGGTTCTTTTGGAATAATGCTGAACGCTGATGTCGCTGATGTCAAAACATGAACATAATCTGATGATTCAACGCCCAATTTTAGCGTTAATATTGACGCCGCTTCATATTTCAATATCTGAGCCAACAGAAAGCGCTCTTTGAGAAAACGACTGCAAATGTGATGCCCGCACTTCAACTTGATCAGTTTCATTCAGACGTGCCACGCTGAAAAAAATCTAACCTGACAAGTTGAGCGGTATAGAATGTTTTTTCACTCATATACATTGCTCATTGTCACAAACCCCTCTGGGACATGCCCTCCTCGATGATTTCAAGGGCACGGTGAAACGATGCAGTGAGGTCATCTCCAAGCTTCACCTTTCGATCATTTTTGTCTGTCTTGTGCACGAATGCCCGCCAGCATGCGGACTTGGGGTTCTTGTGCACTTTCCCACTCCCCCAGTAGAATGTCCCAGTCCAAGGATCTGGCGGCGGGGGCTTGGGACCTAGATTCACGCGCTCGGCCGGCTCCTTGGGCGCAGGCTCTGCTGTTGCGGGAGCAGCAGCTTTCTTCTTGTCAGCTTTTTTCTTAGGCGCAGGTGGCTTCTTCACAGCAGTTTCCGCCTTTTTCATGCTCTTGCGAGGACTTTCAACTGCTTCTGCTGGGGATGCTGCAGGTCTCTTAACCACTGCACGGGCGCGCTCACGGCTCTTGACGCTTGCAGCGAACAATTTCGCATAGTCGGAAGGCTCCTTGGTGGCCTTCGGGTCCACGCCACTGCCAAGCTCAAGCTTAAACATTGGCTTCCGATCATGTTTTCCTCCTGACATGGTTTTCTTCTTGCTCTGACTAGTCTGAGTATCGTCTTCTTCATCTTCTTCCTCTTGCCCTTCAACCGGCCCATCTTCCACTGGAAGTACCTGCGCCTTGTCTGGCAAGCCCTTGGGATCTGTCAGGCTTGCGTCTGCGACATTGCTGAGTGTCTTTTGCCGTTTCTTCCCGCCGAAGATCTGCAAGTTGCGCACACTAGAGGTTTCTCCAAGTTCTCCGCCCCCCATGAGCTGTTGCATACCAGCAAACATCAACATCATAGGGTTGATTCCACCACTTCCACCGCTACCACTGTTTGGCTGCATCATTTGGTTCATTTGGCTCATCATAGCAGCCATGGGGTTGTTGTCCTGGAAGGGCAACGCCTTCTTCACCGAAGCATGTGACTTTCTGGCGACCACTATTGCCGATTCTGCTCCTGCACAGTTCTGCCTGGGCGGAGATGGCTGCTCGTCTTCAAAGACCCTATTGAACACATCCTTGGGGAGATTGGCAGGGTCATCAGGAAACTTCTCTGGCAAAGGCACCTTTGCCAGGTGTTTGACTTTGCTCTTTAACTGCTGCTTGAACTCGTTCACAATCCTCAACGTCTCCGGTCCAGGCGCCACCTTCATGCCGCCTCAATTATACAGCTATGAACAAGACAATATGCAGGATGCAAGTTGGCAACAACAATTAGAAGCACCAGTTGCGAAAAAAGCAATGCATGACACACACACAATTGATGCGAACTGTAGATATGAAAATCATCCAAGGCACAGTCGATAGCTGTTTTGATGATCTGTTTGGTGGTGGTCTCTTTGGGCAAGTGAAGTCCCAAAGCTACACACTTGGCGACCAACTTTTGGACCTTGTTGACGTTGTGAACTTCTGGGTCTGACAAGAGCTTCAAATCACTCTCGGTCAAATAGGAAGCGAAGCAATTCAAGGTCTGAAGTGGTCGTCTCTGTGTGGAACTGTCGCCAGATGCGGCTCCTGCCATTTTAGATGCTAGAGCATCTGACAGAAGCTCATGGTGCTCATCAAACCATGGACCCTCACCCAGCAACTCTCCTATGGTTGCAGCTTCTGCTGGTTGGATGTTGGTATTGTTGATTCTTGCGACCCAAGAACCAACTTGGTTGTCTAGCATCTTTTTGAACGCTTCTTTCTTCACGGTGCGCTTCTGTGTGCTCAGGAAGCTCTGTATGTGTGTCAGATCATCGATGAACATATCCCCCTTTGTCGCCTTGGAGCCAGAGGAAGCCATTGGGTTGTGTCGTGGACACTCGCCGAATTTCACTGAATGCAAAATGGCTGCAGTGGTAAGCACGCGTGCAAACATGCACAGCATGCTGCAGGCATATCACGCTCTTCAATGACTGCCTCAATGGATAGCACACTTATAATAACATGTTGCTGCGCAGCTGGGCTTGAATTTGCACTGCGCGATCTTCAGCAGTGACACGGAGGCGTTGCCGCTTCTACAATCAACTTCAGGAGAGATTCACCTGCGTGGATGAGGTCAATGGATATGACTGAGACTTGATGGCAATGGAAACGCTTTGCGCCAAACAGTGACTATAGCCATGGTTGCATCTTTTCATTAAGTTGCAACATTCTGCCCAAACAGTGACTGCATCCCAGTGTGTTGGGCCTTGGCTCGCACGGCATGCTGA
Source organism: Durusdinium trenchii (assembly GCA_963970005.1). Taxonomy (NCBI): domain Eukaryota; class Dinophyceae; order Suessiales; family Symbiodiniaceae; genus Durusdinium; species Durusdinium trenchii. The sequence continues at coordinate 483,657 of CAXAMN010000869.1, forward strand.
GATGCTGACTTGCAGCAAGAAGCAAATGTTGAGCCTTGGCTGCCGCTGCGTGACGACGTCACAGTCTAACAGGTCATCCCAGCAATAGGTGATACGAGACTGACTTCACACCGATACATTCATGCACGCCAAGAAACTCATCGCGTAGATAAAGATGATGAACACACGCGTGAAAACCTGGCAGTCGCTTGCAATTGCAATACGGTAGCAACCTTGTGTGACCTGCAATGCAAAAGCATACGCATGGTCCAGCCCTGCTTTCCAATCCCATGCATGTCGGTGTCCAGTTTTTCTCAACACTCTGCAGTGGAGGAGCAACGTTTATGCTACTATAAGAGCTAATTATGCACCTGGTGGGATTACATGGCGCCAAGCACAAAGATAGAACCATTGCAGTAGTTTTCGACCACACTTTAGACACAACATTCACAGCAGTAGCATGTGAAGCCATGTAATCCCACCCGACCACAGGCATGTGCTGACCTGGGCGTCCACCTGAAACAATATGTTGGAACAACCTTGATTGCGAGGTTGTCTCACATCCACATGAACAAATTCGCTGACATGCCTGCGCTGATCCAACAAACAAGAGAGTTGACATGCCCAGGCCATGCAACCTGCCTATGGATGTGGCACAGCCGTGCATTTTTAGTTTTTTTGATGTTTTTTTGTAGTGCGCCTTCCATGGCGTATTCGCCAGCGTGCTGCGCTCAGATGCCGCGAAAAATGTGTTTGTTGAATTCAGATTTGGTGGTGAGTACCCTCGCGACACCTGAACCTCCACACAATTCCGGCCCCAGGATCGAGCGCCACATGCATTGAAGGCATATAATACGCATGTATGCAGGAGCCATGGGTATATGTATGGCACAGTCCGCGCTCGACCCTTTATATCGGCATCCGCGCGGCAGCTGTTGAAGGAAGCAATCATGATGAGCCATTAAGTACAGGTGGCCCCTTTAGAGAGACATTAGACTTGACCCTTCAAGTACATTATATAGATCTGACACTTTAAGTACCTTCAACGTTGCTATTACCTTTCTACTCACCGTTTACCTTTACCTTTACCTTCTTATTCACCTTTTCACAGCGTGCTTCAACGTTGCTGCCATGTCCTGCACCGCCTGGATGGTGCTGCGCCTCTCATCTGGGGACATGCCGCTCGAGGAGGATGTCGCCTCAGCGTCGGTGAACCGCTCTGAAAGGCAATTGTTTGAGTTACAGTTACGCGCAAAACTGTACTGTAAATGCACTGCAACAATCAAGTAAGCAGTAAACATTTTTTGAAAATGGCCCAACAATCTCAACTAAATCCAGATGAGTTGCCCCTTCATGCACCTCATGGAGCTCAGCAAATGCCTCCTCAGTCACAGGCCATAGATTCCAGCAAACACTATATGCTGAACAAATGCTACAATACAAATCTATCACATCAACATGAATGTTGTCTCTAAATGCGATCGAGGAGCCTTGGCGCGGATTTGGGCGCCGCCCCGGGTCCTCGCCCGGGTTCTTGTCGACCCTTGATCCCGGTACTGCTCGATGTTGCACTGCTGCAGCACCTTGCCGTCCACGCACACCGTGCCATCATCGCGCCACACTTCCTGAAAGCATGGACATGTGACAAGCTCCAAACCACTCACCAACGCATGCATTGACCGTGGCACGTTGGATCACATGGCTCTTGCTGTCAGGTTGCCTTCTTGCTGCCATGCCATTCGATGTGGGTCACAATGGGCGCCTGAAGCATGCAGGAGTTGAAACTGGCAACCATATAAAGGTTCTGAATATCAGACATTGTTTATCAGACATAAACTGTTGAATATCAGACATTGTATATTGACGTGTGCTGACACTATGCGAAATGCGTCTATCAGTCCTCCGCCACCTCTGAAGGCTGACATGTCAAGCTCGGCGCCTCCTGCAGAGACATTGTGTTCAAGCGCACTTTGCAACTCACAACATACAGTGACACCTGACCTCACATCACAACGCCGCAATGCACTATGTGCCTTGGCTTGTGAAGCCTCCATGGTGGCGGCCCTCCACGCCAAATCCTGCAGGAAGGCCGGCGTCAGCCTTTCTGGCAGCGGCGCATCCTGGAATGCGAAGTGAAAAGGATACACAAACATGTATCTTTGCGCGCAGGTTTTGCTGTGGCCCGCGCCTCACCATACACCATCCTGAACGCCGGCAGCCAGCTGTAGCCAGCCGGAGTGGCCTTCGCCTTCCGCTGCTTGGCCACCTGCGTCTCCTCCATGTTGTCCATGGCCCGCTCGATGGAGCGCTGCAACAGATTACACAAGCAATGCGTGATACCATAAACATGGAGAGTTCAAGGTAAAAAGAATGCTGATTGCGAAACGCCTCCATTGCCATGTCCTTCATCATGACTCGAGCCTCCTGCCGACAAGTTTGAACAAAGGTTTGAGCAATGGGAAGTGAGCATCTTTCCATGACGGCCTCAATCGGCATGCCTTCAGAGTCACGCTTCTTTGGCATCGGCTTCGCCTTGACAGTCTTGGGTCCAGGCTTCGCCTTGACAGCCTTGGGTTCAAGAGATTGCCTACACCGGATATTCCTCAGGCACTGGCTTGAATAAGTGTAGTCTTTCTAATGCTCTGCGACCAAGGAGCAGGCTGCCGCCAAGGTGGAGGCACCGATATGGGGGCGGGCCGACGAGATGATGTTGATGGCACCTCCTTGGGCGCAACATGTTATATATGTTTCATAACTACAATTACAATGTATCACGTTTAGCTACATTGTGACCGAGCAACCCATGCACCGTTGTCTTCAATGACCCTCATCATCCATGATGGAATGATTGGAAAGTTTCCGGGTACGGCTTCATTAAGCTTTGGAGGCATCATTGGACAGTGTACCTTTGTCAATGTGTATCATCAATCCCAACAATGACGAACAAACTACAAAAGTGATGGCGTGTTAAATACAATGCTTAATCGCTGACGCCAAGCTGCATCAGCGGGCTTGATATCTTCCTTGACCACCACCACATCGGCTTCGCTGGGATCCTTATACAAAGACCCACCCTGTCGTGATGACAGTCTGACACATTCATGAACATTACGATGATTGCTGCTTAAAACACGAGCCAAAACACAAAGCGTGGTGGCGTCTTCGGCGCCGTGCACATGTCCACCAGCGGCGGCGGCGGCAGCGGAGGTTCCGGTGGGAACGGCGGTGCCTTCGGCGGCGGCAGCGCAGGTTCCTGTGCACCGGCCTGCGGAATGCAAATATAAATGCGCGAAATTTCTTTTGGGCGAAACATGCAACAGTGAAGCAACAGTGAAGCTGTCCTCCCACTTCCCCCATGACTCTTCGTCACCATCGTCTAACCAGCAGTGCCACCCATGCCACGCCATGACAACCACAATCGCGAGCCAGGCGTGCGGTGTCATGCACCAGGACCTTCCCAGCGGCCTTTTGAGATTCCTATAGGCCTTGAAAAGGTCACTTACCAATCCTCAAAAGGCCACTGGGAAGGTCCTGGCAATGAAAGGTCTGCGTCTGTCAGTTGAAACGATGGAAAAAGTGTGCACAGACCTTGAAACGTGGTATGTATGTGGTGAAGTGCTTCAGTGGACCTTCAGTGGACCTTTAGTGGCGTGGATGAAGCATATCAGACTTGAAACCATGTATCATAACACTTCTGGTTCCTCAGGCTGAACAAACAAACTCTCATGGTATGGGAAAAGCCCCATCAGGGGAACAAGAGAAAGGTTGTCTGCCTTGTATATATGTATGTGTACGTGTGTGTGCGT
>CAXAMN010000869.1:487451-498720 GCA_963970005.1 Durusdinium trenchii
GTATGTGTACGTGTGTGTGCGTCGCATGCATGTACCCATGGCAATGTTTCAAATGTTGCCAGAGCCATCCGTCTGCGTGCTCACTCAAAATCAAACGGTGAAAACTCAAACGTGTACATATTCATGAAACCATGTTCCAAACTCATTGTACAGCGCGTCGATCCGACCCCCAGAGCCACTATCTCGCCTTGTCTGGAAGGACCACAAAGGAAATCCACCTGTCAAACCGCACGGAGCTAAATGCGTTACCAGCTCAAGGTGTGGTGAAAACAAAGCAAAACTGCACATCATACAACTACAAACATGGTGTTGAGAGGGCTCCCACTGTGTCGAACTAAAGTGCTGGGCTACAGTTGCTAGCTCGCGCTGTGTATTGAACAGTGTTCGAAACATGGCCCAGGCCTCAGCAGCAACAGCAAAGGCCCAACTCAACCTGGCCATGCACATGTGGAAGCAATGGCTTTGTTGTTCATTTGCAATGCTCAAATTTTCGTTATATTAAGTATGAGCTCACGAACCAACTTTGTGGGTCCACATGTCTAAATTTCAGAAAATGTGTAACCCACATTTCGGTAACATCAGGAATGTGGACCCACAAAACTAAGTAGGCAATGAAATCTCAAATTTGTGGGTCCACATTTGGGTGAAGTGCCAACATGTGGATCCACATTGGGGCGAATTAAAAAATGTGGATCCACAAAATTGTAAATCAACATTGCCTCCACAAGAAACCACCAGTTTGCAAAAGGAACTAAACTCTCGCCAATTTTTTTTGAGGTTTTAGCATACAACTGCATTTTGAGTTGCTTTTGGGTAACTGCTGCGAAGTTGCAACTGTTGAAAAACCATAGCACTGTCGCTGTATATCCACAAGTTGGAATTCAAAAATCAATCAGCCATAACAAGTGTTTTTTTCATTGCAACTGTCCGGGCGCCTGCAGATAGAGCGCTGAGAACTCACAGGCCTGCCTCCTGGAGTACGCGCAGATGAAGGTTGCAAACAATAAGCGCCTGCAGCAAGCAACAGGGAGCAATACAATGTGCAGCTAAGCAGCGAGCAAATTATGCCCAGCTGCCAGAAGTTTGTTTTGATCGCTCCTGTTCAAGGCCCAACCATAGTAGACATGAACTCGAAACGAGGCAGCAATTCGTTTTACGCTTCAAATGCCTGCAATGTAAGAAAAGAACACAATACAGCATACCCCACAAACTCAAAGCCAACTGAAGCTTGAAAGCACAGACTCATAAATTAGAATGATAATGTGTTCGATTACCTCTTGAAGAGCAATTCCAAACCTTTGCAAAGAAAGCACACGCTCATAAATCACAATGACGAATCTTTTGAAAGATATGTATTATGTATTGAAGCCCTAAACTCCACCCCACTACAGCCGTCGTGTTCATGCCCATCCACAGCTGATTCATGTTTTTTTGAAAGACAATTTATGTATTATAGCCAAAACCCATCTCTAACCCTAAACTAGCCCTGGACCATGTTTTCGACCTCTGGTTTTCAGAGTTTGGTCGGCATTAAGCTGGCACATATAACTATACACAAAATGTCTGCCAGAAATTCCCTAGGAGGTGGCTGCAGAATTCATAAGATGCTGAAACATGCTTTTGAGTTTATACAAATGTCGAACCATGATGACAACACTTTCGAGTTCATAAGATGTTGAAACGTGATCAATTTCATCAGCACACCTCAGATTCAAGCGGATCCGGTCTTGATCAGCCCCTGGGGTAGATCAGGATCGGCCCTATTCCGGGATCACGCAGCTGCGCAAGTCCCTATCAAAATCAAAATTCAAACTGCACCATGGGCGTTCCAGGATGTCTGTCCACTGGTGACAGGCTGGTGCAAAACGGCTTCTTTGGACCGGTGAGTCCAAAACTGCCAGCAGCGCGGGCAGTAGTGGTGGCCCTTGTTGCTTTTGTACCATCCCGTCTCAGACTCTGACTTCTCTCGTTGATGCAAGGCGCGGCCGCATCTCACGAAATTCCAACAGCGTTTGAGCACTGGGCGAGCTGTCACGGAAGGGTCGAGGAGCAACTTGAAGCTATCCACAGCTGCCATGTTGATGTGTATTGCCTTCAGAGTCACACCAGGTACTGGTGCTCCTGCTGCACCCCTTGTCACGCCACAGTTTTTGTTCTTTGGGTGGTACAATTTGTACTGCATTGTCTCAAACTCTAAAACGATGGCCATCATTGAGGGGGTCGGCCTATCAACCTGCCATGCAACCCTCAGCCATGCTTCACCCAGCGTGCTGCAGGAAAATACTCCAAAGTTGCCCTGATGACCGCGCACCCCAGCCAGGAACACACCTCCCATCTTCATGATGCTCACTGCAGCCCTGAAACTTGTGCCATGGAAGCGGGTGTGACTGTCTTTTGCATCAATTTCACCATCGCCGTGAACTTGCACAGCACACCGAACCCATTCTCTGTGGTTCAAAAGGATGTTCGGCTCGGAATACACGCTGTAGCCATCAGCTCTGGCTGCATGCTTTCGACAGTCAATGAGCTGAGTCTGGCCAAATTCCTCGCAGAGCTCGTATCCTTCCAAGCCAAACTCGCCCGCCATGGTTTCGATATATCTCCAGGGTCGATGCTGCAGTTTGTTTTGAGCCAAAAGGCCTTTGGCCAGGAGGCTACATTTCCAAGCTTCGACAAAGGAAGAGTTTGGCTGATGATACCGCAAAGTAGATACACGTTTTCCGAAATTTACGAATGATAATATTCCGACAAAAGAAGTTTCTCATTGTTTGAAGTGGTGCATGCACACCTTTTGACCATCATTCACTGTTGACGCTTGGTTCAATAAGTTTCGGAGTAACCCATGCGAGGTGAAAATGAACTGAGACAGATTGGTTGTGACAGATACACTTGCATGGACTGATGCAAAGACTGATGCAAAGAAACTTGGAAACAGGTTTGTCGAATACTAAGAAGCTTACAAAAATGATACCTGTTGGGCATGCAAAATACATCAGCTAGTCGATTCCAAAAACAACTGCGCAAAAGCCGTCTGCGTCTAGAATCAAATGATGTAAATAGTCATATCAAAGGATACTATATTCGCGGGCACTCTGCTACTGTCCAGCACCTTTTCACCGCACTCTCATGCGCCCTCGCGACAAGGTGGCTGTGATGAGTCTTGATTCAATCGCTTCCTTGACAAGGACCTTCTCAGGCTCAGTCATGCTCCATGTAGCCGCAACATCCTGAAACGGAATCCTGAGCCAATCAGTCATGTGAAACTTCAACCAGGAACCATAAACGAAAAAGGAAACGGTAGCTCTGGAATACGACAACATCGAACACACCAAGTGCATTCCCTTTCCAATTAGGGCGGGGTCGGTGCCACCAGAACGTTGGGTTCAACCTCTCAATTTTACAAGCCATGATGTTCGGTGCGCCTTTCCAGTTTGCCTTTGGATCCGCGTTCCGATTTTCAAGCATTGTCTTTGTTTTTGAAAACGGGGTCCTCGAGGCCGCTATAAAATCAATTCGATATGTTGCAACAAAATTGCCGTCATTCTGTAGAGGAGTGCCTTTCATTCTGTAATAATTAGAGGTCGGGGCCCACAAAATCTGCGTGCAAGTCTCACACGACGAGATCCATCAAGGCGAACAACGCACCACTTAAGGCCGTCATCGTCCATCAGCCAAGAGCATGACCAAATCACCAAGGAGGAGTCCTCCAAGTCTGCGCGAGCGCGCTTCAACAAAGGGCGGGGTGTGCTGCTCAGGTCCACAGTAGACATGAACTCGAAACGGAGCAGCAATTCGTTCTACGATTCAAATGAGAGCGTCACAAAAGGCTGCAATGTAAGACTAAAGCACCTGCTATAGCCAGTTGTCACAAAACTCTGCAAAGAAACTCTGCACTACAGCCTTTATTAGTTGTCACAATATATGACAATATAAACGTTGCAAAGAAAGCACATGCTCATCTGTTGAAAGATGTTGCAAACACAAAAGCTCAAACCTTCACGCACTGTTTTACATTCGAGCTTCATCTGAGTGGAGGTCCACACCGTTCAGCGTATTTTACACTCGACAATACGCCCTTGCAAAAACTAATCAAAAGAGGCTTCGATTGAACTCGCGTGAAGCTAATAGGGAACCGTGTCTGGTATGGGCACTTCTGCCAGATTGTTCGTCTCTCCAAGCTTCAGGGTTTCACATGAATCAATTCGCTGGCGTTTGGCAGCAAAACTGCGCTGATCACGTTCAGAACTCAAGGAGCGGCGCATAGATGAACCTGTTGGTTGCGGGCCCGGCTCCAGGCCAAACATCATGTAGACTTTGCGTTCGAGTTTCTCGACGCTGTCTTTGCACACTTTGAGGAGAGCGACCGCCTCCGCGAAGTCAGCTAGCACCTCTATCTGCGCATCTCTGTCCACCGACATTGCAAAGGTACTACGTGGATATCAAACACTTCAAATCTTGATGTTATCGCGCAACGATTGGGGAACATATCGGAATCACTTCAAACCATGCATTCACAAAGTCTTTTGTTTCCCCTTCACAACTATACAATCGCATTTTGTTTTTTTTCACTCGCCCTGGCACTGCATGGTCTTTGCACAAGGCTGCAGCAGTGGCAGTCATCTTTACATCTTGATTATACGCCTATCCCCCAATATCATGATGCTCAGAGTCTGCATGGCTCGACCGTCGCTTGAGTCTCCTCTTCTTCCTCTTAGGAGGAGACATAGCCTCGGCCTCTTCATCAGGTTCAGCTGGATCCTTCTTCTGTTTCTTTTTTTTCTCTTCCGGGCGAGAATTCGCCAATGACTCGAAGCAGAACCTGAGGCTCTGCTCAGACAACTCTATGTGGAGCTCTCTCGACTTCACGGACCATAGCATGCGCACCTCGTTGCCTTCTGGGAAGGTGACCACCACGTCTCTGCTCACCAACCATTTATCGTCCTCTCGGGCAGCGCGTAGTTTGGGGTGTGGGTCACCTGGCGGGATGCCAGCCAGTATGTGTTTGCGAAGTGCATCGGTGGCAGCAGCCTGACCTCATTGCACTTCACGGATGACCAATTGCTACATTGCTGATAATTTGGCTCATGTTGCGAAAGAAACAACAAAGAAACCAAATGTACGTGTTCACGCAAACTCCGAGTTTCGCAGTTTTCTGGCCTCTTCCCACCACTCCACCTGAAGGGACACTGTCTCCCGGCATGAATGCCGATTCATGCCCTTGCCAGTCACCAAGTAGCAGAGCTGTGTGTCTGCTTTGTTGAACGTCACAAACGGCGTACCTCCTACAATCTGCACCTCCGGAAACCAAGGTTTCCTCTTTCCCCACACAATCTTCGTAACCTGCTGGATCAGCAATTGATTATCATTCTCACCACTCTCATCCTCGGCAGCATCAGCAGCCAGAACATCGGCCGCAACATCAGCCATGGCAATAGTTTTTAGAACTGTTTACCTCCACGGGATCTGCGAGCTGATGAAGCCCAGCAGACCGGAACTGAAGACCTTGATCCACATCACACGCATAGACTCGAAGAATGCATGTGCATCAATTCAGTCACTCACCACTCACGCAGGCACAATTATATAACATGTACATCATAAGATGGCTTTGTTCGTGTTTTTCACTCAAAAACTCACTGCACAGACTGGCGAAGTCAATGCCAATCTGCCTTCAAAAACCAAAAACCTTGGAGCCGAGCTGAAGGCGTTTTGTAAACGCACCTGCGGAGTCTCTTCAGGAGAGACTCACCTGCGGAGTCTCTTCGCTGGCGCCTCCCTCAAAGGCTCGCCAAGCGTCCTCTCCTTCTTCACCACGTGAAGGCATAGCTCATCGCCGGCCTGCAGTTTCTGCACATTGCGGAGGACAGGCAGGGAAATGGAGCGGTCCAAGCTGAGATTTCTCTTCTTCATGTCTTCCAAGCTTGGGAAGACCTGCGCAGGCATGCTTCAGCAAATGTGGTTGTTCACAACGCTTGAGGAGCTACGACAAGGAATTTGAATATGGGCTGCGCATGAATACTTTATGTTTATATTCCCTTTTTACTTGCCCAACCTGGAACTCATGTTTGGGGAATGTGTAAATCATCAGCAAAGCACACTGAATAAACTCCAACAAAAAATAAACCGCCCACAACCGCTTTGGACACACATTTGCAACTTCCAACCTGCCTCCATGTTGGCATCATCGGCCTCACCAGACCTGTGAATCAGCCAGAATGGGTTCTGGAACCCATCTTCACTACCATCCTTCTTCCCAATCTTGCTGAAGCCACTGATCGCGACCACAAAGGTGAGAAAGTTTCCGATGATCAACTGGTCCCCTGTGGCTTTGCTAGCCTCCACCATCATCACACGCGTGGTAGCGCACGGCACCTGCAATTTCTTTGGCTGAAAGGCCTTCTGGGCCTTGACGGCCTTCGGGCCCGTGAAGACCTGTAGGGTCTCCCAGTCCTTCAAAGTTTGGCATTGTTCAAACATTGCGGCCGTGATCTTTGCCTTCATGACTGCGCAGGCAAACTCACTGCAACAAGTTGGAGAGTCAGCGAGCCAGTTGATCTCCAGTTGCGGCCTAGGCTCACTGTGCTGCTTCCACTCCCCTCCAATGAAGGATGCGACGCTCAAAAACACCTGCTTGTGTTTCCCATCTTCTTCCAATGTCAGCTGCACATCATCATTATCCTTGATGGCAGTGATCACTCCAACCGAATCACCACGTTGGACTTTCACCCCAATGTTGAACCCCAAGCTTGTCATCACCTCTTTTGGGTTCGTCAACTTCCCCTTCGCATCGTATTGCCTGAAGACAGTCGCCGAACTCTTTGCTTTCGCCGCGGGCTTCTTCTCAGGAGCAGCCTCGTTCCATGTATCCGGCATGATGGCGCTAGGGAACTCTTTTTGCAGGCTGACTCGGGCTGCCTCCAACAAAGTCGCATGCTTCCGGTTCTTCTTGTCCAGCACGATCGCAACCAACTCACACTCTAGCCGGCTAGTGGCGGCCCTCGCATCGAAGTCGGACGTGCACTTGTCCCAGGCCGACAGGACGTCCATGGCCTTGTGTGCCCTCTGCAGGACCTCCCGGTTTGTCATCGCCCGCTTTGCCTCGCGCAATAAACATAGATACAATGTACACGGTACACGATATATATTGCATATACACATTGCAAACCCTTATCAAATGTGTTTTTTTGTTTACCTTTGGGCTTTGAACCAAAGGCAAGCTAATTGCCCAACCTTTTGGAGAATTCGATGTAGCGGCCCAGTTGCATCTGTAGCGCTCAAGGGGCGCTCTTCGTTGCAGAAGCCAAACTTCAGGAGCATGTGCCTCCAGCGCAGGTGGGCGTTGAAGTTTTTCATCTCCTGTGACAAAATGGTCCACACCTCAAGGCCAAGCTCGCGGTTTGTTCTACCGCTATTGCGGATGTGGCTTTCAGTGGCATCGATCATACTGCAACCACCAAACCTCAGCGCAAAGCCGAAGATGCCTGCTCCAGAGGCCGAACAACGTGGCCTGCTGCGTAGAACCTCTCCACTCACATCAACCCACTTGGGAACCCCCTTGAAGCAGCGTATGCTTTGGAGGATCTTTCGGAGTAATTGGATCTCGTCCTCAGCCTTACTGATGGCTTGGATGGAGTTGCCTGCCTGGCAAAGCAAATCCGCCAGGGCAGGGAACTCGATCCATGCGGTCCTCTTCAACACCAACCATGAGACGCCTTCCATGATTGCGTCCCGCCAACCCGACGGAATCGCGTCGATGGACAGTGCATCTGTGCATCTGTGCGCGATCGCACGAGATGCCATGTTCAAGTGGCTGCCAGACAGAGTAGCATACATGATATTGTCTGCTGGTGGCAGACGGCCCCCAGATTCCAGCGCAATCTTGCGGTTGAACCGCCTGCCACGCAGATGGAGGCAAACATACCACATATGTGACCATGGACACTCACACACTATGTGTTTCCAAAAAAACCTTTCTATATACAGTAGACCCCGTGACCAGACAGACAGTTGGCCAAAACGCACGTGCTTGAGCATCCTGCCTTGTGTTCTCTGATTCTGGACTGGTGGAGTCCAATTCAACGCAAATGCGGCCCCCATGGTCTACGTACCCCACTGCAGCTATGGACTTCATCAGTTGTTGGAGATGAGCCAAGTCGATACCCATCCCACTGCGGTTGCCCTCGTAGACTCCCAACAGCGAGCATTTGAGGTGAAGCTTATACATCAGGTGCTCGTCCTCAAGGAACTGCATAGCCTTCTTGGCTGCTGCCACCATGCCTTCACTCCCAGCTCCATCGATGATCTTCTGCAGTGTGTCTTTCTGCGCATCGTCCATGGCCTTCAAGTTTGATATGCCAAGTTTGTCTTGGCTCTTCAATCTTAAGCCTTGTTAGCCTTGCCATTGGCTATCTGTCAAATTGTCATGCCTTGCTAGCTTGGCTATTTCTTGCATAACAAAGTACAAAACCATTCTATTTGTGTTGTTACACAGTGTATTAGAAACAGCTGCAGTGGCAAAGAGAATCCATGCATGCGTGCAAGCTTGCACAGCATGTTGCGGTCAACGGACTCCCTTTTTTTGTGGAAAAATGCACAGTGAAGCACTGGAGTTGACTTGTATATCAACTTTCCACTTTCCAGAGGCGCTTGAAAATCAGGGCAACTCCGCGTTGCCACATCAAAAAACGAGTGCGCTCACTATCAAGAGGCCAGACGATGGTGAAGTGGGTCCGTATATCTTCAATCTTGAAGTCAATCACCTACAGCCATCCAGACACAGAGCTATAGTGCTTTCATTTGTTTGAAACCAGCGCCCACAAGAAGCAAGCAGCCTTCAATGGCTCACAAAAATTCACCTTGCAATGACCTCACAACATATGAGAGGGATATCAACTGCTCCACTGCTACAGCCCTGCAACAAATTCAAACAAATGCTCCGCAAAAGAGAGTCTGGGTACTTGTGTGTCGAAGAGACCTTCATCTACAATTATGCTCAAAAATGCTCCTGCAAAACAAGGTGGATCCCTTTCCACACTCAAACATGCAAGAAAGTTGGTGGATGGTTTTACAAGAACGAGTCGCCTCAATCATGCATGTTTTCTTCCTCGGATAATTCGATGTCTTCTCCAGCGCCCCACAACTCGTCTTCCTCTTTGGAAACATCAATCTCACGCACTCGATCTGGTTTGAAGATCAAAGCATTTGGACGTATACTCTCGTCGTCCAGCGCCAGCTCTGTCGCGGGCGTGACCTTGTTGATTTCAACCAAGTGCTTCAGCAAAAATTCCAACGACTGCTTCTGCGAGACCCTGTCCTGACAGAATGCAAGCGCCGGAAAAAACATTGCTTCGAGAATCAGCACGCAGAACAAAATTCAAATTGTTTTGCTACGATGTAAAGCAGCAATCAATACTTTAAAGAATAACAAACGCTTACCTTAGGCGTTGCCAAGAAACGGTGACAAAGAAGAACTTAGACGTGATGTATTTCCCTGACACTGAGTAGTACCAAGAGACCGCCTTCACCAAACCATCATCTCGACTGGTAATCTGTTGATTCACCACAACCTTTGGGCGGCCGGAGTGGACCAATACCCCCACTAGTGGGAATTGGTCCTTGCAGTGTCTATAAACCAACTTTGGAATGCCATTCCATTCCAATTTCGATTTGAACACATACTTGCATGCGCCACCACCCCCATTGGCGAACTGCGCCAAATAGATAGCTTCACCCTTCAAAATTTTGTCATAGTGCCCCGGCCACAGTCTCCTCCAAGATCCGGAGTGCGGCACTTCATCACTCGTTGACAACGTGGTAAACTCCATGCAAACCACGGAAGGGTCAAGGCCTTCAAGGCCTTCCATCATGTTAAGGCCATCCATGATCACACACTCTCAATGGCGTGCCTTTTCACTGTGAGCCTTTGAGCCGCTTCACTCAAGACACCAGTGAACTCGTAACGCAAACAGCGCTGAAAATACATCTGAAACTAGACAGCAAAAACAGTTCGAACAGTATGTTCACATTACATCTCCAATCACTGCAAAGCACATGTCATTGTACAGTGAAGTGCTCAACGCAAGCAAATTCTCAAAGCTATTGGTTTGATGAACACGACAGCGACATATATACGCTGAACATTGTTTGCCCTCTTTTAGTGTTAAAACCTTGTGTGTGGTTTGTGTTTCCTTTTGGCTTTCACCTCTGCAAATGCCTCTGTTTCTATTTGTTTATGAAAACAAACAGCTGGGGTGCAAACCAAATTGTCGTACTGACTCTGCCCATTGGGTCAGCAAAGAGGTTGAAAATGCCAAGCCCAAGTTTTTGCTCTTGACTGCAATCATTGAACACCTTCGCGTTTTCGGGTTTGCAGCGAGCAATTGACCCAACTGCCCCAACAAAAAGGGTATAGCCAGTGCACCCGAATACGTGTGTAACGTAGAAGACTCAGGCATGATGGTTAGCCGTTTTTTGGTTTGCGCGCGCTTTTGCCAAATAGTTTTTTAAAACAGCGGCCTCAAATTTGCGCAAGTCTTTACAGGTAGCCGCGCCAACACTGCCAAAACCAACAGTGAAAAAAACACAGGACGCCTTGCAGGTTTAACGAGACACATTCAATGACAACCAGTTGCAATAACCGCGCTTGTATATACATGGTTCACATGCGTTTACCAAAGACGAGCACGACACTTGCAAATGTTTAGCTTACAACTTGAAATATCCTCACTCAACAGTTGCGAATTTCTCAATTTGCAACTTCAAGGCCTCTCATATGAACATATCCACATGAGCAACCCACTTCATGAACACTGAAACAGGCCACAGTAGACTTTGTAAAAAAGTCCCACTGTAATTTGTAAATAGGCCCGGCGCACTTACTAAGTAGGCCCCGGCACACTTACTAACTATGCCCCGGCGTACTTAGTAAGTAGGCCCCGACGAACTTAGTAAGTAGGCCGCGGCCAACATAGTAAGTTAAGTAGTGGACTTAGTAACTTACCTAGCACAGATATGTATATAGACTAATTCTTATTGTATATTAGCCAACTTAACATAGCTGACATGTGAGCAACTTCACTAAGTACACCGTAACTACTTCGTCAACATACTATCTAGATAGCACAAGACCACCAACATAATATGTTGGCCAGGTAAACTTGATGATGTTAACGCAACTTATAACTTAGGTTAGCGTATGTTACGAGCAAGTTAGTATGTTGGTCAAGTACCTCTATCTAGATAGCAACCAGGCCGGTCATCCAAGTAGGGC
>CAXAMN010000880.1:0-11482 GCA_963970005.1 Durusdinium trenchii
TGATTAAATTTTATTTATTTAAATAATTTAATAATATTTATTTATTTATTTTTTTTTTATGATTATTGGAATTTAATTATTAATAATATTTATAATAAATATAAATATTTGGGATAAAAATCCACGATTATGATCACATTCTCTTTATTAGGGCATGAAAATAATTAATTGAAATGATATGGTGGACATGTAGTAGGAAACAAACTGAGTGGTATAAATGTAGTAGAGGAAGGGGAGGTAAATATTTAATTTGACGAATTATCGTATGGAGCGCTACAATTGAATTCTTTATTATAGATATATAATAACTAGTCCGTAATATATCGGTAACGGCATAACAAATCCTTCGGTTTGAGGGAAATAGATTATTTATTTCTTTTGATTGTTGCGTCGACCATGTTGAATAAAAAACAACCATTTTGAGTGAAATCTTGCACCGAATGGGAAATGTGCGGCATTATGGAATTGATTTTGATCCCCATTACAACAGATTGTTGCCATCAACCGAAAGCTCGACCGGCTGTTCTTGAGTGAGTGTGAATGAGAGTGGGTTTTTGCGAATGAGTGTGAACAGAGTGAGTGAGAGCGAGTAATGTGGGTGGGTGTGAGCGAGAGTGAGTGGAGTGGGTGAATGAATGAATGGAATTGAGGGGATATAAATTGAATAGATTAATCAATATATAAATAGATTTGTGAAGGAATATATGGAATTAATATTTTAAAAAAAAAGAAAAATAAATATTATATATTATTGTTAGGAGATTTTTTAAATTTTCACTAAACAATATCTGCATATTGAGGGATGCTTGCGGCAAGGGAAAGGTAATTGATGTTTAGATCGTTGGAGCGGACGTGTATGGTTGATTCATTATTATTGACGATATATTTATAATTTTCAATACTATTTATGCGCATTTCGATTGCGTAGGCTCGCTAAATTTGGATGTCCGCGGCGGGTGCTTGTAACGTATCGTACATATTTTCGTATATAATGATGCTTTTTCGTGGCAGGTGTAAGGAAAATCTCGTGTTTTGGTATTTTAAAATCGATTTTTCGTAATAGGTACATCGGAATTATTATATTTCGTACCAAATTTAATATTTTGGATCGTCGAGAAATTCAGATTTCGTAGGTGCAATAAATTATGATTTTTGGATATGCGATGCATTTGCAAATTTCGTGGTAGCCATAAGATTTAATATATCTCGTAAAAAACATTATTTTTATATTTTCCGAAATTCATATTTTCATTCTTCCATTTTCATTCACATACGCGCCCCCCTCACACTCTCACTCACTTTCACTCTCACTCGTGTCATTCAATCTCCTACTCTCCCTTACACTCGCACCACTCCCACTCGCAGACTCACTCATACTCGCACTCACCCTCATACGCACACTCACTCACCCATACTCCCTCTCACCCACACTCACTCTCGCACTCTCACCTCTCACTCTCACACACTCACTCATGCACTCTCCCACTCTCACTCTCCCACTCTCATTCACTCTCACCCCCACTCACCCACCTTCGATTTCATTGACACTCACTTTCATTCTCACTCACACTTACTCTCACCCTCACTCTCACTCACACTCGCACCACTCAGGCTCCCACTCTCACTCACACTCCCTTGAATTCTCACTCTCCCACTTTCACTCACTCACACTCCCTCACATTCTCACTCTCACGCAGGCTTACTCTCACCCACACTCTCATTCACACCCGCGCTCACTCACACTCACACTCACTCTCACCCACACTCACTAACACCCACCTTCACTCTCACTCATGCTCACTCACGCTCACTTACACTCACACTCACTCCCAATGCGTCTAGAGATCAGACCTCACACACATATTGTTTGGGGTCTCTTGTCGGGATAACTATTACATATTATATGTAAAAAATATATTGGATACATTACGATTTTAATCTATATTAATGGATGAAATTACGAAAGGATCTTGCGACATAAATATGGAACTAATAATTGATAATCTATATTAATTCGTCTTTATTCTTGAATGGATTGTTTCGATGATTATTTGATATTTAAGAATTTAAATTTGGAATAACGATTGATTCTATGAATAATCGTTTGATTATTTTGTCCCTAAATGTATCATATCGATATCTCGACGATGATTATTTGGTATTGAACATTCTAAATTTGGGGAAATATTAGAATCTATGAAGAAACATAATATGTTTGATTCGATTCTATTAATACCATTGCTTTTTAGGTGTTTATTATCTTCTCATTTTCTTATCTGTTGTATATATATATATTGTTTTATATTTACGTTGTTTTTCAAATTACTATTTCGAAAAAATTTGAATTATATATAATATTATATTGATATATAATTATTGAATTAATTTAGAAATTGATTTTAGACTAATATTTGGAATATATATATAAAGAAGAACATTTTATTTGTATATTAACATATTTATTGATTTCTTAAATAATTTATAAAATGCATTCATTCATTCATTCATTTCCGGCCTGAGTAGTACAGGCCTGCGTTGGGCTGCGCAGCTAAAGCTGTGGAAGCTTCAGGTGCCAAGGTCACGAATGCACTGCAAGAAAATATTTTGCAAAAACAATTTTTACCAATTAATGAAATACAATATCTAGCAAATAATATGTATTTACAATTTAAATATTTATCAAATATATATAATAAATCAATTAATATATATATATATACATTGCAAAAATACGTAATTCTTTAAGCCTACCTTCCATAAAATTTTCTATATTCTTATAATTCAATATATAGTTTATTGATATTATTCACTTCCGGCAGAGGTAGCTCTGCCCGTGTTGGGCTTCGATCCGTAGATCGGCTGCGTCTTGCACATCTTGTGCCCCGGGCGGCATCGACAAAACTCATGTCTTGGCTGGACGAAAAAGGCGCGAAGGGATTGCAATGGACCAAGGACCTCCAAGCACTCGTGAGGTGTGTGCTTTCAACGAGCCAAAGGAGGTACAAGTCCTGCTCAAGGTCAGGGGTGTGTGCACAAGGCAGGGCTCGGCTCCAGTCTTCGGTCAAAAATCTGCTCCCTACAGTCCGAAGGCAGGCCTGTTAGTGGCCGGAGTGGGGTTCAACACCTCGGTGAACCTCAACAGAAACTATCTCAAAACGTTTCCATCGTACAGTCCAACCTTGGTCATGCATGAAACACGGCAAATGGACGGAGACTCTGTTCCATCGAAATGGCTGTAAAGACCGGACTCCTAAGGTTGGGAACCGATTCACTTGAAGGCACACCGTCGTGGTGGAATCCGAACATCCATAATGAAATGGGATTTGTTCATGCCATAAGTTCACAAGATCTTGAATGGTGCAGTCGCCATCTTTCGTCTGCTGAAGGAGGACTGGTGCATAGAGCAAGCCTGAGTCCTCTGTTGTGGCCTCAAGCCCTGCTTCCCATTTGGAAACGGGTCTTCCGTATTCCCTTGAAATCCCATGCAAGGCGTATCTACCAGCCAACAAACTCAGCTGAATCCTGTTTTTTCCCCACTGGATGGCACTTGTACCATGGCTGCAAAAGGTGACCCAAGCAATGCTCATCCGGCAACAACTGATGGGTGTTGGATTGGGCAAGCAATCTAATCAAAAGATCTTTCCATAGTCCCACATCATGCCAAACGAACGTGTCATCCACGCAACAAGCCCAGAGCTCGGCAATCAAAGCCGAATTCATGTAGCAAACGTTTCTGACATTCCCCAAGGAAAGGGCCAAAATGGCCTGCTTCATCTCGTCAAGCGAGCTGCAATGGCCTGAACCAATGGTGATCTTTGCAGTGTCGACGGTCGGATTCGAACAAAGATCAGTTGCGTCAGTTCGCTGCCGGTCAACTTCAGCAGGGAATATATAGTTCCTGAGCAGCCTGGCCTCTCAACGAGATGTCCAGACGCCAGGGCACCACAACTGAATCCTTGACTGTCGAATCCTGAGGCATAGGCTTCAAGGCCAAAAACCTGTGGATCAGATCGGTCTGAGCTGCCAGTGTATGGATCTTCTGAATCAAAGTTGAGGCTTCCTCGGAAGAAAGCGGATCTCGGGCTGTGGCCTTCAGGGTTTTCTCGTTGGGATCCTATTGAAGGTAGTTACAGGAATTGGTTGCAGTCAATATCTGCTTGCTCTGAAGGGTTCGAATCAATTCGTGATCGTTTGACCCGAATGGGAGTTTCGAAGCTCGAAAGGCCAGTTCCTCGAACACGGATCGGAGCATGTGTTGGCGCAGGGAGGTCGTGACGTGGCCGGATTCCCTCTGCCCATGCCAATCCTTGGACAGCTTCAGCATCTGCGGCAGGATGCTGCCTTTTCCTGCCTGAACGAAGAAGATGAAGCTCTTGTCGAGGTGAATCTGGTTCAATTGGTCCTCCTGTCGAAGGGTCAACTTGGCAAGCATTGAAATCAAATTTCCACCGTCTCCCAAGTCCGAATCCGATGAGCGCAAGGGCTTCCGCTGCCCCTTGCGAGTAGGTGGCCGGTCGGATGGCTTTTCCTCCTCCTCGGTTCTGGGCCTCTTTGCAAAATGACTGCCACAAAGATCCATCAGCTCTGCAAAAGATTGATCGTCTCCGCTCATACGTTCCATCAATGAGGTCAAGAGCAGACACCGGAGGAACCAGTCTTGGGCCAGTACGTGTTCTAGTTCAAACAGCAGTTGTTGAAAGTGAAAGTGCTGAATCCAAGCTGTCGAATGAAACTCAATTTCAGTGTACTGTAGCAAGTCCTGTTCCACTGAGTCCCAAGCCCAGTGACATGGAAATACCATCTGGCAAAAATCCAGGAGGCGAAGATGCGGAATGACCTCAAGATCAACGTGCGGGAGTGTATACAAATGAGCCAAGCAATTTCGACGGACATGGAGGCCGGTGTGAGCAAGGGCCAGGTCATATCAGTGGGGTATTCTGGCGTGTCTGCAGGCATGCACAGCTCATGGATGATCATGACGGTCCTTCCTGAGGTTGGTGAGTGTGTCCGATCTGCGTGGACAGGGTCGTCCGGCATGTGGGCCTCAGACTGTGCCGAAGGCGGAACGGTGGGTCCAAAATGCTGATCTCTAACCCATTCAATCAACAAGGTCGGACAGCTGGCTCTCTGATAGTGCAAACGAAGTGCAGCCTCAATCGTATATGTCGTGTGGCAGTGTGCGCATGCCAGTCGTCCCGGTGTCATGTCCCGACTACGGCGAAAAATAAAGAAAGGTTGCTTCTCAACTTTGTGCTCTCGAGACAAGTGACCGGCCAAGGCCTTTCTGCCAACGGTTTCCAAACAATGCGGGCATTGAAACGATTTCGAAGGTGCCTCAATGTGCTGAAACGGTTTGTTCAGCATGATCGGAACCGTGTCGAATTTCGGAATCTTGGCAGCACGAACTAGCTGTCCATCTGCTTGCAATTCATGTCCATGTGTTGATACAGGCTTTTCAAGTCCTGTGGCAATCAGGAATCTGGTCTGACAGTGTGGACAGGCATGCAGTGGAGTCGGCTGTGGACTGGTTTCGTCTACAATCATGGGATGAGTTGCGTCCAACTCAAGCCTCGTCTGCGAGGTGTGGTCATCAGGTCGAATACCTGGCAATGCTTGTGTCGGTGGTGGAATGGAACACGAGCTAGGGGTATCAGCAGAGGGTCGTGCGGCCTTCTGCATGACAGGCATTATCGGAAAATGATCTGCCTGGAAGGTGTATTCCATCATAATCGAAATCGGAAATAGAATCCCACATTCATAATTGCGTGTAGCTCGACATTCACTGTCACAGAAGCTAATAAATATATAATTTTAAATATATTATAATATATTCAAATATAATTCCAAATAAATCTATTTAGATAAAATCCATCTTCCCTAAAATTAATTAAAATCGAATTATTACGAAAATATCATAAAGAAATATAATTAATAATCCTTTAATTATATTAAAAAACAAATTATATTTAATAAATATCATACATATAAATTATTTTAAAACCGTATATATTACATAAATATTATGTTCTCGTATCTAAATAAAATTCTTAAAAACATAATATTATCTATAATATTAATCTATTAATCATTAAAAACAATATATATTTATTATATTTCCAAACCAATAAATATAAATCCGTTTAAATTTATCAACTAATTTTTCTTTCAAATATATATATATATATAATTAATTTCCAAAATTATATAAATTATTTTATATCAAATAACATATATATTAATAAAAATCATCAATTTCAAAAACAAATCCCAACCGCCCATCAATAATATTATCTAATAAAAATATTAAACAAAAAATTACATATTTCAATCCACCAAACAAGAGCCAATCTATTCGACCGATTTATATATAACCCTCCAATATATCCAGGTTTTCAGACCTTTAGAACAAAATATTATTCCTCAAGACGTTATTATTATCATCCCGTAGAAATTAATAATTTCCGTGCATTCGGAAAAGGCCAATAAATTTCACCATCATATCTAGAAATTGGCCGGCAAAGAATCATTCAATTAGCATTATATATCAATTAATATATATATATATACTATATAATATATCATAAATTTATTTAGCCATCTGATATAGATGATTGTTTAATATAACATATTTTGTATATGATATGTCTATATATTTTATAGCAACAAACTCCCAGGTTCAGGTGTCTGTGCCATATTATTGTTTGTGAAAAAGGCCCGTGGCTCAGTGCTGCCTTGAGTACCAAACCAAGAACTCAGGATACGCCTACGGGGGCTGACATTGCAGTCGTCAATTTGTGAGCATCATGAATACAATGATTCAACTATGCGTAAGAACATCCGCATCCTTGATATCACTATAGATCAAAGTACACAAATAAGCCAATATATGAGGCCACCTCACTCCAACTTGCAAGACAACACCATTCATACTGCTGCCTGATCAGTGTCGAAAACGATCATTTCCCGGAACCTCAGTCATTCGTTCTGTGATTTCGTTGGCATTGTTTTATGTGGAACTTGCAGTATACTCACATTACAACGCCATTGAAGGACTTAGCTCCTTGACGTGCTGCGAATCTGCTCACGATCACCCAGGACTGAATGGTTGTCACCTTTGGTGCAATGCCTGCAAAGTTCTTGATGACAACAATGCCCCATGCGGCTTTGCACCAATCTGTGTGATGACAAGGTCAAAACCTAGTATGGTGATTTCAGATGATTTCAGAACATCAAAACATGGGCCCAAGACCGACATGACTCTGCCTCACCAATGCATTTGTGTTAGGATATTCTTCATCAGTGTACCTCACACACAACAGGGTCACGCAACAGCACACGTCTTGAGGCTTCACGTCTTGAGGCTCGGACAATATCCGACCTAGGGTGACCCGGCAAACCAACATGCAGCACCAACCTGGGCAGATC
Organism: Durusdinium trenchii; assembly: GCA_963970005.1. Taxonomy (NCBI): domain Eukaryota; class Dinophyceae; order Suessiales; family Symbiodiniaceae; genus Durusdinium; species Durusdinium trenchii. The sequence goes on from CAXAMN010000880.1 coordinate 7,426, forward strand.
GAGCATGGCCTCATCGGGAGCACAAAGACAACGACAAACATGACAGGTTGCACACCTCTGGAATCTTCAGTTGCGTACCTGCCGATCGGCCCGATCCGCTAAACCGTTGCAGTGGAAAACCACATGATTTTCAACACCAGCTCGCCAGTGCATTCTAGACCGTCACATGGAGACAACATGCGCTGATCTGCGTACATAACTGCCTGTCCCACTGCTCATTGTGCAAATTGCTATGCGCACTCGTCGCTCTTGCCGGTGCTCTCGCCTGAAGGTTGCCCATGATGTGTTTTAATTTGTTGAAATGTTGAACATCTTCGAGGAAGCGACTGAAGTAAACACCTCGGCCATAGAGTGTCCCAGCCTCAAAGCAGTGCTTTCAGTGACATAAGACCTACCTTGCAAACCTTGAAATGCCTAGCCGTATCGTACCAGCAAATGAAGAAACACATGTACATAAGTGTACAATAGTGTACAGTACTGTCAGCAATTCCTCCCACTCAACTTGCCAACATGGGACAAAGCAACAATTTGGCGCAGCTTACTTCAGAAACTATCATAAAGGACCAACAAAAAAAACTGTGTACGATATACACTGTATATACACCCAAAAAATAACGCAATTAACACTCTGGCATGAAAACGTTCTTGCCTACATGCCTATACCCCTCGGTACTCTTGCACAAAAAGTGTATTCTGCCAAAAGTTTCGCAGCCACGGCACATTCGATCCCGCCAAATCCAAGCGAAAATCGCCTGCTGTTCGGCTGACCGTGGTCTTCGTGACAAGGAAACATAGAACAACACACATCAATGGACATGATACTGGAGACTTGTGTTTATGATTCCAAGTAAAATTATGCATCCAACCGCTGCTTTTGACATGCCATTACTTCGAGGTGGCAGAAGGTACGTAAGAAACTAATCACAGGCTACCGTTGCATTTCCAAGTGCAAGAAACGGACTTTGCTGCTAACGTATTCACAAATTATAGCAAGCACAAAGCAGACCCGTACTGCCCAGAACCAGCCTTCTGTAATGGCGTTGGCAGCCTCAGGTCTAGTACCTCCAGGGACAACCACTCAGTGACCCTTCAGCTCTGATTAACATGTCTTTTGGCACGGGCCACAAAAAAAGCACTATTTCCATAGGTGCCATATCTGTACTTTTGTATATAGCATGCAATTTCAAAAATGTTCATTTTGCAAATGAGCCTTCCGTGAACGTGTGCATTACCCTACAACCGCACCGCACATAGTCTCCAGAACAACTGGTGGGCGGGAGTTTCAAAACACTGAATCTTACAGGAATGTCGCTGGTGTGTGATGAATGAACAAGGATGATTACTTGTGGTGTCACATGATCATGTTCGATGTTGTAGTGGAAGTGTGCTGCTTCAGTTTGTGATGTAGGTGTGAAACTACAATGTATATAGTTGTCTATATATGTTTAAGTATATTTTTCCGTTGTGGTGGGGTGCAGGTGTAGTATGGTGAAATGTGATGAAGTGACGGAGGTGAGTTCATACCGTTGCCCTCTGTACCGCTTTAAATTCTATTGGCCATCCTAAAACCATACCTGACAAATCCCGTGATGGCATGTCTCCCAGCAAAATCAATGGGAAAAAACGGTGTCATCACAGTGAAGCGGCGCCCGAATGTCATTGGTGGACAGCCGTCCACCTTCTTGATACTTCAGCCAACCGCACACACCCCGATGACAAGCAACGCTTTTGATCTAGACTTGATCACTCTCTGCTTCTGCCTCTGGCCCTGCCACTGGCTACTCTTCTCTAGAAATCCATATCCTACTTTGAGCACTTGGTCATTTTGTAAGCAAGAACTAATTCGCTATTTGGGCGACTTTTCGCCAGAAAAGCTCTACGCTTCCCAATGCTTGGGTAGCTTCCTATGCTGCTGGCTACAGTACCTTTCTCTCTATCCCCAATGCCAGCTAATTACTCTTTTCTAGACAATTCACTCACTACAAATACACGACAGACTGACTGTGACTCCCTTGTGCAGCCACGACAACGAGTTCTGACTGCTCCGATTCTATTATTGCAGGGCCACATGAAGCACTTCGGACCACCTTCGCACACGTCACTTGCCTTCAACCGTCCTGGACCATCCCACACATGCTGGTCCACCAGAGTACTGTTTCGTACCCTGACAGATTTCTTGCTTCAGCACCCATGATCACAAACAGGCCAACTCTAACTGTTCATTACTCGGAACTTTTCTCTTCGAAACGTCCTGTGACTTCACTTCAAAGGTGTATTGCAAAGCATGCTCTCCAGTCCAAAACAACAGCAAATCCTACTGGCTAGAAAAGCTTGGTATCAAAAGCAGGATACATAGTGATGCATACTGTATTTACAAATCTGATCTTCTCTTCGATTCTGAGGCACTTGCCATGAAACAGGTAGTATTCATTGATCTCAGCCTCGGGTGAGGCATGGTCAGTCCATCAAGAAACAAGGGGTCAAGAAATGTCAAGAATATGGTCGTCGCAAAGCTAGTTGATCTAATTACTAACAGCAGGATTATCTCGGCAACATGTAATTGTGCAGCAACAATAAATTGACCGTCGATAAGGGTAATGCCCACCAAACTAGTTGTGCAATCAAATCTCTTCAGTACTCCAACGCCGCGGTACGTCTATAGGATCCACTGGTAGGTTGTGAGCGTCTCTCCAAACACTATGAAACCTGCCAAATCTTCACAGCAGTTCTCGCTGAGGCTGAGATATGGCAAAAAGGAAACACACACACAGTGAAGCAAATCCTTTCAAACATAGAGTTGACATACAAGCTTGACAAGCTGAGATATGTTCACAATTTAGTGCTGGGGGGTTGAGCTCATATTCTTGAAGGATTCAAGCAGTGCCGGCTTTGCTGTTTGCCACTGTTCGGGAGCTTTGCGAATGTCTTGCATACCTGGAGAGGGGCCAGCTAAAGGCATGCACCAGGGCAAAGGTCGCAACATTTTGGCCCAGCAAGGCAACAAACACATGGACTCTCACCTTTTGAGCGACAATGAGGTAACACTGCATGCTTGCCCCGAAGCCAATTCAAGCTTGCCCTTTTGTCTGTTAACAAAAAAACGGCTGGCCGATCTGCTGTGCAAATCGTTCAGCATCGTGGATGGAGGACCTCGGCAGAGCGCCCTGAGGAGCTTGAGCTGTGAGCCACAGCCATGCCCAACACATCCCCCTGGGAATTGGGGGTCGATCCCATGTCAACCATTTTATAGCCTATAAACCTCGTTGGGGGGGGGGAACAGCCTATAGAATCACAATGCATGAAACGGCAAGACCGCAAGACACGCTATAGAATCACTTCCACTCAAAGGCAAAGGAGCCCGTTTGATTCAACAACATCACCAAAATGGCATCCCTATAAAATGGGTTCCAGCAAACATCAAGAGAACAGAGCACGCCAAAAAAAAATTTGGCAACAAACATGTGCAACGTTCCTCTCAGTCAGAAAAATCTTTTTATAAGACTGCCCTTTGCTGAGACATCAAAAGTTGAACATATAGCCAGAAACATGGGATCAGCAATGAGCACAACAGATTCTCTTTTCTCGCAGGCGCCCCATCGTCCTGCTCCGTTCTGCTCTAAAGTGAAACAGCAACATGCCCTTCGCCCTTCACACACTTCCTGCACTGTAAGGAAAGCACTCACAAATGTTCCGCAGCAAACTCAGTAATGGACGCCGGTCGCCCTTGGCCAAGCTATCCGAGATGTGCTTGAAGCATTCCACTACTTTGGCTCCCCAAGCTGCCTTTCTCAATCGTGAGTACCTTGTGTGCAGTGCATAGATACTCTTCACTATAGAATCAAGAAAGTTACCCTCAACTAGTCCTGAAAAGCATGAATCCCTATAAAATCAAGTTTCTTTACATGTTTTTCATGTGTGTTTCAATTGTTTTCCTTTGTTACTACATGTTACTACTGTAGTTCTTTCAAATCAGGACGGCCACGTCACGTTCTTTTTTATGTCCGAGACTGCTCTAAGAAACAATTCAACCCTATAGAATCAACATCTAAATTGGTCG
>CAXAMN010000880.1:20765-60146 GCA_963970005.1 Durusdinium trenchii
TATTCTTTTCTAGTCTATGGATGTCTATGGGATCCTCCAACCCCCACTCAATCTCTAGAACACTCTTCCCTATAGAGTCTGTGATCCTGATTTCACATCACTATATCTCTATAGATTTGAACTTCTCACCATAGCACGCTCAAAACAATACGCTCCCCATAGGCCCCATGGCAAGAAACATCCACAGAAGCAGGATCTTCTGCACATCCACCCACCATCTCCTCACTCTGTTCGGCCTGAGATGCAAAGAACGCGCATTATGTTACTATAGAATCCAGTTTTTTGGTGATTTGGTGTTCCGAAAAATGTTGTCTAATTTCATTGCCTGAACATTGGTAAATATGTTATATAAATATATATATATAGTCTTCTTTCATAAACAGCCTCAGTTGTGAACTTTTTGGCCAAATGTCACCAAGGACCTCTTTTTCATGTCTCTTCTTTTCTTTTGCACTCTATTGGATCCCCCCACACAACGACAGTCTCCAGAACAGTCTGCCCTATAGAGTCCGTTTTCCTGACTCCACTGCAGTGCATCTCTATAGATTCTATTGTTTATCGCCATTGACGCTCCGAATCTACTCTCCCAACTACAGTACTACAACTTTGGCACGTGGACGCTTCATGTCCTCAGCCCAGAGAGCCGTGAAAGCTGGAGCCCACTGCCGTTGTCAACCTATTTCTAAGCGCCTGAAGCATCCAAAGAGCATGTTCCTGTCCTCATGTGTCTCCTTCTCCTCCTCATCCTTTCATCGTATTACGGCAAAAATGCATGGCATTGCGAGCAGGATGACTTTCAGGTCAAGACACGAAAGGGACAGTCAATTGGATCGGTCCGTGCTGCATCAAGTTCCCAGTCCACCATCCATTTCATTGGTCTCAATGTCATCAAGTTGTAAAGACCCCCCAAACCCACATAATCTCCAGAACACTCTGCTCTATAGAGTTAGTCATCCTGGTTCCACACGACGACATCTGTATAGAATCTACTTCTGACATATTCTGACAAACCCACGCTACCAAAATACGTTATGAATTATAGGAAGACTCTACAGTAGCAGGAATGCAGCACATGGATCCTTGCTCTTCCTGTTCTTGTTGGCTTCAGGTGCCCAAAAGCCACGTCGCACTATAGAATCAAGTTTTTGACAAAGGCCCACAAAACATTCAGAAGCCTCATTTGTTGACTTGTTGGGTCATCAATAACAATTGTCATCCCTTTTCCAAAGCTATTGGATGCCTCAAAACCCGAAAAGTATCTAGGACATTCTAGGACACTCTTTCCTATAGAGTCAGTGATCCTGATTTCACATCACTACATCTCTATAGAATATACTTTGTGACCAACCCACGCAGTAAAACCACGCTCCAGATTCCAAGAAGCCTCCACGGAAGCAGGATTTCTTGCATTCGAATTCGTCTTCGCCTTTCCATGTGTTGCCTGAGATGCAAAAAACACATTACTCTAGAATCCATATACTTATAAAAACGGCCAAAGAGATGTGAAATACTCAGACTTAGAATTTGGAATCTATTTCGGCTCCAGCGCACACCCTACACTACCCTGTTGCACTAGCCACGACACTATTGCCCTGGGAGGCCTACTCCCAAATGCTCAAAACCAGTCCCCCCCCCTCATATACATTTCTAGCTCTGTTTCAGTCTTTGTTTCATATCTTCTACACTACAAAATGGATCAAAATGGTGACAATTATTCAAAAATATTCAAGTATCGTAGTTTCTATATCCTATATCGTACAATCTCAAGACATTTCTGCCCTGGAAATATCCTTTATCTTATAGCATCAAGACATTTCTGCCCTGCAATCGTAGTTTCTATATCCTATATCGTACAATCTCAAGACATTTCTGCCCTGGAAATATCCTTTATCTTATAGCATCAAGACATCTCTGCCCTGCAATCGTAGTTTCTATATTCTATATCGTACAATCTCAAGACATTTCTGCCCTGGAAATATCCTTTATCTTAGCATCAAGACATTTCTGCCCTGCAGTTTTTGAGTATAGAAAAGAAGGGCCAAACACTTGCCCAAGGGCCTCCCGAGTTCCCTGTGCTTAGATCCGGTGGATCTAAGCGCTGGAAACCTCTCCGTTAGCGCTGGAAGAGCTTCTGGAGCGCTGGAACCACTCCGAAACCTAGCTTCCAGTGCCCCGGATGGGTTCCCGGTGCTTAGATCCGGTGGATCTAAGCGCTGGAAACCTCTCCGGGCCTTCGTCAAGCAAAATTGATCTGGGATCAATGTTGCTTGATGAAGCCTTCCCGTAGATCAATTTTGCTTGACCAAGCCTTCCCGTAGATCAATTTGGCTTGACGAAGGCCCGGAGAGGTTTCCAGCGCTTAGATCCACCGGATCTAAGCACCGGGAACCCGTCCGGGGCACTGGAAGCTAGGTTTTGGAGTGGTTCCAGCGCTCCAGAAGCTCTTCCAGCGCTAACGGAGAGGTTTCCAGCGCTTAGATCCACCGGATCTAAGCACTGGGAACTCGGGAGGCCCTTGGGCAAGTGTTTGGCCACATTGGCTAGCCAACCCAGGTCCATCACTGGGTTGCACAGGGATGCACACCCTCAGCCCCCCATGCCCATCACTGGGTTTCAAACATAGATGCATGTAAAATAGCAAATGAAATGTACAAAATGGAACAAACGTACGGGGAACCTCATTATACATTTTTAAGGTGTGGGTGTTGCCCTGGGCTACACTTGATGCACTCAACCACATGATGAAGCTATAGACTCTAAAACAGTGTACCTCTGACACAAACCTTAAACAAAACCATTTTATACAATGCATGTTTGGACAGACAAGATTCTGCAGCAGGTGCAGTCATTCTGATCTCGCCACTGTCAATGCTAGGCATTGGCTCCTCAGTGATTCGCAATGGCAGTGTCGGCACACATGACTGCACAGGCGTAGCAGATCTTTTCAGTATCAATGCTTTTTCTATTCTGATTCGGGCCCAAGGCAGCTGTCTGCGATTTGGATGCCTTGCTCTGCGCCGCTTGGAATTCCCCCAAGGGCAAACACTATCGGATCATATCGGATCTATATATCGAAAATGTCTAAAATGTGGCCACGCCTTGGTTGGCCTGCAAAGGAAACATCTGAGCCAAAGAACGGTGGTCAAGAAATTGCTGCCTTTGCTGAAGCTTGCCCTTTTTGGACTTTGGCTTCAAATCCACTCTGCCATGCTTTCATGACAGCTTGGCAAAAACTTTTGGGATAAACTGCAGAGAGCGGCAGGTCTTTCATTCCCTGCCAACCCACCGTCCCATCTGCTCTTTGAATTCGCTGGTGGTACTGTCTTGGATGGGCTCTGCGATGATTGCGCTTCTTCAATCTTGCCTCACGTACGTGGCATCTGGTGGACCAAAGTGAATTAAACATGCACCACAGGAACCTAACGGTTGTGTTTTGCTTGCGATTCCAATTTCAAAAGTCCCAGCAAGCCAGTAAGCCAAGAATGTCCAAGACACTGCAAAGCGCTTCCGGTCTTTCTTGCGCATTGTCTTCTTTAAAGTCCGCATGTTCCTAGTCGAGTTCCCGCATCCAAGGTCTTCAAAATAGTTGATTCTATAGTAGTAGGGCTCTTTGACGCTTCATTTACAGATGTTATAGGGCATGCGTGGGAAATGTCTCCACAGAAATATATATATATATATAATAGATTAAAAAAAATAATAATGATTATGACTATATAATACTATATATATATATAAATGATCAGAAAGTATTGAAAATCTATGAGAATCTTTATTCTATAGAGTTGTCATGACATCATTCTGCACCCCAGTCCAAACCCCACTGCTCCTCACATTGGACAGTAGATGGGTGGGCTTTGGCAAGTCCGCCCCCCAAAAGGCCATCCATGTGCAAGTAACTGTCCTGGGTTGAAGCATTGATACATCACACCATGGGATTCTATAGAATTGTATATCTGAAATGAATACCAATGAGTGCACTATAGACTATAGAATTCACGTAAAGGCTATAGAATCTAATAACATCTAATAACAACACAGGAAGACTTGATATCAAATACATCTGAGGTGCAAGCAAATGAGAGACTGGATTTGCAACATGCACGGGATTTTGAAACCCCATGATTGTGCTGGTTGTTCAAGGGCGATCACAATGTCTGGGTGAAAGGAGAGCGTCAAGCGCAAAGCTTCAGCCTTGTACACAAGCAGAAAGATTCACAATCCATGAAAAATACATTAAAAACATAGTATATATCTGTTCCATCTCACGCAAAATACCAATCCCGTCTTCGTGATTCTTCAATATTCTTCATGTGATTTCATGTGTATATACAGTAATCCAATGTAATCCAAGGGCTGCTTGCAACTCATCCGAGGAACAAAGTTCACCCAAATGCGATTGGCCAAGCGCACAGAAAAGTACGCTTCATCGCCCATCAGCCTGTCAATGCTCCTCTTGTGGACGGATGCGCTTGCTCCAACAAACAGACTGCATGGTGGAGCTCCAAAGCAGAGTCCGCCAGGAGCCAACCTGGACCAAGGAACAGATCACTGGGAAGATATTGCAATGATCAACAAATGCAACCAACATATACCAAAACATTCAAACAAATTCAAGAATATCTACAGCGGAAAGTGATTCTATAGCGTGTCTTGCAGTCTTGCAGTTTGATGCATTGTCATTCTATAGGCTGTCACCCCCCCCCAACGAGGTTTATAGGCTATAAAATGGTGGACATGGGATTGACCTCCAATTTAAGAATTACCAATACATTCCAGGAGAGATGCGAGAAAAGCATATCCAGCAAACAATAAAAGCCACGTCGAGAGGTAAGGTCGTGAGCACTGCTGAGTTTCACATCGTAGGCGACGCTTGCGTATCCTGCTCTGCTCCATGCTTTCCTGGTGGCTTGGGAAAATGAAATCTTTTGCTTGACACCCCGCGCGGGCACCGTGAGAATAGCTAAGAAAACAAACTGAGATAAGATGAGTCTCTTCAAGCCTTGTGAGGCCGAAAAAACATCGACCAGGTGCAAATTTCGCTGGCCAATCCATGCCCTGGCCCAGGACCGTGTCTCTCTTTTGAAAAGTTCTGCTGGAAACCACCTGATGTCCAAGTGAAAGGAAAAGAAGCGATCGATAGCGAACATATCATAAAGATTCATAAAGTATATTCACACTATCCCAAAAACATGATTCTATACATATACATATGGGTCAACGTTCATGTTTTGCATTGTATAGTGAAGTACACATCTGCAATCTAGAGACATCTCTTCACCAATCGTGCAGGTCGTATCTGCAGATATTGGCGGCAAAGGGCCCTCCATTATAGTCATCAAGAAGCTGCACATCCAGGCAAATGTCCAAAAAGGATGCATTGCCCAAGGTCCCTGATTAACCCTCATTCTTTGGGACAACTGCACACGCAACTTGAGAAACACTAAATGTGCTGCGGATTTGGTACTTGAATCCTGTCATAGTGACACAATACTGTTCTATAAAATGCTTTTTCCCAATGCACCCAGGGTGTGTTCCCTATAAAGTCATTATCTCGGTTTTTTTATCATAGCACAGGCTTCCCGTGCCAACTATCTCCTGGTCGTTGACAAGAGATAGCAGGAATCTGTGGGGATGACCAACACTATATAATCACTAATCACATGTTCGGCACATTGGCACCCATTTAACATGACGAGCGATGCTTATTTCAAGCTCGCGTCACACGGTGCAGTGCTGGCATGGACCAAGATTGCGCACCTTTGGCCTGTTCCGGAGGTGCTGACAGTGGCGATTGACATGGTACCTGTCTCCATGCTGAGCCACACAAACCTCCATCACTGGATTATGCTTTGCACTACTCTCGAGTTCTTGCACCCTTGCTTCTAGAAGCAGAATCTTGTCCAGCAGCTCCTGCTTTTCTTCGGACAGCTGAGCATTCTCTTCCATGAGCGTCTTCAAAGACAACGAGCTTCGGCGATGTGGCTGAAAGGATTCTTTCTTCGACACACTGGAGTCCCTGGAGCTGTACGTCCATTTCGTTGCTATCAGATGCAAACATGTTGACAAAAAAGCTCCACCCAGAAAAATAATGATCACCAAGGAATAGAAAGCAAAGCTTCCTCCATCTTCGTTCCTGACTCACACTCTACAACTTCGGGATACCTGGGTTGGAGTTTCTAGAGGCTTCCATATACAGTCAAAATTACACGCAAGAAAGTCAGTTTCAAGCTATAAAATTGAATATCAACGCGTATCAGGACTACAAACATTTTGAACACATTATACAATATATAGAATGTATTGTTTCTATAGTGTGGCGTAATTTCAATGATATTTTATGCATTTTATACTGTATATTTCTCATAGTTCTTGCAACCTGGCCACAATAATTCATGGTCAGTGCGCGCGTGGGAGATCCAAACCAAAGCTAGCAGCATCAGTAGGGACATGGCTGATGCAAGCAAATGCAAAATGAGGAGTGCCCAGAGCCCATGAGCTGCGAATTGCTAGGTTGTTGCGACAAGCATCTGCGTGTGCAGTGCATAGCTACTCTTCACTATAGAATCAAACAAATCACCATCAACTAGTCCTGAAAAGCATGAATTCCTATAAAATCAAGTTTCTTTACATGTTTTTTCGTGTGTTTTTCAATTGTTTTTCCTTTGCTACTACATGTTACTACTGTAGTTCTTTCAAATCAGGACAGCCGCTTCACGTTCTTTTATGTCCGAGACTACTCTAAGCAACAATTCAACCCTATAGAATCAACATCTAAATTGGTCAGTCCTGGTACAAAAACAAGTCCCTATAGAATCACCAAAAACAAAAATCAGTTAGAGCGTTTTGATTCCAACTAGTGAGTCTTCATTTTTGATTCCAACTGGTGGAAATGTTCAGCATTGCTCTGATATCTCCGACGCCTTCCCAACGCCCTCCGACGCCCTGCCAAGACAGTGATCTGAAGCCAAGGCTCTTGGACACCCTTGCGAATTGGGGCTTCTTTCGAAATCGCCAAGCAAAACTTCCAGGTCCTGTCACTCCTCAGAAATGAAAAAAATAATGAATTTCTGCGCTATAGAGCAAAGATCTCACTTGATTGGTCCTCACATGTCCTCACGCCTCACACCAGAAAAGATTCCTATAAGATTGATTTCTGGAACCGCCAAACACTTGCAACAAATAAAGACTGAATAAGACTCGTGTGCCCTTTGCCTGTCTGTCAGTTTACAGTGTTGCTTCCGGGTACAATCTGTAGACTATAGAATGGAGACTTCCATTAATGGAACTTGGAAAACACATTCATTCCTGAAAAAAAATAAATATCTATACTTTGCAGCTCTGCCAGTGTGGGTTGGTGGAATGATGTTATCTGTTTCGGCACTATAGAATCAAGCTCTCACTTGATTGGTCCTCACATAAGAAAATAAATCCCTATAAAATTGTATTTCTCCAAATATTCAGTGACTTCTAGAACCCTCAGACTGAATATGACTGGTGTGCCCGGTGTCTGTCAGTCGGTATACACTGGTGCTTTCGGGTAAAATCTGTACACTATAGAATGGAGACTTACATTGAGGGATCTTGCTAAAATCAATCATCCCTATAAAATCAATATATGTCAAAATACGTCAAAAAACTATGGATAAGCAATCAAGCGCTCACGCTCGTTCACCTTCTCTGCTCTGCCAGTGTAGGGTGGGTGCTTTGATAATAGCACTATAGAATCAAGATCTGACTTGATTGGTCCTCATACAGGAACAATTCCCTATAAAATAAATATATTGTCGACCTTTGCAGCCTAGACTCGGTTTCCAATAGCAGCAGTGATGGCTTGGACGATTGTTCTTTCCACGTGCTTTGCATACAGCGACTTAGCTCTGATGGAGTTCAGAAGCTTGAGAACAGGTATAAGAAAATGATCTGCTATGATTTGTTCATACCTTATGATGAGCAAAAGTTGACATTGAATAGTAACTGTAACTGGATGCCAACAAGAAACGGAAGACTCCTCTCCGTCCATCCCAACTTGCAGGCTCCATCTCCTCTACGCACATCCCAACGGCCTCAGCAAATCAGTTTAACACTTTGGTATGATGGTCAAGTGCACATGTTAAAAGTGACTGCAGTCAACCAAAATTGAGTCTAGTCACGCATTGTGTAGGAAATCCTTCTGGAATCGGCATGGCGATTGGTCGACCAAAGGTCAGTAATTGGCAAGCGTTGATGCGCGTGATTCATATCCATACAAAGGCACTGTATACTATAAAATTGTATTTTTCAGAACACAAGGAGTTAAATAGCAAACATGGATCGCTATACATCTATATAATCAACCTTTCAACTACTACTTTGCTATAAATTCAAAGAATAGACAATAATACAGGAATATTCCCCCCTCTGTGGTATTGCAGGAATTGACTTTCTTAACTTTATAGGAAACTTATGGGCATATATGGGTATTACTTCATATTGCTTCTGAATATTTACAATTCTCTTTCATTGCTTGTCATTGTATTGAAGGCATGTTGCTGCAGTGTGGAGGCCCGGCGAGTGATCTTTCTTATAAAATCATTCAACAAAAGGCGCATCCTCTATCAGCAATTCATCGTCTATAGAATGCTAAGAATCAATTGTGAATCTTCCACAGCAGTCCAAACTGGATTCCTATAAAATGGGTTCCGTTCAGACAAGATTGTTGATGACCGTGAAAAAAAAATTATGTTGTGACCTCAGCTCTGAGCAGTTCTGTATTTTATAGTAATCCATGTGCGCAGACAGCTTACTATAAAAATCCTTCACAGGCATTCCATTTTATAGCGTCTTATTCCCAAGGGGATCCCAACACACTAAATCCAGGGATTCGAAGCAACCAAATTAGCTACTAGTAACAAGGGCATTACTACTATTAGCAAATATAGCTACTAGTAGCCTCTAGCTACTAGTAGTAATGCCCTTGTTACTAGTCAGTTTCGGTTCATGAAGCAAATCTAGACCACGATAGACAACAAGCCCACTTGCACCTAACAGGTTCAGGTTCATCATGGTTCATCACATGCAGTTGCCAAACACCGTCCCAAATTAGGCCAAAGCTGGCTTTGCAGTGCTTCCGGATCTCCTTACAAGAATATATTCACGAGAGTGATGGCTGGGCAAATGTCCTAACATGTTCAACCATTTTGTCTGCATTGAAACAAATAACGCTCCTCTCTTCTTCTCATATACTCCACGAAATTCGGTAGGTTTTGCACAACCTCAATGCAAAACATCTTGTGCTCGCGACTCAGACATACGCCAGAGTTGCGTGCATTGGGCTTGATGAGATAAACGCGTTGTGAACCTTGACAATATTGAAAATACCACTTGCTTATATGCACTCTTGGTGCAACTATGTCCTGAAATCGCGCGAGTCGCTGCAGTACATTATTGGAAAACTAAGAATTAAATGCTGCAGCCCACTAAGGCGAGAGGAAACAACACAATCAATTCTTTTCACAACAATTCTTTGACATCCTTCCAGACCAAATTCGTTGGTGGATGCTTTCTTGCCCCAAATATCCTTTTTAACTGTCACTCAAGTAACTAGTTACAGTATGTTACAATCACATCTCCAAGATGCCCCAAACGCCTACACAAAAGCTGACATCAAAAGCTCACCAAACGCACCACTTGTGGGCCTTCACTGGCGGGTAACACGCAGTTGACCGTACAACCATAGAGTGCCGCTGCGCAACAATGGCTTCTTCGACGATGAGACGTGACCTCAAAGGCTCACACTGGCTCCAATGTTGGAGGCCATCGCTATTAATTGCGATGGCCTCCAACCTAATAGCCATGCCTCCAACCTAATAGCGATGGCCTCCAACCTAATAGCGCTGGCCTCCAACCTAATAGCGATGGCCTGTAACCTATATGTGTCGTTCCCACATGGCCATGGATCAAAACCCACAGGACCTTGGTTGACCACCCAAAATGAACAGAATTAGATATGGTACCCGGAGGTCAACCTACCAGGATTTAAGGCCACATCTGTGCTTTTCTAGCTGCTACTTCTGCTGCTCCTACCCTATTCGTGCCGATGCCGTTGCTGCTGTCGCTCCCGGGGCTGTTGAGTAGATGTCGACAAAAAACGGCTGTACGTGCCATGAATGTTGTAAGCTCCCGGGCGACGCCGAATGTGCTACCATCCTTTTATTTTGGACGTTTGCCTCCCACTTTTCTGACTTGAGAAATATTGCTGTACGACTTCCTAGGCTTGGACATTCAATCTATCTCCTAAGACTGGTCACAGAAATCCAGCACCAAAACCTGTCTAATGAATTCAACCCGACATTAAAGCACCACCACCACCACCACCACCACCAACAACAACAACAACAACAACAACCTTTGCGTACGCTCACATGGGGCTCCCAGCGGTACATCTCCCCGCCGATCTTTGGTCCTCACCTCGGTGCAACAACAGCCAGTCTACAACAAAGTTCAAACGAACGGTCTTGCCTAAGCAGATGCATCCACTAGGTACATTAATTTATGGAGAAACGGTGAATCGGCAAACACATGGCGATAGCTGATAGCTTCGATGCAAGTATGTATATATATATATACACACAATTTGAGGTGTTAAGCTTGAAGCACACGATCTCATAAGTGCATCCAATACACAAAGTGCTACTTGTCTGGGCAGGCATTATTTAGTAACTATTCCATGACCGTCTACCTTTCGACATTTAGCCAAAGAGGTCTGCGATGAATGATTGGTGCTTCGGAACAAGACTTGGAAAATGTTAGCTGTCGTCATCTGGGGGTAGGGACATGTCATAAACCCCAACAATTGACATATGAAAGGCTGACTTCACTTGCCCATTAATTAGCGAACTCCCCATTTGTACTCTTTTGGCGACAAAATGACAAAATAAAACATAGAGTTTCGATTATCAGTGACCAGAGGGCCCCACTCGTCGATATGTAAAGTCCATGAGCTCTTGGAAGGCCTAGCTCGGCTCTTGAAATCCGCTTTCCCTGACAAAGAAACACGCTTGCTGGATCCTCATGGATCCTCTAGTTCTCTTGCTGACAAAAGTCTGCTCAGAAAGCCTCTGAAACAGTGTCCCCCAAAAGAATTTGGAGTCTGGTCCAGGAAGTGCCTTTAGAAAGGACATAGGACATTCACTTTTCCTTGTGTGGAATTGCGTACATATTTTGGAAACGATACAAACGGAAGTGACCATATATAAATTCCTTTCGTTGAATTGCTTTTAGAACGAGATGCAACCAGAAATGAAAAGGACACCCTTGTCCTCTCCAGTTTCCTTTTGAATTCCTCTGGTGCTCGACGCTGTGAAATCCGAAAGACATGAAGAGGACACCAAGGTTCAGTGATGAGTTTTGTTGCAAACTCAAGTATTGCATGTTGTTCTTCTGCAGCACTAAAAACATCATATATTTCAATTCCAGGATGCCCCTGGCCCCCCAGGAAAATTGTTATTGTAATTCCCATATGGACCGTTTGATTCAAAGAACCAGCTCAGTCGCAGGAGCAAACATGAACCGGAAACAATAAGAAATCCAAATACAACGAACAAATCGATAGGAACATCAGTGGTGTATTTTATTGCAACGACCAAAACACAAAACAAATCATTAATAAATCCATGTCAGGGTATTAGTGGTCTACTCACTTGAAACATCTGTATAAATAAACAATCTCTTGAAGCAGCTTTAGTTGAGGTTGAGGGCTAAACCTAGAGCTTCGGGGTTACAGTAAACGAAAAACGATGTTCAAATATGTTCAATGATCATAACCAACTGGATATTTGTTCAATAGAGTGGCTTTGCGCACGACGAAAGAGCATGTATAGACGACACTCTGGAAGACATTGAATATTCTAGCAGCTCGCCAAACAGTTCAAACAAATGCAAGACATGTTTACTATTCCGCCTACAATCAATGAGCATGCAGCCACCGTGCCATCAATGTGGCTGAGTGTATGATACAGCCAAATGAAACCAAGACCCAAAGAAAGCTACCCGGGTCTCAAGCACACAACATGATGGACTCGTTCGGGTATTGACATCCATGTCTTAATAAGGGTGTGAGGGATGAAACACTGCATCACTAATAAATATTCAAAGGGAAGTGAAGCAAAAGAACAAGAAATGGGTTTAACAAAATCCCAGTGAGCGAGCAATGAAAGCAATCAAAGGAAACAGAGACTGGGAAGGGACAACAGCAGCAGGGTGGGCGACAAAAGGATCAGTCAGTCCCCCCCGCAGAGCTAACCAAAACACAAAGCGAACAAAAGAGAACGAAAGGATAGAAAT
This sequence comes from Durusdinium trenchii, assembly GCA_963970005.1. Classification (NCBI taxonomy): domain Eukaryota; class Dinophyceae; order Suessiales; family Symbiodiniaceae; genus Durusdinium; species Durusdinium trenchii. Next base: position 33,090 of record CAXAMN010000880.1, read on the forward strand.
GTTGGACACCGCAACATTTGGGCCCTATCATCCACCAGAGGACAATGAAAGGATTCTTGCAACACATATATAACCAAAAAGACTTAGGCGAAGGCATGGAATAGGTGTAGGTGACCTTTAAACAATTCTATCGTGGTAGGAGCAGCGCATTGGCAAACGTAGCGCAGATTTTGTGACGCCTGAAGGGGTTGGGAGGAGGGCGCAGTGCCTCCCTCCCAGAGCAAACAAAAAATCAAAAGCCACCAGGCTCAGAAGGCACCACAAAATAGATCATCATCGAAAACTACACACCCCATTGCCTGATCAATGAAGCGCACCCAGAAAGAGACAAAAGGACCGAGGCAACCGGCTACCTTTATTGATTTGCAGGGGTGGCGCAAAATTCGCTACTAGGAACAAGAAGCTACTAGGGGCTCCTGGCATCGCTACTAGGAGCAAGGACGCTACTAGGGGCTCCTGGCCTTACTACCAGGAACAAGAAGGTACTAGGAGCAAAGGGCATCGCAAACCTCGGGTTTTTGGACCAATGGACCACGAAGCCAGTGGACCAGGAAAAGGACCGGGGGACCAGAGGACTAGGGGGCCAAAGGACCAGGGGTCCAATGGATTAGGGGACCTACTCAGGATCATGTTTTCCCAATGTTGTTCTTTCTATCCGTTCATTTTCTTGGTTCTAAATCCTTAATGAGGGTCCTGGTTGATAGTGAATATGATGCAACGCAATTGAATAAAGCAACAATCAATTGCAAAAACGAAGGAAAGACCTGTGATGCGCCTAAAAAAAGGGTCCTTACTCTTATCTTCCCTTTTTTCATCTCTTGTGTCATAGAATTTGGATGGCTCGAGGCCTCACCAGGCCTGCTAGCCCCCGCCAGGACCGGAACAGGGGGAGAGGCCAACACATATATAGAACTTGAGTGACTTCTGTTTGGGAGCAAACACATGGTCGTTTTCTACCAGAACTGACATCAAATGGAAGCGCTGGCCTCCTTCAACCTTTGATCTTTGAGCTCCTCTCGCTTCACTGTGTAGCCTGGTAGACGCATCAAGCACCGCACTAGACTTCTGATTATCTCTGAACAATATCATGCAAGTAGAATTATATACTTGCGTATGGAAACGACTGCAAAATCAAAAGAGCAAATCACATCCATCATTCAAACGGCTGTCGTACGTCATATATAAATACGTAATAGTTAAATATATATATATATGTTCATGTAATTATGTGACTTTCATGGCCAATCGTAGTGTTCAACTGTTCAACCATGCAACTGTACGATCAACTTAATTTACATAGCCATCTAATCCATGCACATTGATACCTGTTTGATAAGCGTCCTGTCTTCATTTGGAATCCCGACTTTGTGAGATTTTGCTGAGCACCTGCTCATCTTCAAAGTACCTGCAAGGCAAAAACACACGTTCCACACCCAAAACTATTGCACAAATCCCGCATGTGCTTCAACCCACGTGAGCTGCAATAGCTATAGTTGCAGGAAAACAGGGATCTTCGTTAAACAGGGCAAAACCGCCCTAAAAAACGCAACACTACACTCCAATTTCCATGCATATATGTGTATATGCATACATACATATATCTGCTTAGGCAAATGGCAAAAGTAGCCTAGTGTTGACTCCACAAACTACACAAACCTCAGAAATTATCACCCTAATTAATTCTCTGTCTGTTTGACTCCAGGAGAGGCTACAAACTATAGATATATGTATACAATACTTATATATACATACACATCTTCTGCCCCTCCGATGGGGTGCGGTGGCAGCGACAGCAATTCTTTGTAGACCTGGCACGTCAGGCTTCCGGCCGCAACAGGTTGGTTTGTCGCATTCGCCCAAAAGGTAGAGGCAATCTTCAGGCGCAGGCCTGACCTGGACTCTAGTGAAAGTTATGTGAGAACATTATCATTTTTCAACTGCCTGAGGCAAACTATTGAGATGCAGCCAGTGTAGTGTATTGGTTGCGTTATCATAGCTCGTGTCTCTGCCAGCTCTCATGCTGAATAAACAGAAGAAAACACTGCAGGCCTGGATTGCAGTCTGAAAGCCGGCTTCCTGTCGGATGGTTGGCATGAAATTTACTGATGCTTCAATGAACCGATTAATTTGAAAGCAAGTTGAAAGGCTGGAGACCTCAGCCTCCATCATAGGAGAAGGTTTATCATTTATTTATGAGTCACTTAGAAAGAGCTGCATGTATATACACCCAATCGTGAAAATGCTGTTCCTGATCTGAAGCTCGAGCTGCAGCCCCGTTTTCCCTCCCCATCTTCTGGTTGGAGGGTCACTCCACTCAGGAGTGGTGCAATGCGGATAGCGGAGCATCCATTCCTGACTTTGCAATTCTCTTCGAGGTGAAGTCTACTTGGCAAAAACATGCAAAGTCTAAATATAAAATGACCGCAACTTGCTGGTATCAACCATCCAAACGTAGACACCGCTACTGCCTCTTGCTTCCAGGCTGCGTACAACTGGGAGCTGCTCATGTGAGCCTTATTCATCTCTGTGTGCACCAGTTCGCATAGATCCACTCTTAAGGGTGCTCGTACCTGTTGCATCTCCGCATACAATCGCTTTTCGATCTCCAACGAGCAGGTCTGGTCCTCAAACAACGTTCATTCAAGCCACCAAACGTGACTCCTACAAAGCAACAAAACGGTCGGCAACGGTCCTTCTTCGAATGCACCGCATAAACCGGGGTGTTCCTCAAAGCCTGGTGATGCAAAATGCAAAACACATTTCAACCACTGACGTACACGTGCGGGCACAAAGATCCAACAAATCAACTTAGAATTTCTCAATTTAAAACACAATCGGTCCAAGTCCAAGGGCGAGTGTAAGAAATGAGCGAATGATTGGCAGAACAACATTGGGTGAACAATTCTTGACCACTTTGCACCCTGTGGCCTCTGCAATTTGGCTTCGCAAGTATGCTTTGTGGTAGGCTGCCACTGGCGCGATCGCTGCGAAGAGCTTGGGCTTCTGCATCGTCAGCTCCCAACAGCCCATGCCTGAATAGAAATGAAACCATCAGGGCTTTAGAGAGGACTTGGTGAACAGATTTTGTTGCACTAGACCTGGTGACCGTAAAAGAATCTGCTTTGATGATTTTTGTTATTTTAGTTGCAGTACCAAGGGTGTGCGTATGCAGCAAACGCCCAGCATTTGTGGTAAATACTGTAGACTATAGATGTACATAGCCATAGCACTATTTTTTCTCGCTGCCTCCCATGGAAACGCCGGTCAAGTAGACCTTGCTGGAATCCACATAGGGCATTTTGCATAGCTCCTCTGCTCTCATGCAAAGCACGACAACAGGGATTTTACTCGAACATATCATGGTGCCAAGGTGTTGATCTCAGTTGAACGCGTGCAAAACCATGAAAACTTCCCGACTTAACGTGCTCTTTTCCGTTCAACGTAGATTATAATATTTGCTGTATTTTGAAGACCACAAAGTGGACACAAATTCTTGGATCTCACGGTGGCCCTTGCAACAGGGAGCTGGTGCATGCTGGTGCTCCTGAACCAGCTCCAAGATCCAAGAGTCCGGTGAGCTTTTCCAACCCCAACGACCTTGGAGAAACTCTAAATTGAGAACCATCCAAGTTCACTTGAAGTATAGGATTCATGATTCATCTGATCTATGATATCCGACATGATTGGAAGGCTGCTTCTTGAAGTAGTTCAACTTGCAAAGTCGATCATGAAGAGATATGACATACAAAGTCGAACACATCTTATATGAAATGCATTGAAATGCTGCATAGAAGGATGGCAACTTCAAAAAAAAACATACAAAAACATGGACAAAGGGCAGGTTGGTGACACGATGATGAAGTGCTCAGCCGCATACCGTGCTCCTGCAACATCACACAACATCTATGATTGCTATTGGCCACAACTGTCAACACAAAATGACATTCAATAAATTTCAAGAAGCTCTTCACAGCATGATCGTCCTTCAACACGCATCTCACGTTTGCAGAATGAGAAGAAAGTACCACCAGCAGAGCCGTGCAAATATATCAGCAAGGGCCACTTGGCCACCTGCAACTCCAAGAAAGAAACTGCCGTTCAAGCCAGATTTGACCCGAAGGAGGCAAGTCTTGTGTGAAATCTCTTCAGCATTTGGGGTTTAGATGGAACGAAACACGGATGTACAAGAGGGATGGAACAAAATGGAAGGCAAGCTCCCCTTATGCTGGCCTGATTAGAGTCCTTTTTTCATCTCTTTACATCACAAATGTCCCGAGCAATCGGTGCCTGGCCCATCTGCAGCTTGGCCTCTACCATCTGGAACTTGAAAGGAAAATGCACAAAGAAGTCCTCCTCTTCATGCACAGACTCACTGAGTCTGCCTAAAATCATCGTTCTATAGACTCAGCTTTTTGGACCCAAACCACTTGGTTTCCCAAACTGTGACAAATCAGAATTGCAGGCCTTATCTCTTGCATCCTCTTGCAATGTCGGGGAATGCGATAAGTCTCACTGGAGAAATTTGAGCACAATTCAGGATCGAATCGACGAAGGATTCAGGAACGAATCAACTAAGACTAAGGATTGGGGTGCAACTTTTGTTGGCCAAAACCTTCCGTGAACGAAGAACACACAAGAGGAGATCCTAGCAAGATTCGTTTGTGCGTTAAAATTCACAAGGAATAAATACATATCAGATCATATCACTTTCAATTTTCAACCAGCAACCTAAACAATGATAAAAGAGATTTGGCATCTCAACATTTGGACCTCGCATGTCCTGGACCATGTCGTTCTTGACAAAGACCACTCGGTGCTCAGCAAAAGACGAAGAGGCACAATTTCGAATTGCGGCATCCAGGCCGTCGAAGCGCGACACGCAGATCTGCATTGGCGACAGTTGCATGCAACCGCGTGACCACAAGGATGAGTCGTCTACCTGAATGAAGCACCAGTGCAAGGAACGAGATGTTGAACACTGAACAGTGGACATGAAACACGACTTCATGATGAGTATTCAGAATTAAGATTCATTTTGTTGGCTCAACTTGTTGATCTTCAGGAATTCAAGAGGTATCTCCAAAGGTCCCTGCCTCTGCTAAAGGGACTTTTCGCCTTGGAGTTTTATAGCTACTCGTTGGTTGGACATGATGACTGTTACCAGCAGTAGCAAAAGTACAATTTCTGTTGCAATATCAACACTTTTAGGTACATCGTCATGAAGCGCATGAAAGAGGGTACTCTCCAGTGTCCATCCTTGGGACCTCCACTGCAGTGAGTACCAAGTTCAATCCTTATATCTACTGTAACAACATATAATACAAGTTAATACAACATACATTCCGGATTATTCCGGTTACATACCCGTCCAATAACTCCTTTCCACCAACACCTCCCAGTCATCGATGTCGAGGCTCTTCATAGACAATTTCGTGGGTCCTTTCATCTTTCAGCGTTCTTCGCATGATTCCTTGACGCCACACTGGCTCAAGACTGTGCAAATTTACTTCTGCCCAAGCTATGATGCCGTCAGACTCATGATTCATGATACTGTACGTTAAATCATTTTACTGTAATCCATGGAGTCCAGGGAGTGCTAGGGAGATCGATTTTGAAGCGTTGCAACTCCTTCACAACACGTGGGGAACCAGTCCCAAAGACCGAGTCCAAAGACCATTCATAGCAAGCCCCAGCATAAACCACAACTTGGAATTTGAGGCAAGAATAATCTTCATATTTTAGTTATGTTCAGCTTGACAGCACATTACATATTGCTGGTAGGTTTCCATGCATAAACCCGCTCGTAGAGCTGGGATCCTCCCACTTCACAGCTCGTCCTTTTGAGATTGGTAGGATCTCATCTTGCGACACTACCTTAGGTGGTCTCCATGTCCAAAAAAACCGGCTGCTTTGTCTTGTCTCAGACTCCTCTGCACCACGCTACAGTCCGCCACATCACAATCACTGTACCATTTCACATTGCACCACATCAAATATAATATAATATAATCATGTGTCACTTTAACCATTACCTCGCAAATGACATTCCATTGTTCTACGCAGTTGCACGTTTGACCTTCCACCTACCGGCTGTGCCACCAAGGAACAACTTCAGTGGAATAGTCGGCGATCCACACCAAAGCTTGCTGCTGACCGCAGAAGAGAATTATGACCCCTCAGTTTCACGTGACTCATCCGATTCTCCACCAAAACTGACCCGTGGCTATTGATGCATACAGCTCAACACGCACTCACTTGTTACTAGGAACCACAGGAAAGAGAAGCTAGTGTGACGACTGCACACAATCACTGAATGGATCTTATTTTACTGAAAAACAAAAAAAACTGATTTTGGGGGCCCATGTTTCCAACCGACTCAAATGTCTGGACTGTCCTGGGCTGCCATCATACCACTGATTGCCCAAGCAGGAGCGCAGCTCGATCCACATTCCAACCTGTTTGCTGCACTTCGCCACCCATCTTTGATCACATCACATTCCACTCCACACCAAATTACACGACGGTTAAAAAACCCTGGCTGGATCTTGCGGGTTGCTCAACGATTGCTTATACGTGTGTGGTATGTCATGTATATGTACATCCACTTGTATCGAGCTGTCAGCCTTCAACTCCTTCTTCCGATCTTTGAAGCCTGGGAGAACCCACGCACACTCACTTGGTTGACATTGTCACGGCAAGCAACTGACTCTCTACCACGTGCAATCCCAAAAAACTGAAACACAAGCAGGGAAAGAAAATAGGACTTTTGGGTTTGATCCAAGAAGCTAGTGCAAGGAAGCTCAGTGACAATCTGACCAGTCTTCAAATCTTCATAGGAAAGACCATTTGGACCTCTCCAGGCACGGTAGTGTAGTTGGCAATCATCCAGCACAGCTTGGCTGCCACAAATGGGAATGCCTCTTGGGTCATCGCAAGTCGGAAGCTTTGTGATGAACATGTGCGGAAGCTTTGGGGTGTGAATGGAGTTCATCGATGCAGCTGAATGGAGTTTGTCACTTAGTACAAGAGATTCACATGAAGGCAGAATTGATTGAAGGGATTCGGATACAGCGGCGGCTACAGGTTGGCAGGCTGCTTTCGGCACCAGGAACCTATTCTACGAACTGCACAAGCTGATTCTACGGCAAGTCAGATTCGATTTGCCAATTTGCCTAGCATGGAACAGAAACACCAAACATTGTGAACAATCCCTTTTGATTGCGCCTGCGTGAAAGGCACGGCACAAGGGAGCACCACGGGTTGAAGCTCTGGTGAAGTCGACAAAAACACAATCCTCTCGGGGTAGCCGATTCCTCTTGATCTGGGGCACAATGATCGGAGAATCAGGTGGCTCATGATGGATGTAGGTTTCGTATTCCTCACAGGTCACAGTCACAACGCAAACTCAGATGCACTACTTGTAGGTCCAATCCAAGTGGTCCCTCATGGTTCATCTTTCAACCCTACAAATCACAAGGTGTCCAACCCCTCCCAGAAATGTTCACACTGAATGCTTTGTCCAACATGGATGTCTTGTCCATATGGTTCCCTCGAGCTGCTTCCAAGCTTCCTCCTCCCAGTCTTTTTCGATGTCTTCGGCCATCCATCACAACGCTCTTGCAAAAATGGGCATCTGGTAATTGAATTTCAGCAAAGCTTGGTAAACTGCCGAGTCCATACTCTTGACTCATGGTCTAGCTTCTTAATGCTTGCAGAAAAGAACAAGCTTTGCGTGTGAAAGATGTGAAAGTGAGTCGCATCCTTCAACGCTTGACTGTGCACCCGTCAATGAAGAGGTACATAGCTAGCTGCGAACGTGAAATAGGTCTGAAGCAAAAGATCCAGAGGCATTCTGATCCTCACTAAGCCACTAAGCCAAGGTGCTGTGTCAGGAATCCAACCGCTTGCAACGTTGAGTGGTCATGAAAGGAACAACTGTACTCCGAAGCTGGCAGTCCTTGCGGCCCCAATCTAGAAGATCCGGATCCTGATCGAGCTCTTGCATTGCGCTAGGCCGCTAGGTGCCGTTAGACCTTGTGACTTCCTGGGTTTCATGGTGTGTGCAAGACACGCATACACACAGCCATTAGCCGAGCACCTGCATAAATTGCAGGCTATAGGCTATCTCCACAGTCCCAAGATTCTGGGCACATCTGAGTTACAAAGAGTAGGTCTATTTAGTGAAGGGATTGAGCACTTCAGTTGCAAAGCAAGGCAACCTCCAATAAGAAGCAATGAGGGCTAACCCGTGCTGTGCTGCCTGCCTCAATAAACTCTTTGAGTCTTTCGTGCAAAGTCTCCTGCCAAGTAGAAATGGAAACTGAGAATGTTCAAATGACCACAGTGAAAGGTCTTTGAGGAGTTGTACTTGTAGTTCTCGGAAAACAACTGGGCCAAACACATACAACTGACTCTTGCACCACTGCCAGGCATCACATAATATCATCTGCGCATTCACTTGTGCAAACACAACATAAATACGCCTAAAAAAACCTGATGACATCATACTGGCAAACCAGTCTTAAGCTCAAATCTCGATGAATTTGAAACAAATTTTGTGTCGAGGAGTCAAGCAACCACACAAATTACCACTCATCCCCAGACGCAAACGGTATGTTTATTTATGTAATATGGTCTCCTCTTTCCGCTGCTGAGAGGCCTGGCTTGCAAACGAGCAACATGGCTGAAGGTGAAACAAGCTGGCTCTCCGAAGTTTGGCTCCACAGAATGTATCTCCAAATGCACATAAATAAATGAATATAATATATATATATGTACCGGAGAAAGGAGGGGAGGAAAGCCAGCCTCCGTAAGAAGATGTCAATATGGTCATGGGTGAACGCGAGAGTGCATAAGGCGGGGCCGATATGAGAGACCTTCAGGCACAGGTGGGGGGTGGGGCGCCCTTTTTCATTTGGATGAAGGAGCGTTTTGAAGAGAACAAGGGGCACCCCGAAGTCATTGCTTGTCTGCGGTTTGTTTCTCGATGTTTCTCGTGTTTTGTGGGTTGACTCATGAACCTGGTGTGCTGTTAAGGGTGGATCGTATTGTTGTCGGGGGAAGTCGACATGGCGGTGATGTCTACTGCTGTTGGAAATAGAAAGCAGTAGACCTAGGTTTGGGGGAGCGCTTTGTCTTTTGACTTAAAACCGACGTTACACCCAAGAACAAGTGAGTGTTTCACATCAGGCAAATGCAAGGAGTGGCTTTGTTATGGGGCAATAGAAAGCAAAAAATATAGGTTTGGGAGGGGTGACCTTTTCTTTCCTTTGGCTTATATATAATATAAGGGTGTTTTCAGGCTGAGAAAAGGCACCCCTAAGGAACCGACGGGCGCTTGCACGCTGTTCGTTATCCTTGCTTTGTAGATGGTGGTCCGACGTTACAGTCAAGATCAAGTGAGTGAGTGTTTAACATCCCGCAAAGAGTCGCATTGTAATGGGGTGAAGTCGACACGTAGCCATGCCGGCTGGTGGTAGAAACCAGAAAGCAAAACATATAGTGCGGGGGGGAGGGCCTTTTCCCGCGGTTCCAGGGCGTTGTCAAGCTGAAGAAGGGCACCCCGAAGGAACTGGCTTGGCTGCTCCTTGTTATTCTTGTCTTGTAGACGGAGTCATGGCGTGCCGCCAAGAGCGGATGGATGGCAGTCTGCTGCTTGGTTTGATCGTTTGCAGTCTACACCTCCCTTTCACCCCTGGTAGAAGACTATGTAAATAGTAAATAGCCAGCTGGCACACTGCATTCTGTTCCCTCTTGCAGTCCCTCTTTTCCTACCACGTCCCCTCCGCTACGCCTGTCTTCCACGCCTCTTTACCGTGCCTCTTCACCATTGAAAAAGGGCGCCCCCAAGCAACTCAAAGCTGACCCACTCCATTCTGTTCCCTCTCCTCCCCTCCACAGATCATAAGACTATTCAATAGCAAGCTTGCCCACTGCATTCTGTTCCCTCTCCTGTCCCAAAACGGGTCACATAATTTCTTGCAACCCCTCTTCTTCTACCACGTCCCCCGGCTATGCCTGTCTTCCCCGTGAACTCCCACCGCATATGGGATGCCCTTTCGCGTCTGGTTACTATGCCTCTTCACCATTGAAAAAGAGCACCCCCGAGCAACTCAAAGCTGACCCACTGCATTCTGTTCCCTCTCCTGCCCTCAACGGATCACATCATTTCTTGCCACAAGACAGCCGTGCGTTGGGAGACGCACTCCTTTTATTTTTGGTCGAAGACTATTCAAAGAGCCTCCAGACACGCACATCTCCCTTTCCTAGAGGAGCTCCAACCACTTTTCGCGTCCCGTTGTCCCCCGTTTCCTGCCATCGACATGAACTCCCACCGTCAATTACATCACTCGCATCACAACACCCCCCAAACCATACATGTTCACTCCCTTTCGGACGCACAATTTTTTCGCTCTCCCCCACCAGTCTCTGGGCTCGCCCTACCAGATTGACCTCTGTGCGACCGCTCCCCCACACCCCCTAATACTCACTTCGTTCGCCCATCGACAACTCCGGACAAGCCTATCGGCTGGCTTTCGTAATTTAGTATAATAGCAGCGCCCCAATCAATGAGGCTTTGTGGCTTCGTATCCAGACTCAGAATTGATGTTCTGCACGGATCAACTGCTGACCAACTAAGAACGCGACATCTTCAAGATTCTGTAGGCAAAGCTGCCTAAAGCAGCCAGCTCAATACGAGTTCTCCGGATTCATCAGCTGGACATGAAAAACAGATTCAGCCCATCGATCAACAACTCTGCCTTTTTGGACATGAACTTCAGCTTCCCACCTTTGCAACTCCACCAGGCGCTGATACTCTGGCAGCTCTGAGAAGCCGTACTGTAGAGCCTCAAGTCATGGAGTCACTGGGACTCTCAAGACCTACTGGGGCTGAAGATGCTGAAGTAAGCCGTGGGCAAGGTAAACCTCCATTTTCCATCACTAAGCTGTGGGCAACAAAAACACATGATTCTGGTCACACTCACAACTATTAGACAACCAGTAACCAGTTCCAAACACCAATTGGCCCCACATGTCTAGACTCGCCTGCAACGTTTCTTGGGGTCTCAGATGGTCAGGCCTCAGCGCAGGCCTGCCGCACCTGCCGACGGCTTCCGCTGTGTGTAGCGCGTTGCAATGATTGGCCTGGCGGGACTCTGAAGACTCAAAAGAGGAACAATGGCCTGGCTATGGGGTAGAGCTCCGAGTCAATTTCGCAAATTCACAGCAGGTCAAAACTATCACATGTTTCCACATAATCCTCTGAACGTCATAGCACGATCTTACTTCCCAAGCACACAAATGAATCATTAAAGTGACGGTGCATGCGATAACACATGGCAGCTCTTCGCACACCCTTCTTGAGTGCTGCCTCGCAAATCATCCACTGTCGCAGTGTCAGGGAAGTGTCAGGGAAGTTGCATGTTCCCCAGTGTTACTAGTAGCTTCTAGCTACTAGTAATGCCAGGAGCTACTAGTAGCTTCGTTGCTCCTAGTAGCGATGCCCTTTGCTCCCAGTCGCGATGCCCTGCGTGAAGAGAAGACGTTGGCCCCTTCCCAGGTCGCCCCTTCGGTCGCCTCTGCTTCGCCAAACTCAGGCCTTGAACGCAACGACAGTCCTCGGACGTAGCGCGAGGTCTCCATGACACTCCTAGTAGCGATGCCCTTTGTTCCTGCTCCTAAAAGGTTTTTTAATGGCTTCAGCGATTCACCTGGCAAGACATGAATGAAACCGTTGCATATCACATCGAGTTTCAGTCTGGAATGGTGTGTCAGTCTTGTACTAATCTGACTAATCTAGTGAAAATTTGACCCCGCCCCATTTGATCAAAAACTCTTCAACCTTGGATTGGGTCAGAAGTGCACCGAGCAGTCCTGCTTGCGATGAGTGGCCTGCCTTTCAGCCAGGCAGACATGCTGAGGTACCGAAGCCAACTCACAAAGCTCTTGTGGCCCTTGCAAACATTTGCAAACCCCCTCAATGTGCCTGCAACAGTCCATGCAGTGTCTCTAAGTCACCCCGTGCCGCTGCATCTGCCAGCTGCCTGGCCGGAAATGTGGAAACCTTCCACTCTCAGGTCACTCACCTAAAAACAATGGCCTCCAACCTAGTAACAGATTACACATGTTTATTGCCAGAGAACACGCTCGAAACAAGAGACTGTTGGCTGGGCGTTTGTCTGACAACTCACACTCAATTACTATGAGAAGGTGCAGCAGTTGGCCAACACTGCGCGATATTTCACGATTTTCAAGATTGCCAATCTATGCCTCAGTTGTGCACCCACAGACTTCTGTGGTTGTGAATTGCAAAAGTCGTGTGGCTGTGTGGCTATGGATCGCAACCAAATGAGCTTGTGGCTTCGACTTACAAAGTAAGCATGATTTGATAACACACTTGGTTTACTTGTTTAACAAATGCTTTAAAGTCATGCAAAACATGCAAACAAAACCGGTGGCATGTCTTAGATCCAAAGCGGTGCCATCAAGCGGCTTCTAGCCTGGCCATTTGCTCCACACGCTTCTCCTCCATGACTTGCTGTAGAGTCTCAAGGGCTTCCTTGTAGAGCCTGGTGAACTCCCTCTGTATATACAAAATTATATAAATAAACAAAGCTTTGCAAGCATTGCAGACCACACATAATTTCACATACATACATGCATTACCATACCGTTACATTAGTCCCGAGTACCTATTAAAAAATCATTAAAAAACGGACCCCTATAAAACAAAAGTCATGTCGGAAACCCCTAAATACGGTTTATATTTGTTTTTAAATTACCGCCCTTTCAAGCCGCTACTGAGCTACCAACATTGCCGACTTTGGAGGAGTTTTTTTAATTAGGTTCCAAAAACAACCGTAACTGCCCACCTCTGTCCGCCCTGTCTATCCACCATGACACGCCGCGCTTACACCAGCAGGCTTTCCTTCCCCCAATGGCACGGACTCACGCAAACGCACTTGCCACCGAGGTCATGCAACACCGCATGGCACAGCGACATCACCTTTCGAAAGCTTTAGCTGTTAGTCTACTGAAGAATCCCTATTCTAATGAAGGTTTTTGTAGGGGAAAAGGAAGACCCTTCGATCTGGAGCTTTTTTGCATTTTTGATACGAGTTTAATAAAGGATTTTATACAACATTTTACTGATTTACTTTTGGGTTTTGAAGCTCTTCCCAGGTGACCTATTTTGGACCCCCCGATTTCAGGGACCCCCTATTAAAAAAAATGCGACCGAGGTTTCCTTTTTTGGGGGGGGGGGGGCCGTGTTTTTTATTAGGTGGACCGGATTACATTACCACACCATTACATGCAAGTACTGTACGTCCTTTTGCATGGAAACATTCACCTCATACATATTACGATCACCAAATCAACATATATTGCACATTATTTCACACATTCCTCTGCTCAGCACTTGGTTTGATATCCAACGAAGCAATACGACCAGGGTCAAATCATATCAAATCATTTTTTTCGGAGCACGTGCCTTGAACCTCGATGGTCGTACTGGTGGGCGCTGAGAATGGCCTGAACAAAGCTGTTTTCGTGCGCCGAATCATCCCAAATTGACGGAAATTAACAGTCTGACACACACACACAGTAACTTTTTGTCCATACTTATGCGTGTTACCAGCGTGTTGCACCCCTTTTTCCACATCGCTCTCTGTTGAGGTTGAACCAACAAACTGCTTACGCCCAACTGTCCTTCGGGACATCCACGGAGCTCTACGCATGGGATGTCGTCGGAGCCTCCCCAGCTCCAACTCAAGCAGTTCAAAGACTTCAAAAGCGCTTGGCTACGACGATGTCGTGGTCCAGCAATCACAGCATCTATGACACATGTGCATTCCACTAGCAGAAGCTTGCAATGTTCTTCTTTGGAGTAAGGAGTGGTGTCAGTTCATTCCCCGAAGTGTCACTAGGTGTCACTTCCCTGGCTTCCAGCCATCGAAAGGATTTGAGGGATGTGTAAAGAATGCTGAGATCTGTGATTCGATGTCAGTCTTGTCAGTCTTTCCAGCATAGATGCTGCTGGGAGCTGCCTATAAACTCTGCACAACCTCGCTTGTCCTTGGCCGCTTGGGTCTTCAAGTCGGCCTTGACCAAACGTCGCAAGCGAGAGGTGAAAGTGGCCTCAAGACCTGGATGTCGTGGGAAGGGACTTCGCAACACCCACGGCACCCACTTTGCAGCAAGATCCAGGATTACCGAGACTGATCTGTTGACTCTAATAGGTCGGCTGATCAAAAGAACAAAACTCGTGCACTGATCCTCGGCCATCCTCATGACACCTATGCTGCATTCCCAGCACCATGTAGATTCTTCATCTCTAGTCGTTCTGTCAGCCAATCGGTTCTATATATATTTAAAATATATACGTACATACACAAAACACACATATACTTATTGAATCTGTCTGGTGCCAGCATGCCAAAAGCCAGCCTCAAGGCTCACGTTGAAACCACATGTGAAAGAACCGGCACACGAACGAAAACATGTTCAAAAACGAGTCATGATTCGATCTCAGACAAAATATGAATAAATACATGTAGTCTCTTGGACAGCCTTGGGGCAGTCAAAATTAGCTGGAAAACATTCGATGGAAGATGCCCTTCAGCTTGTCGCGCTTTCGAAGTCTGGGCTCTGAGCCATCCTCCCTGAGCGCTGTTGATCCGACAGGTCCCTCGAGTTGGGACCAACATGGGCGAACTAGGATCACTATGCAGTTAACAGCCAGCCCCTAACATATTGACATATTGGAGACTGTTGATAAGTCTTTTCTTATGTTTGTCAAAACATGTTTAAGCATGTTTGGGGCCTGGCCCTGGCTCCAAAAGGATCTAAATCATCTCTCTGGCTTCCCCAACCGAAAGTTCCGACCTTGCCGACCATGTGCCGTGCCTGTGTCTGCAAATGATTTCCCGGGAGATGGCCCGCTCCGCGGCCTCCAAGGTATCATCTGCCGCGTTCCCATCTTTGAGATAGCCTCAATCATGTTCGGGCAAGATTAAGATTTCTTGGCTTAAAGTGACTCAGCTCACTAGAGTCACTAGAGCAGAGAAAAGCAACAAAAGCCACAAAAGTCACATTGGCACAAAGTAGGGATATACAATGCTGGTCAATTTTGCATCGCAGGGATGTGTAGTACGGTATCATTGTTGCGCGGCGAGGTGGCTTTGCATACAAGCGTGCAAGCTCTAAGAACATAGAGATTGTGTGATGTCTATTGTGCAAAACAACAACAACAACAACAACAACTACTACTACTACTACTACTACTACTGCTGAAGATTGTTCCCAAAGATTGATTATTTTTCACTGATAGCACTTGTTTTCACAAGATCACTGGAAATGCCATGTTAGTAGATCCCAACAATTCAGTCTGAGGGACCTATAAATTCTTCATATGAGATCTTGCCGTCACCATTCACATCCAATTCTCTCATCACTTGTGCAACCTCTGTCTCGCTTTCTAAAATCTTGAAAAGATCTTCTCTGCGAATGTAGCCCGTGCTCTCAGTGTCGAAACGCCTGCAGGGACAAAACCCACTCTACCAAATGCAAAAACATAACATACCGTTGTCCCTATTCCCAAGCAGCCGGAGTGACCGGTCCTGAACGCATCTTTCAAAAGCTCATCATGAAGAGCAATGCGGGAAGCCATCATCGCAGCAAGAAACTCCGAGTATTGGATCTCATTGTCATCCATCGGGTGCTCTGAATCACTGAAGGCATTGAAGACGTGCTGTTGGTCTTCCTCCGGAAGATGAAAGTTGTCCTCCACAGATCAGCAGCACTGAAACGCACTTTCCTTCAGCTTGGAACAAAGCTTGATTTACAAACTAAAGTCGAACCAAAACAAAAGCGCCAAACGTGGCGCGAAGGCAGTCCTCGAGAAGAGTTTTGAGGTCTTTCATGGTGATGGTACCCGTGTTGTCTTTGTCCAGTGCCATAAAGGCGTCTCGCACTTGTGCCCTAGGGCAAAGGTGGGCATTGTGTCTCATACTCGAGCCTAATCAAATCGTTCTCTGGCTTCACAAGTGAAAGATTTGTCAGGAACATAGCAATATCCTTGGCATTATATATTATATACTGAGTAATATATTGAAAGTCTAACATGAATCTGAATCCGATATCAAAAAAGACTTCACTCACTTTGCGCTCATGCGGGAATCCCTGAAACAACATACAAAATCACCGTCCCGAAAAGATTGTCCCTTGAATCTTGAACGGTTCTTGGCATCAGTTGTAAATGTTCTTCCACAAAGGACTCGGTATCGAAAGCAATCAGGAAACATTTTACATAAACATCCACATGCGTGCTTATCCACCTGCATCTCACATACACTAACAAACACCCGCAATGTGTCCTGTCCAGGTCCATGCTCTGCATCGAGCGAACACTTCTAGGTGTAAAACCCTTTGAAACAAAGCCTTTGTACAAATACAACTGTATGACAATCTATATTTATTCATAATGATATGTATATATATATATACACATAATATCACTTGTCACAGGACTGCCCCCAGCCTCTCTGGGGCAGTGAGAGACCAAGCCATCAATTTCATGCAAGACCTGACGCGAAGGAAAATGCGCTAGTAGCAAGAAGCTACTAGCAACAAAGGACATCGCTACTAGTAGCAAGAAGCTACGAGTAGCTCCTGGCATTGCTACTAGGAACAAGAAGCTAGTAGGTTGGAGGCCATCGCTATTAGGTTGGAGGTCATTCCTACTAGTAAGAAGAAGCGCGTATCAAAGTGCCCTGCAAAAGGTTTTGTCAGAAAACTGGAGTCGTCCCCTTGGCTCTGCGGCAGAAGCCACCCCTAGCCTTGCCCAATTTCTCAGTCAAGCCTTAAACACGATGCCCTCTTCTAATTGGAGACGATTGATGACCATTGGAGACCAGCAAACAACCCAATAGAACCCAATTGAACGTTTCCTTTCAATCACCTAACCTGACATGCAGCAAAGGTGACACAGTGAATACTGGGTGTGCTAGTGTGAGGCTCTGAGTCTCCGAACAAGTGGATGCAAGCAGTACATTATCAACAATGTTTTCTTTCTCAATTAATATGTTCTCAAGTCTCACTGGTCTGACTAGGTACATCATGGTACACCCAATACAGAAACTACAATCGATGGAATCAATCCTACACCGCACTCAGCGCACTCTGATTCAATGCCATGTTGGTGTGTTGGCATCGCTACTAGGAACAAGAAGCTACTAGGGGCTCCTGGCCTTACTACTAGGAGCAAGAACGCTACTAGGGGCTCCTGGCATCGCTACTAGGAACAAGAAGCTACGATTTCTTCCGTCAACTCCAACCCATCCGACCCATGCATAACAAGTATCCCTAATTAGTAGCGATGCCCTTTGCTCCTAGTAGCGTCTTTGCTCCTAGTAGTAAGGCCAGGAGCCCCTAGTATCCGCGGAAAGAAAAGGTCTACATCTGGTGACCGAGCCCAGCCTTCGAAAGCTCTGGGCCTTTGCGAAGTCACACAGCGAGGTCACCTCAAGCAGCCGAACAAGAAACTGGTTGCAAAGACTTTGGCGATGTGGGCTGTCAGCATCTGCTGAATGAGACTTCTGCATCATCTTCAGAAAGTTGCGTCAAAGCATGTGAACACATCATGAAGGCTTGCCTGCTGTGTTCCACTTACCCTGAACTCAACAACAACACCTTTTGGGGCAGGTATCCATGGCTTCATCGATGCAATCGCTGGCAAGATTTTGGTTCTTGATCCAAGGATGCTCCAGCGCTTCCGGCGCGGTCATGCGGCGATCTGGATCGACCACCAGCAAATTCTTCACAAAGTCGGAAGCTAAGGAGGACCTCAACTCAGACTGTTTGGAGATCAAGCGAGGTAACCCGTCGACATCTGATATCGAATCGCCAAATCTCCACATTTCATCATATCTTGCGGCGTTTTCAGCGGCAAAGCAGGTTACAGCTAAGTGTACCGAGGACTTTGATTGGATTGGTGGCATACATCTGAATATATCAAACTTATTCTTATTCAACTATATCAAGCATGATCAAACTCCCTGCAAAGATTGAAGCTTGAAGTATCTTGTAACAAAGAACGCAACCACAACCACAGCTAAGACTTAACATTGAACAAAAAACATGTGCATATTTAGAAGAACCTGCAACATATTGCACGTGTGTGTGTTTTCAGCACGATTGAAACCTGGTTTGCATTTGTGCAGGAAAACACATGAAGGATGAACATTGTCTGAGTGTATATATTTAAAAACAATTGTCCTTACTCAGCTAGCCTATGAAGATCTTTTGAAGACTCAAAGGCATCTAGCAAGCGTGGAAATGAACCAGCCCCGGGCCCTCCTTAATTACCACAAGTGGATCCAATTCTCTGGTGCCGGGAGACACTTTTGCCCATCTCTCTTTTTTCACGAGGTAAGTCCCTGAGCGAATCATATGAATCTGCTTTCGCTCGTCTGAGCCAGCAAAGGGCATGTACCCAACCTCCAGCGGCACAAACTTGTTCCTAGTAGCTTCTTGTTACTAGTAGCGATGGCCTCCAACCTACTTGCGATGGCCTCCACCTAATAGCGTCCTCTTTCTTTGCTCCACCTAATGGCAGCCTAATGGCGTCCTCTTTCTTTGTTCCAAACAAAATAATTAATCAAACATGAACATTGGCAAGAAAGGACATCGTCGAACAATCGGCGGTTGCTGTGCGTTTGGCTGACTTTGTGCGAGCAGCAAGTAGGATGAAGACAATGACACCAAGACTCCACAAGTCACACTGACTTGTATACGACTTGGCAAGAACCTCTGGAGCAGCATAGGACAAGGTTCCGCAGCTGAGTTCCATCCGCGTGTTCTTGGCCCAAACTTTGCTGAAGCCAAAGTCGATGAGTTTCAAGAAGTCGGAGTTCTTGTTCTCGTAAAGAAAGTTTTCGAGCTTCCTGGGGATATCCGGGAATCATCAGTGAGGTAGTGAGGTGCAAGTATCTCGTGGCGTGAATGACAATACTCACAACTTTGGCTGGGGTAGCCAGGTTTCAAATCACGGTGGACCACTCCACAGCTGTGCAAGTAGTTCACTGCAAGCAGCATCATCCGCGTGGTCTTACAAGCATCCTTCACAGATTTCGAGGTCATCCAGTCTTCTTCAAAAAGTTGTTTCTTCATGTTGTTTTTACCAGGGTTGTGCTCAGCTAGTCTGCTCCCCTCTTGACAAATGAACTGCAAGGATTTTGGTGCCCAAACAAATCGATCATTCTGCATACATCGCAGCCAAACTATGTGGGACTTTGCCCTGAGAGGAATGCTAAGATTGGGAAAAACACAACCAAAAGCCCTAGTGAGCCCCAGTGCAGTCTCTCGACAACGAATCTACGATAGATTCAATAGATTCATAGATCTAGACACCGCTTTGCTTTCTACAGAGATCAACCCAAACAGCGTTGCCCCACCCAAGGTTCACTGGTCAGTGCCAACAACGGTCCTTCTCTGAATAGACCTTCTTCTCTCGTACACGGTCAAACAGCTCGCCGCCTTCCATGCACTCCATCACAAGACTTAGTCGGTCCTCCTCCTGGTGTCTTCTGGCTGGGGACAACGACAGTGCATTCTTTAACCACTTGGTACTGGTTGGCACCCTCGCAGCTTGCAGCAAGACTCCAAAAACAAATATATATATATAGAGAGAGAGAGTACGTGCTTCAGTAACATGATGTCCTCATAGACATCGAAAAGCCGCACCACATGGGGATGGTCCATGCTCAGGAAAATCTCCGCTTCTGAGGCGAGTTCCTCGCATGAACTGAATTCTGTAGCTCGGATAGGGCGGTTCATTGCAATTGACAAGCTTTCTAGCAACTGTCCTGCACCAAAACCATTGCCAAGGCAGCCTCTGAAAATGGGTATATTATATATGGTAACATGCTCTTTCAGCCAAGGGTCCTGCTTCTTCTCCTTGCTAACTCCATGAAGCTTGAAAGCCTGTGGCAGCCAAATGCTTTGGCAACTCGTCACGTGCTCAAATTTCATAAAGGTACAATGAGCAAACATGAGGACTCTTCATAGTACTATACCCTCCATGAGAACGTGCTTTCATTCATCACTAAATAGATACAGTTGTGTTAGAATCTCGGATTCTCCCGGGGCTCTTGTCTGTAGCATCTCTATATTGCATTCATTCACATTACTGTAAAGCATTTCACCCCGCCCTTTAGCAGCTAGCAGTTTGGCAACATGCAAGACTTACAAATTACAGTGCCTTCACAGCAAACTTGCCAACTCTGGTCTTTCCACGGGCTAGTAGCACTGAGCCATTGTATCCTGTACCAAGGGCCTCATCACAGCGCAAATATGTTGCATTTCAACACAACTAACTAACCTTACAGTCTGCAACCGTGAGAAGAAAATCCCAAGCACCACTGCAAGAATGAGGTTGTATAAAGCTGAGCACTCGGTTCTTTCTGTCATGTTTAGTAATTTCCACAACTGTCAGCTGGCCTTTTTTTCCACATTGTAGTCATCTTCCAGGCGCGCTGGTAGACGGTGATATCGCCCCACAACGGACAAATGCCCTACACGATCTTCAGCTCTACTCCTGACGCAAAACAAACTATCTTTTTTGTGTATGGCACCAGCATGGATGATTGGCGTTTAAAGGCTCTTGTCAACGAGGAGCAACCAGTGCTTGCAACACACATTGGGTAATGGAGGGGGAAATAGGAAAATAATCGAAAACGGTAGCTAGCATGCACTCAAAGTTTATAGTTCAATTGTTTGCTATCGTCCCTTCTGTTTTCCAAGTACTGTATGATGTTCCCTTTTTGTTGCCCTTTTTTCCTACTGGTCTACCGATCTTCTCTCGTCTCTGAAATTATTTCCTGGTATCTTTGCCCTTCTTGTGACCAACTTGTTGTTTATTCGTTCTATCTGCAAGTTCTTATCCCTTCTGTGCGTCGCATCACTCTGATATTCTCACGATCTACAGCGGTTGCTTGCTCAGGCAAACACCGCTATATTGATGAGAGTATCAGGTCGTCCGCAACCACCAACATCAAAAAATAACTCGTATAGATCTGCAAATTTTATGGGAGTTGGGAAGGATTCCAATCAAAATCGGTGTTCAGTCTCAATGTTGTTTGACAGTGGCTCAAGGAAAGGTCACGGTCACTCTTGGTTTTTGGTAGACTAAGATCCTGTAAGCAACTCAAGCACCAAATGACTGACAAATGCCAGAGTTGGTCAATTAGCGGCTAGCGAGGTCCTCACTTCATCCAAGGTGTTGGTTGATTGTAGAATGCCCATGGCGATTGAAACCCTCAGGCGTCAGCGAGACCTCTTTTGGGCCCGCAAAGTCTCTGAGAACCAGGGCGTGAAGGGAAAATTCAACGGGAGTAAAGAGTGTATACTGACATTTCACACGACCCCAAACAATTTGTACTTGTGTTAGAACTAAATAAAACAGCTGTCAATACTGCTGTCAATCCAAATGAACCTGAATTTGGATGTCTTTTCACGATTGTTCTTCGAGCTCACCACGTTGCTGCAAGATGGCAACCAACACATGTCCAATCGATTCGAACATCTGTTCCTTTCCTCAAATTGCCCCTAGATCAATGACGTATTCGAGTATATTTTTCACTCCATACCACAACCACTAGCCAACGAGCCTGCTTCAGTTCGAGTTCACTCCGACTCTGGATGGCCTCCTCCAGTTCCAAGGACACCAAGGTCCTTCACGTGGAACCGGAACCGTGAACCAAGCCGCAACGAACCGGAAGTGCCAAACACCAAGCCGAACCGGGCCCCTAACGAACCAGATTCGCATATGGTTGAAACCAAGCCGACTTTCCGGGGTCCGAGGCCGACCCAGAAACCGAGCCAAAAACGATGCCACAAACCAAGGAGCACGTGTCACAGTTTCTCTCTCCTCTCATTGTCGTCAGCCTCTTCTGCCAGAGCTGTCGGCCAGTGATCATACTCAGTGCAAATATAGAGCACTTATAGAGGTGCAATTCTATCTAGAAACAATATACCAGCGTAGACCCCAAACAGTTTGTGCGTTTATGACGTAAGCCACAATAAACCGTTCCAGCTCGCGGTGATCAACTCGGACCTTCTGGGTTTGTTTCAGCACTTGGCTCAATTGGCTCAAGGTCAGAACTGGCAATTCAAACGAAAACAGAACATACGCAAATCATGCCCCCTACCTTCTGGGTAGGGAAAAGTGGTCCCCCACCTAAACAAATACGCAAGTATTTTCCAGGTGTCCCACCCCCTCTGAAATTGCCACAGCCAGCGCTGATAGTTTGCTTGCTAAAAGGGGACCACCCCCTCGGCTTGTGAGGGCTTACGAGAGGGGACCGGTCGACTAGTTGATCACGCATTGAACTTGGAAGTTCACAAGCTATGCTTTAAACAAGATGGAACCCACGAACCCGAATGCAAACACGTTCGAAAAACTAACATGTCCAAATGACACTCTTGTAGGACACTCTTGTGGGACACTCTGGTGGGACACTCTTGTAGGACACTCTTGTAGGACACTCTTGTAGAAAACTCTTGTGGGACACTCTTGTAGGACACTCTTGTGGGACACTCTTGTAGGACACTCTTGTGGGACACTCTTGTGGGACACTCTTGTGGGACACTCTTGTAGGACACTCTTGTAGGACACTCTTGTGGGATACTCCTGTAGGACACCCTTGTAGGACACTCTAGTGGGATACTCTTGTAGGACACTCTTAAGGGACACTCTTGTGAGACACTCTAGCGGGATACTCTTGTAGGACACTCTTGTGGAACACTCTTGTGGGACACTCTTGTAGGACACTCTTGTGGGACACTCTTGTAGGACACTCTTGTGGGACACTCTTCTGGGACACTCTTGTAGGACACTCTTGTGGGACACTCTTGTGGGACACTCTTGTAGGACACTCTTGTGGGACACTCTTGTAGGACACTCTTGTGGGACACTCTAGTGGGATACTCTTGTAGGACACTCTTAAGGGACACTCTCGTGAGACACTCTAGCGGGATACTCTTGTAGGACACTCTCGTGGAACACTCTTGTGGGACACTCTTGTAGGACACTCTTGTAGGACACTCTAGTGGGATACTCTTGTAGGACACTCTTAAGGGACACTCTTGTGAGACACTCTAGCGGGATACTCTTGTAGGACACTCTTGTGGAACACTCTTGTGGGACGCTCTTGTAGGACACTCTTGTGGGACACTCTTGTAGGACACTCTTGTGGGACACTCTTCTGGGACACTCTTGTAGGACACTCTTGTGGGCCACTCTTGTGGGACACTCTTGTAGGACACTCTTGTGGGACACTCTTGTAGGACACTCTTGTGGGACACTCTTGTGAGACACTCTTGTAGAACACTCTTGTGGGACACTCTTGTAGAACACTCTTGTGGGACACTCTTGTAGGAAACTCTCGTGGGCCACTCTTGTCGGACACTCTTGTGGGACACTCTGTGGGACACTCTTGTGGGACACTCTTGTGGGACACTCTTGTAGGACACTCTTGTGGGACACTCTGGTGGGACACTCTTGTGGGACACTCTTGTAGGACACTCTTGTGGGATACTCCTGTAGGACACTCTTAAGGGCAACTCTTGTGACACACTCTAGTGGGACACTGTTGTGGGTCACTCTTGTAGGACACTCTTGTGGGACACTCTTGTAGGACACTCTTGTGGGACACTCTTGTGGGACACTCTTGTGGGTTACTCTTGTAGGAAACTCTTGTGGGACACTCTTGTAGGACACTCTTGTGGGACACTCTTGTGGGACATATAGGACACTCTTGTGGAACACTCTTGTGGGACACTCTTGTGAGACACTCTTGTCGGACACTCTTGTGGGTCACTTGCGGGACATCTTGTGGGACATTCTTGTAGGAAACTCTTGTGGGACACTCTTCTAGGACACTCTTGTGGGACACTCTTGTGGGACACTCTTGTAGGACACCCTTGTGGGATACTCTTGTGGGACACTCTTGTGTGACACTCTTGTAGGAAACTCTTGTGGGACACTCTTGTGGGACACTCTTGTGGGACACTCTTATAGGACACTCTTGTGGGACACTCTTGTGGGTCACTCTTGTAGGAAACTCTTGTGGGACACTCTTGTGGGACACTCTTGTGGGACACTCTGTGGGACACTCTTGTGGGACACTCTTGTGGGACACTCTTGTGGGATACTCTTGTGGGACACTCTTGTGGGACACTCTTGTGGGACACTCTTGTGGGACACTCTTGTGGGACACTCTTGTAGGACACTCTTGTGGGATACTCCTGTAGGACACTTTTAAGGGACACTCTTGTGAGACACTCTAGTGGGACACTGTTGCGGGACACTCTTGTGGGACACTCTTATAGGACACTCTTGTGGGACACTCTTGTGGGACACTCTTGTAGGACACTCTTGTAGGACACTCTTGTGGGTCACTCACACGCACGATCTCCGCAGAGGGTTGCGCGCGCATGAGACAAATCGCACTCTCGCCTGCATTTCGCACACTCGACACGCGCGATCTCCGCAGAGGGTTGCGCGTCAAGTCTCCAAAACGAGCGTTTCGTACGAGGCTTCCTCAAAAACTCACACGTCAAAGTCAGCAAAACGAGCGTTTCGTACGAGACTTCCTCCAAAAGTCAAGCGGAAACACCCATCAAAGCACACACATCACGCAGCCCTGCCAAGCAGTTTCGCGATTCCAGCCCCTCCAAACAACATCCGCTCACACGCCAATCCCAATGTGACAGCGACATTCACCTATACCACAACTCACAACCTCACGATTCCCTGCGCCTGCCACGAATCTTTCCCCATCCACACGTCTGACGCGCACAAAGTACTGCGCCTGCCACGAAATGTCACCTCCCTCACACCTCGCAGCCTCACGATTCCCTGCGCCTGCCACGAGAATCGCACTTCCACGCTTCAAAACCCGCACGAAGTCCTGCGCCTGCCACGAAAAGTGACAATATCATCGCATGTGAGCTTCAACAAAATTTGCACCACACCACACGTTTGGAATGATTTCGACCCGTTCAGAGCACACTCCCATCCATCAAAATCGCCATTTCAGCTGAGACTTGTCACGAAAACCGAGCTTCGATGCCACACCCTCAAACGCAAATCCCAATGGCACGGCCACATCCAACACCCCAAAAACACGACTCTCCAAACGCTAATCCCAATGGAACTGCGCGGCAATCTGCGGATCTCACAAAACGCTGCGCCTGTGCAGCGAAATGCATCACGTTTCTTGCGCGACATGTCGTTGTCATGCAAATCACAATGGAATAGCGTCGCAAACTGACACGTGACACATCCATGCAAAGTCACTTGCAAAAGCTTCCCCCAATGGCAGCAAATTTGAGACGCGACGACGACGAGAGACGACGAGAGACGACGACAAACGACGAGAGACGACGACAGACGACGACAGACGACGAGAGACGACGACATGACGCAAGCCACGCGAACACAGCTCCAACCCCCAGACCCCCAACTATAAACGGGAACCCTTCGCTACGCATTCGGGAAAAACAAAGAGAAACAAGAGCAAAAAATAGAAAGAACAATGAGGGGTGGGGTGCCCCCTGGGCTACCCCCTCGCTATAAAATTCCAATGCACGGAAGGCTTCCGACTGAATTATTTGAGGGGTGGGGTACCCCTGGGCCACCCCCCCTCGCAGCAAAATCGGGTGCTCTCGGCACCCAACAATATTCCTCTAAGACCAGATTAGACTATTTCCTAACTAATAGTTAGAACAGCTTTTCTAGATTATTTTCTAACTATTAGTCTATTTTAAATAGACCTGAATTTAGACTGAGAAATAGTCTATTTTGAAACATAACCTTGAGGTTATTCTATAGAATAACATCAGGAAATACAAACTATATACCTAAACTTGTGGTGTTATATTGTGAAAAAACAAACGTGCATGTTACTTATCATAGGCCATGTACTGTTACTGAGGCCATGTGCATGTTCTGAGTTGTGTCGGTGAATTGCATTTGCATCGGACAACCTCTTGTATTTTCTTGTCTTAGACAAGTCCCTCTTTGCTGCTACTGTTGCATCGCCTTTACCACTTTCACCAGCATCATCTGATTCTGACTCATCACCTTTGTGGTCTTCCTTCAGCTTCCACTTCTGCACTTTGTCTGAAAAGCTGTCCTTTTCATGCTTTTTTGGAACTGCTTTGGGCTTACTCTTGGCTTTTGCCTTCTGTTCCTTCTCCTTCTTCTTCTCTATGGTTGGCTTCGCCTTTGGCTGTGGCGCTTTTGCCTTGCTTTTTGCATGAGGCTTGACTGATACTGCTGGCCTTTTCATGGGTGTCGTAGGTGCCAAAGCCTGCCGTGCACTTTTGGCAGGGGTAGCTGCTTCTTCTGTAGCTGCTTCCCTCTTGTTTGGTGAAGCCGTGGCTGGTCACCAAGTGCTACTTAGACCCCCACTGAATGCTACCTAGATTCACTTTTATGTTTGAGTTGTTCTATGTCACGTTTTGTCTTTCGTTGCGTCGGTTTGTTTTGTGTCCTTTACTTTGCGCTGCTTATTTTTACATATTTTTACTGTCATATGCACAAGAACACTTTGTTGCAACAAAGCAACTCTGGAGCCACAAAAGACAACACAACAAACATAAGACAAGTTGCCAAATGCTTCAAGATAGATAACCACAGTGGACTCATACTACTGTGCATGTAGTTGCCTAGTTTTTCATTTAGCCATTTGAACTAACCTACACGAACTTAACAAACAAAATCACAAAAGACGTAAGCAAAACATGAAACATATTATAACACTGACATAAAAGTACTGAACACTGACACAAAAGTGTCACAAAAGACACACAAAAGTGACACAAAAGCGACGCAAAAGTGACACAAAACTGACACAAAACTGACACAAAAGCGACACAAAAGCGACACAAAAGTGCCACAAAAGTAAGACAAAAGTGACACAAAAGTGACAAAAGAGACACAAAAGTGACACAAAAGCGGCACAAAAGCGACAAAAGTGACACACACACACA
>CAXAMN010000880.1:60546-85166 GCA_963970005.1 Durusdinium trenchii
AAACGCAAATCCCAATGGCACGGCCACATCCAACACCCCAAAAACACGACTCTCCAAACGCTAATCCCAATGGAACTGCGCGGCAATCTGCGGATCTCACAAAACGCTGCGCCTGTGCAGCGAAATGCATCACGTTTCTTGCGCGACATGTCGTTGTCATGCAAATCACAATGGAATAGCGTCGCAAACTGACACGTGACACATCCATGCAAAGTCACTTGCAAAAGCTTCCCCCAATGGCAGCAAATTTGAGACGCGACGACGACGAGAGACGACGAGAGACGACGAGAGACGACGACAAACGACGAGAGACGACGACAGACGACGACAGACGACGAGAGACGACGACATGACGCAAGCCACGCGAACACAGCTCCAACCCCCAGACCCCCAACTATAAACGGGAACCCTTCGCTACGCATTCGGGAAAAACAAAGAGAAACAAGAGCAAAAAATAGAAAGAACAATGAGGGGTGGGGTGCCCCCTGGGCTACCCCCTCGCTATAAAATTCCAATGCACGGAAGGCTTCCGACTGAATTATTTGAGGGGTGGGGTACCCCTGGGCCACCCCCCTCGCAGCAAAATCGGGTGCTCTCGGCACCCAACAATATTCCTCTAAGACCAGATTAGACTATTTCCTAACTAATAGTTAGAACAGCTTTTCTAGATTATTTTCTAACTATTAGTCTATTTTAAATAGACCTGAATTTAGACTGAGAAATAGTCTATTTTGAAACATAACCTTGAGGTTATTCTATAGAATAACATCAGGAAATACAAACTATATACCTAAACTTGTGGTGTTATATTGTGAAAAACAAACGTGCATGTTACTTATCATAGGCCATGTACTGTTACTGAGGCCATGTGCATGTTCTGAGTTGTGTCGGTGAATTGCATTTGCATCGGACAACCTCTTGTATTTTCTTGTCTTAGACAAGTCCCTCTTTGCTGCTACTGTTGCATCGCCTTTACCACTTTCACCAGCATCATCTGATTCTGACTCATCACCTTTGTGGTCTTCCTTCAGCTTCCACTTCTGCACTTTGTCTGAAAAGCTGTCCTTTTCATGCTTTTTTGGAACTGCTTTGGGCTTACTCTTGGCTTTTGCCTTCTGTTCCTTCTCCTTCTTCTTCTCTATGGTTGGCTTCGCCTTTGGCTGTGGCGCTTTTGCCTTGCTTTTTGCATGAGGCTTGACTGATACTGCTGGCCTTTTCATGGGTGTCGTAGGTGCCAAAGCCTGCCGTGCACTTTTGGCAGGGGTAGCTGCTTCTTCTGTAGCTGCTTCCCTCTTGTTTGGTGAAGCCGTGGCTGGTCACCAAGTGCTACTTAGACCCCCACTGAATGCTACCTAGATTCACTTTTATGTTTGAGTTGTTCTATGTCACGTTTTGTCTTTCGTTGCGTCGGTTTGTTTTGTGTCCTTTACTTTGCGCTGCTTATTTTTACATATTTTTACTGTCATATGCACAAGAACACTTTGTTGCAACAAAGCAACTCTGGAGCCACAAAAGACAACACAACAAACATAAGACAAGTTGCCAAATGCTTCAAGATAGATAACCACAGTGGACTCATACTACTGTGCATGTAGTTGCCTAGTTTTTCATTTAGCCATTTGAACTAACCTACACGAACTTAACAAACAAAATCACAAAAGACGTAAGCAAAACATGAAACATATTATAACACTGACATAAAAGTACTGAACACTGACACAAAAGTGTCACAAAAGACACACAAAAGTGACACAAAAGCGACGCAAAAGTGACACAAAACTGACACAAAACTGACACAAAAGCGACACAAAAGCGACACAAAAGTGCCACAAAAGTAAGACAAAAGTGACACAAAAGTGACAAAAGAGACACAAAAGTGACACAAAAGCGGCACAAAAGCGACAAAAGTGACACACACACACACAAAATGTCACACAAAAGCGACACAAAAGCGACACAAAAGTGACACAAAAGCGACACAAAAGCGACACAAAAGTGACACACACACAAAAGTGACACAAAACCGACACAAAAGCGACACAAAACCGACACAAAACCGACACAAAAGCGACACAAAAGCGACACAAAACCGACACAAAAGCGACACAAAACCGACACAAAACCGACAGTCCTTGAGACATTTCTGAAGAGAGAGCGTTCGCCTTTCAAGAGAAACAGCTTTGAATCCAATGAAGCACTGTGTCCAACTGACACAAAAGTGACAACTTTTACATTGCAACTGACACTTAAAGTGTCACTTTTATTTAAAACTACACTGAAAAAGTTGCAGTTTCAAAATAAAAGTGGCACTATTAGTGTCACTTTTGTGTCACTTTGGTGTCATAGTGGAATTTGACTTTTTAAAATGCAATATTTCCATATATTTATTGAGATATTGTTTGGGCTTGTATACGTAATATTGACCTATTTGGTGAAGTAAAATGCAAGGAGTACTGTCATCAGCTGTGATCAGCTCCGTCCAACTGCAGGTGTTCCAAAATGGTGTCAACCTTCTCTTTGGAATCGAAGGTGGCCTTCCTCATTGCTGTTGCGTAAGCTTCATGGTTCTTCTTGATGCCTCTGGCTTGTGCAAGCAAAAAACAAATCCTTTGATCTACCTGGTCCACAAAGTCAGCTGTATGGAAGTGTGTTTTGTTGACCATTTTTGAACAGTCTTGGATCATCCTCTGTAGCGCTAGCTTAACTTTGGCTGACCTATAGTAGCCCATTTGGTGCAATCTTCAAGAAATACACCAACATTTCATGACATTGAGCCATCCATTGAGGACAAGAACTTGTCTTCCAACTCCACTGAGCATTGGTAGGATGCTTCAAACAAGAAAACTGATCTTTGTCAGCTCCTCTGTTCATTTCCTTTGGCAGCACTCTTTGCAGGTCCATCACACCACTGGAAGGGTCCACCTTCATTCCCTTAGAGACGGCCATGTGTGCTACAGGTGCTCAAAGCAAAGAAAGGAGATGTGTGCGATGCTAGTTAGGACAAACATAGACAAAACTTGTTTCTTCATGAAACTACAACATCTACCCTTTTGTCAGTCTTGCTGATCCTCTGGAAGCTTGTGAGCCTTCCACAACACTTGACACCAAAAATACTTTGTGATGTGAGTTTGAAAGAAAATTCGCATGTTACTCAGGCCATGTACGGTTACCTAGGCCATGTTACTTAGGCTCTGCTCAATGTTACTTGGGCCACACACATAGCTCAAGTTTGTGTTTTTCAAAAGTGTGACCACAAACACCTAAAATGAACTAACAACATGTCTTTACAAGATCTCAGGTTTTTCCAACATAATCTTGACATTCCAAGGTTGTTTAGCAAAATAGACTTGAGTCTATTCAACAAAATAGACTTTAAATTATCCCCTAGTTTATACTATTAGTTTATTTGAATTCTAACTATTAGTTAGAATTATTGAAATAGACTAATAGTTAGAAAATAGTCTAATCTGGTCTTAGAGGTTATGCGGGGGGTATCCAAGGGCTACCCCCACCCTCTAAGTAAATACTCGGCAGGATTTCCTGGGGCTTCACTCAGCAATAGTATTACTTGGGAGATGTTTTTTTTATGGCACCTGCTTGACAGTTTTTGTTTTCTTACATGTTCCTGATAAGCTTGCATGTTCTATCAAAATGTCAAATGGGTCTCTAAGCTTTGCTTTGACATTGACGTTCAACCCCATCTTTAAAAAGGCAGCAGAAAAAACACACCTCTCTTGCGATCACCTATCTCTTCAACATTCTTCCACTCTCCTCAACTTGTGGAAATTATTTTGAGGTATCCTTGCGGGTGGCCTGAAAAAATATTTTTGGCAACATACACCTTTGGAAGAAAATCTATTTTTGGATACCTAAACCCCAGTCTTAAGCAACTACCAGGGCCCCCACTACCCACCCACCTCTCTCAAATATTTCCAAAAAATATTTTGAGAGGTGACGGTATACCTCAATACAATTTCTCAAGGGAGGAGCCATCGCAAATCTACTGAATATGCTGAGTTGTACTGACATGTGTTTTATCATGTTTTCGTTGAAAAACTTTAAACGCTTTCAACCCACCATGAGTTTGTGAGGGAGACAAGCAGGGGGACAAGTGTAACGAGAAGAGAGACAAAAGCAGAAAGACCACCAGGGAGACAAGTGGGAGACACGTGTAAAGTCATCTGGCCAAGCACATCCAGTGTAGGCCGAGACAAGTAGAGACAAGTGCAACAAGAAGGGAGACAAGTGTAGAATCATCCGGCCCAGAGTATACAAGCAGGGAGAAAAGCAAAGGGACAAGTGGAGACAAGTGTCAACACATCAGGCCATGTGTATCCAGAGTAGGCCGAGACAAGTGGGAGAGAAGTGGAGACGTGCGCCAAGTGTATCCAGAGTAGGCAGACGAAACATCAGCCGAGGGCCGAGGGAGACAAGTCAGACCAGTGTTAAATCACGCGGCCGAGTGTGCTGGAGACGAGCGGGTGACAAGTGTAAACTAGTGTCTGAGTGTATATTCATTCGGCCCAAAGCACCCAGAGCGTAGGACAGAAGGGAGACAAGTGAAAGATGGCCACACCTGCAGAGTGCAAGCGCAACAAGAAGGGAGACAAAACCGGAAAGACTACCAGGGAGACAAGTGGGAGACAAGCGTAAAATCCTCCGACCAAGCGTGGGACATGCAGGGAGACAAGTGTAGAATCATCGACCCAGAGCGGACTGGGAGACAAGGGAGACAAGTGGAAGACAAGTGTAACATCATGCGGCCAGAGCACCCAGAGTGCACTGGAAACAAGGAGAAAAGTGCAAAAGCATGCGGCCGGAGCACCCAGTTTGGTGGAGACAAGTGGGACAAGTGTAACATCACATGGCCAGAGCAGCCGAGTGTACTGTCGAAATGCACTTCAAGGATTTAGCCGCGCATGTCGGCGCAACACCTCGATTAGACACCCGTGCTTAACCCTTACTGTAAGAACCCCTATAGCGCGTCCACACTTTTTGGGTAATTACCAAAAGTCTGTCAGCAAACCATGGTGCTCATCAGCATCGGACTGCAATATGGAAACTAAGCCTTGACCTGAACATCCTTGTCTCCATCTATGCTATACAGGGCAACATGATTATTCCTTGCGCGAGCCATCTCCCAGCCTCCTACCTACCAGCTTCCTTGCAAAAATGCATAGCAAACCCAACCCCTACCAATCCTCATACGAATATTCAGTTTGTCCTGCGAGATGGTGGAGTATCTGCAGCGCAGACTGGCCGTTTGGATCGAAGGCTTATGGTTTCAGAACAGCCGCGCTCGCAGCATGAGCCAGCTGAAGCCGCGCCATATGCCCTACCTTCTGGCTTGCCTTCCTCAATCTCTGGCCCCAGGCCACTTCGCACTCCACCATAGTCCCCTAACAGGCAAAAGCTGTCACCAAGACAAAACATTTGGACCGTGCAAAGACACACCTTCAAAAAAAAACATCTGTGATGGTGGGCGTGTTGGATGACAAGGGACATCTCTTTAGTTTCAATGCCCGCCGCTTTTTTTGCATTTCAAGTTTCTTCAGGTTGAAGATTTGGCTTTTTGCATTTTAAGCTTTTGACGTTTAAAAGCCCTGCCCCTTTTTGTGTTGGAAGGTATTTAGATTGAAAGTCTCATTGCCCGTTTGAGCGGTTTTAAGTATATTCCACTCGGGCGTCGCCAGTCTGGGTAACAGCGATGCTTTTTTAAAATCAACTCGTGGCAACCGCGCGCAAGGCTTAGTTGCAGTTGTCACCTTCGTCATCTGAGCTAGCTTTGATGACGCAGCCCTCGCATAAATCTCCTCACGCCTGGCCCCGTTGTCCTGCAAGAGTTCCCCGATTATGCCACTTCGTGCTCAACCCACACCATCCACGTTTTAATGCCTGAAACGAACTTGAAACCATCCTCGACCGCCTGCCGCTTCCTCCCCAGAACACTTGGTAGCCGCAACCAATTGAAAAGGAGACTCGCCTCTGAGCTAATCAAACAGGTCGACTTTTAAAAGCACGGTCTTGTAAAACATTATAAAACACTGGGTAAACATGAGCGCCTAGACATAAACCTAGGCACTTTCTTCACACCACATCTTCAGAATAGACGTTACCCACCCACTCGCAAAAAGCATCGGCCATAACTTCCCGGCGAAGCAAATGAAATTCAGAGACCGACCACAGCTGACGTTCTCCGGCGAACGTGACCAGGAAGCATTCAGCAACATACCGAACCGCGTGCGCGCAACGTAGTCGAACAAGGAGGCGCGCAGCACGCATCAAGACACGGTCCGCACACGACGACGCTTCTTCAAACTTACCCTTCCTGGCCTTCTTCTTTTGCTGAGCGTTGCCATCCAGCTCTCCTCGCTCCAACTCTTCCTCCGCGGCGCCCGAAGGTTCCACAGTGCGAACGCAACGCGGAACAATACAAGCTATGCGTCCCCGTCCTGGTGAGGTCGCTTCTGCTCACCGCTCATCTTTTGCCAGGCAATAGAGGCTGCCTTCTTTACCGACGTACTATCCTGGGAAAAAGACCGGAGTCCCGATCGCCGTGTGGACGTCATGATCCTGTGCCCGGTGTCGACTCGGTGTCGACCTAAATGAAATGCATCCCTTTTCAATCTCAGAGCTTGTTCGCTTGAAAAGCGCTTGTTACATGATCACATACCGGTATCGACATCGAAAGGCCCGGCGCTACTCTAGTCAGCAGCGCAAAGGATTTGCCAAGCCTCGCGGGCCCCCTCTTGAAGTTTAAGCTTGTTTTTGCTGCATGCAAAGCGACAAAGGACAGCTACTAGTCTACTAGTCCCTCATACTCAGCTGCTCCCCCCTTAGCATTGTATAGGCATTTGCCTAGGTGTGAAGTGTCATTGGGAACTAAATGCGCACAAACAAACGGGTGCGGCCCAAGCACACGCGCACGCATACTTCACTTGCAACATCATCACTTACCATACTTGAGATATCTTGAGATGATGCGCCATCTACTGTATCCCGCTTTTTCCAAGCAGCATAAAAGTATCCGTCGAACTCGCGCATGTTGAGCCCTATCATCCGAGCCGCAATAGGCCCCTGAGCCACTGGCTGTCTTTGATGTCTTAGCCAACGGGCGCTGCAAAGTATTTACTTGCAATTACCACTTCCATCTGTTTCCAGCTGCCTTCGTTGACAAGCTTGTAGGTTCTGGTTGGCGCGCTAGTTATCCCACAAAATTGCATAAAATGAGCGCGCTGCTGGATACCTCCAAATTGAAACTTGAACCCACTCATAACCATGGATAATGTCAAACGTTCTGGGCACGCCAGTGACTATCTCTTCGTGACAGAACGGAAAGAATTTCACCGCAGGTCTGGAACCCACAGCATTTTAGAATTCAATCGCCACCAACACGAAAAACTCTTAAAGCCCTCTCGACCCGCACCGCAAGTCCCAATTTTCACGCCAGCCCTAACACCTACAAGTCAAGCCATCCCTCCCATTGAGTCAAGTGCAATCTAAACTCTCTGTTGGCAATGCTCTAGAAAACCATCTTTCATGGCCAAGCCTCCTCAGCGTCAGCCATGACCGCTCACTCCGCTTGCTTGCCACGCCCCAGATACACAAGACATGAAACGCCCAATAGAAGCCTAGAACAAACTACGACTGACACCGCTTCAAAAACTCACGCAGAACAACGTTGAAATCAAGACTGCGCAGAAGCCAGCATAGATTGACAATGTAAGCACAGACGACATTAAATACACACCTGACCACCTTGCAGGCAAGTCTCGGCTTTTCGTCAATCTTGTTCTTGAATTTTGCAGCCGCACCCAAGCTCATGAGTGCAATTGTCTGCTCAGCATGTGATTTTGTCAGGGAGCTGCTCCCGAACTATATCTCACTTATGCTGATCATCCTTGCCATTATCCAGACCGGTAGTTGCCCAGCTCTTCAAATCACCCTAGACTGTAAAAAGCAAAGCATTACACCATGTTCGCTATGTTATGTAACAGACTTCACTTCGATTCCCGATTCCTGAGGTTCATGAAACAAAACGGCAGCAGCTTCAATTCAGCTTTACACAGTCCAACTTTTCAGCCACGCATCTTGAACATACTTCAATGTCCACATGAATAGGCGCACACGGTAAACAAGTGTAACAAGATGTAATAAGTGTAACAGAGCAGACCGAGACAAGTGGAAGACAAGTGTAGAATCACCCAGGGTGGGGAGACAAGTGAAAGACAAGTGTAAAATCATGTGGCCCAGAGCACCCAGAGTGTACTGGGAGGAGACAAGTGGAACTGCAAAGCAACCACAGTGCGGCAGGAACGCACGCCCGGAGACAATTGTAAAATCATACGGTCCGGGCATGCAACCCTTTCAAAGGAGTAAGAACCCCTCACAGGTAAACCTGATTGGGGAAAAACTGGGTCATTTGCCATGTGGCCGCGGAAAAGGATATAGCCGTGAAAACGTGTATATGGCCGTGGAAATCGGATATGGCCCTGAAAAGTTCAGCGTGATGTCTTTCTTTGTTGCAAAGTCCGCACCATTGGGGAATGCAATTTCCGTTTGGCTAGCTCCCAATATACTGAAAGCACATGCGTACAAAGCTCAACCAACTTCCTTCCGCTGCTGGCTGTGCCGGTTACTGTTGGGCCGGCTGGTGCTTTTTTTGTTGCTCCTGCTTTTTCTCTTGCTTCTTCTCGCTGTCCTTCTCTCCTCTCTCAAGACCGCCGCTGCCCTCGAACGGACACGGCACACCGTACAGATACATACCCCATGCAACAAGATGGGGACCAGCTGCAGGCTCTAGCCTAGCGAGGAGTCATGGAGGACATGGCGCTCAATCAGTCGAGAGTAGACACAGCTAAAGACTTGTAGCCTTGCGCCTTGCGACACACGAGCCCTGCAATTTCAGATGTGATTGAAGCGCCCCAGCAACCGGATATGTGTGCTAGGTTCGTGAACACCATGATCAAAGATCTGGGCGTGGCCAAGTGATCACGCAGCCACATGAGTGTGTAGAGTAGAGCAAGCTGGAAAGGCAGGCTGTAGTAGAACGACCACAAAGCACGCACGCTAATGGAAAATTGCGTTTCAAGCTGCGCATCCAGTAAATCTCAAGGCCTAGAGCCGATAGGCCGTGTGAAGGCAACGTTCAATCACGACTGTTCTCAAACTCATCAAAGACAGGGACTGGGAAGAGTAAGAGATTTGCATTTCTCTCTGAGAAGCCTCTAAAGCTCATTCTTCTCCAATCACAAAACCGCCAGCCCCAGGAACCGCTGTAAGTCACAAACCGCCGCGAACCGCGAACCAAACCGACACATGCACACGCCACACAAAACCGAACCGAACCGCCGGGTCCCCAAACCGACAACCGAACCGAAACGGTTGAATCATGTTGAATCTATAGAGTCTAGCTACACTCAGTCACGAAAGGTTTCCATTGCCAGTGTGTCTGCCAAAGTGAAAGAGTTGTCATTGAGACGCTGCGTTCTCTAATGCTCGGGAAAGTGTGGATATCTAAAACGCAGTTGATTTGATGCAGGATTGGGGATGGCCTTGAAAGTGCCAAATAGTGCAATGCACAGATTGCCAGTCTGGTGCTTTACTATGTCTTTGCAGTCGAGGCAATCTCCATTCTGTCACTTCGTGGGTCCACAATTCAAAGTATCGAGGGTAGATGATGGACCGTCTGCACCTCGTCTTAAATAAGTGGAAAAGTATGGAAAAGTCTTGTGGGGACCCAATTGTCACAGGTGCCTCATGTGGGGCGACCCAACTGAATCGCCTCCGGAACGCTCCTGGTTGCAGCTTCTTCTTCCGGGAGTTGTGCCACCTGGCTAAATCAAGAGATTTACAAAATACTAGAAAATAAACTGACATCATTCAGTATCCTTTTCTTGAGCCACCGTCACCAAAACTGGATCAATGCATGAGCTCTTTTCCACCACGCCTTGGCATAACGAAGCATCTCTAAGCCTGCTGAGAGCTTCGCCCGGTCACGTGCCTGGATGCGTCCGACTTTTGACAGTTAGAGTTGTCCACATTAAGAGGAGCTGTGAACTCTGCGAACTTTCCAAAAATCTCAAACGAGAAGGTGAACGTGGTCTTTGGTCATACCATTGTGATCATGTTGTGTCGTGGTCATGATCGGAACTGTCTTCATTTCATCGAGCCTCGAGTGCTGCACGGAGCTCTGACTGCAGGACTTGTACCAACTTCACGATGGCTTGCATAATTGCCGGATGCACCTGTCATCACTGCTTGAGAACACCAACGGATGCTGTTCTTCTCCATCACTTCCCGTAAGCTCTCCATTCCAAAAAAGTGTCTTCTCACTCAGCTGCTTCTCACCTCTCTTTGATCTTTCATTGGCGGTGCCTGCAAGCATCTGCGTCCAATAATGCAGATCATTTGTGTCACACCTACCGAACTCTTTGTGCTGCAGCTCTGTAAGGGTTCTCACAGCTGCAACAAGTGGGCTGGGTACAGTACCAAGCAAGCCAACATAACTCGAGCTTTCTTTTTTGGAGTCTTGAATATCTGCAAACGATGAGTTATTAATCAATTATACACTTGGAGCAAAAGCTCCTTGCGCTCAAATCAGCGCAGCTCAGGCTTGCAAGTTGTAGCTCGAACGAAACCACTCAGCTTGTCAAGCCATTCAGAACAATCTCCCACTGAAAACCGGCGGCAACGCCGGACATTGGATGTATATATATATATATATTTGCCATGACAGGATTGCTGCGTCCAGCATCATGTTTTCTGAGTTTTGGCGATCTGTGTGAGATCGAAGTATGAGACCCTCTGCCGCAGAAGAAGTCGTAGTTAGTAGGTTCTTATTTCAATTAAGCTGAAGCTACATCAATGCATCAACCAGACTATTCTGACTTCTTGATTGTCAGTCTTGATCTCACACAAAACTTGCTTCAGGCCGACTTCTGTGCTCTTCGTTGATGCTGGGGATACTCATAGCATCCAATAGCTCTAGCTTGCATGCAACTCTCACGTGCGGTTCGGCTTGTAAATACCTCGGCTGGCACATCCAAGTAGACCCACTGAAGCGACTCAAGGGCTAAAAGAGTACAAATGCCACATGAAAGTGTGTCCAAAGCGAGAAAGCTAAAAAGTAATTAGAGCGGAAAGTAGCCACAGACCCTCTCATTTTGGGGACTGAATCAGTGTGGGACATGAACACAGAACATCACTGGAGCTTTTTGAGGTACCATGGATGAGGAGCTTTGCAGAGCTTTGCCACAGTGCAAACGAGAGGCTTTTGGTCTGCAGTGTCGAAGCCCGGACCAAACGCTGAGATCTTCCTTGGGGAATCGCCTGAATCATCGCAGAAAGAATAAAAGCATAACCACCAACAGCTTAAAGGCTTAAAGAAGCAAAACTGTACGCGAGTCTGAATTTTGGGGAGTATTTTTGGGATTTGGTATCGATAACAATGTCATGGAAAAATAAAGGCAACATCACAATGGAAAAGGCAAAACCATGACCACCATGTGAGGAGAAACCAACAAGCACAAAGCCAACCGATATCATTTCAACCATGTTTGGCCTCACGATATTTTCGAATCAGCAGGATAAAGTCATCCACGCCTTGGCTTGCAAGCCGGTGTTCCCTTTGCAATCGGGACATCACAGAAGTGGTCCTAGATCTATTCTACCTTCACAAACACGAATCGGCGCATCGGCAGCGAAGCGAAGCCAATGTGACACGCAGTGAGGTGCGGAATGGTAAATGGTCAACGGTATGGCGCGAATGACTTAAATGTCATAGGCTCAATGAGACTCATTGTGATGGCAAATGATATCACGGCTCTATATTTGCATAGGAACAAGTGCCACGCTAGTAGTAACAAGTGCCTTACTAGTAGTAACAAGAAGCTATTAGGAACAAGTGCCACGCTAGTAGTCACCTTCTGTCGCGGACATGGAAGAGATCTAATCATTCATCTGTCGCCAGATCTGCTCACGGCACTGGCAGGTCCACCGATCTACGCTGAGATGCTTCTAGTAGCTTCTTGTTACTAGTAGTACGGCACTTGCTCCTAGTAGCGTGGCACTGGTTACTACTAGTAAGGCACTTGTTACTAGTAGCGATGCACTTGTTTCTAGTAGCTTATTGTTTCTCTGAGATGCTGGAGCATTGGCGAACCTGCGACTGGAGAAAGGGAAACTCCTGCAGCTGGCTTTCCAGGATTGGCTCCAAGCGATCTGCAGCTATACCTCGCTCAAAACCAAAGTTCAACAAACTGTATGATTTGTTTACATGCAAATTGTTGCTCTAGAACTAGAACCTATATGTATAATGATGACGAAGAACTTGCTCGTGGCATTCATGTATGTACTGGTCTCATGCTGTGAACACGCAAAACATCACAAAACTCTTGTACTATATACCACCTTGGTGTATCTATGTGCCAACTGCAAAACGACGGCCGTTCCTTCCAAGGTACGGCCAGTCTGCCCAAAGGTGTTGGCCATGCAAAACAACGTGCCACGATCAGCACACCTCAGGCTCCGCGCCTATTGTAGCCAAAACCAAAAACAGTGACACAAGTGACACCGGCAAAAGAAGTGACACAAAGGGTGTGCCTAATTCGACACTTCCGTTACACTGTGTCTCAGCACTCTTGCTTGAACCACAAATAGAGAGAGAGAGAGAGAAAATGGATCGAATAATGATCTATAGTCACATATAAAGATGTTTCAATATGTTTCACCACCCACACACTTTCATGAGCTTTCTTGGCGAATCGCAGCACATCTCAGTCATCCTGCCGTTCGTCAGGAGACTGTACTGAGAAAAGCAAATATTACCGCAAACACGCTGCTGAGGTAATGCACCTCAAATGATTTTGAGCCGTTGACATCGCAGTCTTTGCTCTGTCCATCTTCGCATGGATTTGTCAAGCTACAATTGATATAGCAGGCATAGTGCAAAAGTACTTCGATGGATTCCTTTCCCCTAGCTGTTGTCGAGCTTCCATTTGGAGTATATTCGAAGTTGCAACAAGACTTCTCCTTGATACACTGCGCATAGGACTTCATTGCCTCGCAAGTTGGTGATACCCAGGTCATCTCAGAATTACAGGCTTCAACTTCATCATCGGTACATGCTTGTCCGCAGCCTTGCAAGGTTCTGCCAAAGAAACCTGCCAGGAACAAGACCATGACGGTAGATACCTTCATGCCACAACCGAATCGGCTTCAAGACGCAACCCGAGCTACGTAAGTGGCAAGTCATGTTGTCAGCTCTGAAATGTCCACTTGAGCCAAAACATGTTGCAGTGAATGAGAAGTCACAATAATTAAGTCAACTGTCAACCTAGAATACATAAGCTACTAGAAACAAGTGCCCCGCTAGTAGTAACAAGTGCCTTACTAGTAGTAACAAGAAGCTATTAGAAACAAGTGCCACGCTGTCAACCTTGTTTCCTAGAGGCTCTGTGGAGTTACATATGGCTCCAATTTGGTTCAGATTCGACGGCCTTGACCAAAGCCAGGTAACGTCTTGGCAAGTGCCGTCAAAGTTTGAACGGCTGTCGTATCCATAAAGGAAATAGCAGAAGCCTGACAATGACATTTCAGCTCAAGGAAGACAATCACCGCAATAAAGCACGGCCAGCTTTCAGGTTCGAATTCCAGCAATATGTCAGATGGGGTGAGTCTGAGATACTCTGAGTGGATTGCCTTCACAGGTCAACTAAGTCCTTACGAGTCCTAAGAATACAGTACCCATTCAGGTCATTTGAGACATTTCATACACCCGTCTACAGTGAGGAACATGCATCTCAACATACCTACCCAGCCACAAAAAATCTGTCTGAAGCAAAACACGAGTTGAGTTGCCCGTGAATTCTCAATTGTGTCAGGACTCCGAAAGCACGATACCATTGACATCTTCCTTCTCTTGAATCTCCAATTCCTGTGCGAGAACAGTGTGCATTCCTGCCCCAACCTAAAACTCTCAAGTCTTGGCCTATTCAACAATTTCATGTAGGCACATCATCACGACGGGGACGCCTTATGTGCTTCCAACGTTTCCCCCCTGCCATCGCATACAATCCGACGGTTCCTTGCCACCAGAAACAAACATCCCGTGCGGCGAAACTGTGATTTATGGCTTTGCCCTCCTCCTCTTCTATCCACTCCTGTAGCCGTTCAACCTGGGCAAAAATTGTTCATGTTGTTACAACAAAAACATTTCACATGGAGACTCCAATATATGTGAATGATAATTGCTTCAATCAACTGTATGTATATTATTACATAAATATATGTATATATACACATGTCACGTGTCTCACGCAATACTGCCTAAACTATCCCGGTCTTCCACAAGTCATTGGCCAGGTAGCTGCCTAATATGGGACAGCAGCATGGATCAAGCCATTCCCAAACACGTGCAAGTTGCTGGTTTTCCATCGAGCAAGGCAATGGCAGCATAAAACCAGATCTTCAGGAGCCTCTGGGGCCCCAGCATTGGCGTAGAAGAGAGGACCTTCCAAACGAAGAACCAATATGCCAGGCTCTCGCAAGGCACCTGCGGACTTGTGGCCAGGACAAGCTGGTTGAAGAACACATTGCAATGCAGCTAGCTCACCACTGGGCAGATCGGCGGGCCATTCTACTGTGTCTTGTGAAGCATGTTGTTTTGACAAATCTGAAGGATCTTCAGCTCCCGACCAGCCTTCCCTTTCGACAGACATCCATTTCCGCGCCCTGGGACAAGACCCAAAAGGAACACAAAAAAGCTTAGAACAGCTGCAAGCAGCCTGGTGATAAAAATGGCAACAACTTTCCATCCTGTTCAAAAGCGTGGTCATATCAGGTTTCTGAAATTAATCCATGTTGTCCTTGCTGGCTTTCAAGCTTTGAGATTAGGTTCACAAAATCACGCTAGTCTCGTCTTGGCCCTGACAGAACGAATGGCAACGCTTTAAATGGTCCTTTGGATCTCGCTGCGGAAAGGCACCTCTTCGCGTCGATTTCATCCCCTTCACGGAATCCGAGTTGTACAATATCTGGATTCACCACCTGCCACGGTTTGCTACTTTGGTGTAGAGTAGCAGTAGAACCCTCAAACAGTTCACGACAGTTCGATTTGCGGCACCATGAAGCAAAGTATGAGCAACCACATGGTGCGACTGAGCAGCAAAACAGAGATGCAAATGTCGCCCTGAACGGTTGTAAGCAAAACCAATTCTCTTCGTTCTCGATGACTTGTTCTTCCTGGAGGCCTCCGCTTTCTTAAAGGGGCCCTTACCTTCTTTTTGTTTATCTCATTGTATGCAGTCATATAATGTAGTGATCTGTGGTGCTGTGTACTATGTGGTCATGTTCTGACAGTTCTCGCGATTCCCTACGATATTTGGCGCGCGACCCGTGGTGATGCTTACAGGTCGGCAACTCAGCCGCATTCCTTCTTGTCATTGGTGAATGTCAGAATGTTCCATCCCCGGACATGCCCACAATTCTTGAAATAAATCATGTGACATATTGTAACCCCTTCGCCGGCGTCGCAATCCTAACCTGGTACAAGATGATAATCAATGAAGCGAATACAGCTGACAGCATACCTGGTCCATGTCTGCTTCTAACCCTTAGGGTTGGAACTTGAAGTTCGCGACGAACATCTAACAACTTGATTTTTATTTGAAATCAATTGCAACTTCGGGATGATGGAACTTAGAAGCTTCGTACAATACGGGTGGCTATGGGTCAAAATATCACCGGTGACGGGCCAAGGAGGCCACAGCCAAACCATAATAAAACCTGCAAAAGTAGCATGAATGCACTAAGCCATTAATTACTCCTTTAATATGCAATTTGCAGTGGATAACTTTCTGTAACCAGAAACTCTATGCACCACATGGCGTGCAAGCTGACTCTTGATCAGCTTCGACATGAATGCTTTCCAAGAAGCCCTGGAAAGCTCCAAAGTACAGCGTGCAACCTAAAGCTTCACCAGTGCTCAGGGTGTTCATCGTTGCTGCCAAAGCAAACCCAAGTGAATCCAAGTCCAAATGCAGCACACCCAAGATCTCCCTCTGTACAAGCTGTCCGAGACAAGACAAACCAAGTTGCTGAATCCAATGACCCAAGTCAGCATATCACCTGGCGCACTGTTTTGTTCAACCGATATGCGTGTGTTTCCTTGGCTGATCCAGCCTCGGGTCTTCCAATTGTAGCGCTCATTGGTGGCATATGCCCAAAGCTCATGGGCCTGAAAATGGACTTAATCTACTTTGTGGGACTGTTTTTGAACAAGAGGAGTCGCCGAAGAACCCCGATCTGTACAACTCAGCTTCCTCTCTTAAAAAGGCCTTTCACCTACTGCATAGGTCTTGCTCCAACCTCAAGGAAACTCATTAAACATAATTCTTTCATAAGTCAAAGCAACCTTGCAGGGACACCAAGCATCTTCTTGAATCAATGCCCTTTCTTCAGCAACGGTAACTCTGCTCTCACTGATCTCCTATATAATTGCATCATATTGGATCCATAAATGAGTGTTCCTCCTAATGGCGTTCTGCTCAAGTTTGTGCCTGGTCAAACTCGGTGAGATGTGACGCTCCATTCACGATGATAGCGTTGAGAACGCACATGGGCACATGCTCAATGTACCTGTTTCGCGTGGTCATGTGTTGGATGGGCATAACGGTTTAACGTGACTTAAACACATGACAAACTCCGGACTGCAATCCTATCTTCTGCAGTGAACCTTTGCGCATGGCACATCAATCATGCTAGACTCTGCACCCACAACGCCTGCTGAAAAGGACAACTCCAGCGCAAACCACCACCTTAGATGCTGCCGGCGCTTCCCCGTGTGAGCCACCACAGTTGGCATTCAGGAATTTCCAGCACGAGACATACTCAGCCTAACTCAAGTCTCAAATCCTATGGAGCCCTACAGGAAGGAATGTGTGAGTTGCACCCGATGATAATAATCAGAAGCTGGCGATGGAAAGGCAAGTCATGCAAATATGGGTCGGCAACATCCATCTAGATATATTTAGAGATCAATAGACTCAATAGACCAACAGAAAGCACTCAAGAGTAACAGGACCACTTGACCTGGTTTGCTGGTTGTCTACTTGCTTAGTAAGGACATAGGGCACAGGCCAACTACCAATGGCTGACAGGCCGCGCCCACCAGGATGTTGGCCCCAAGCTGGCTCCGGACGCCTGCCTTACAGGATGAAGTGTGCGCCACAGTGTGAGCGTCAGGGGAAGTTCTAGCGGTGTTGAAGACAATAGAAACGCTTATTACTGGCCTACACTTGATGTGGAGGTGCTAATATGAGCAAGTGTAGTGGAATCATTGCTGAGACTGGGTCGAACAGAAATTGCCCACGCTGTTAATCTCTGTAAACAAACCTGATGAGACAAACACCATAAAATGACAACCATACATGTGCACAACAATGTGAAAAGAGAAACCATCAACCTAATCATCCTACCCAAAACAAAACAACTGGTCTCATAAACTTTGCGCCTGATGAGCGATGCCCATTCCTTGGAAAGCTGAGCCTTCCTTCATCCGTGATCCGATTTGACTAGTTCTTTCTACATCTACCTGAGCCCCTAGTAGCTTCTTGTTCCTAGTAGTAAGAATGCTCCTAGTAGCGATGCCAGGAGCC
This sequence comes from Durusdinium trenchii, assembly GCA_963970005.1. Lineage (NCBI taxonomy): Eukaryota > Dinophyceae > Suessiales > Symbiodiniaceae > Durusdinium > Durusdinium trenchii. The sequence continues at coordinate 78,204 of CAXAMN010000880.1, forward strand.
CCTAGTAGCGTCCTTGCTCCTAGTAGTAAGGCCAGGAGCCCCTACCTTTTGCTTTGGGGAGTAATTAGACCATTATGTTTCTACTACATTCTACTTCGGTGTGTCCTGATCTGGACACACTCAGTCCTGCATGCAAGTTGGCTGTGAGTGTACAATCACATTAGTAGTACTGATGCTTGTCCGTGCATACTATATTATCTCCCTGTAAGTTGATGCTCTATATAGATTTGGATATATAAGTGCACATCTTTTTTGCACTTGCTTCTCTTGCTGCATATTTGGCAATCTTCGAATGCAATCGGGCGACTGCTGAGGCCAATCTGTGTCGGCACAGATCCACAGAACGCTCCCAGGAAGTTGGCGAAGCCCAGCGCCATGAGCTCGTTGAAGGCGCGGATCTGATATCCGTCCTGGACATTGAAGTCACTTCAGAAGTTGCTCCGCATTGCTGTATGCCGTCGTCCGATGTCACTCACATGTCTTCAGATTGTGCTTCACCTCCGTTTTGTCCCAACACCCCTTCAACGCCACATGCCCTAGCCACACCAAGCTCCGGAGAGCAATGAGGAACCCCGAATCATGCGCTTCGGCCTTCATGGCGAACTTCTTGGCACCCGCAAAGGAGGAAAGGAAAACCACGAAAGCCACTAGGATGGCTCCCGGCAGTAACTCCTCCCAACGGGCCACAAGGGAACACCTGGGTGTGAGATGGGGCAACCCACGTAATGTCAACGTCGGATTAATCAAGCGCCCCCCCCCTTCAAGGTCAACAAGGTTTGAGATTGGAGGATTGGAGGTATTGGAGGACCACATCCCCCTAATAAAGGTGATGACCTCGACTGGATGATGCTAACAACTTGGAAAAACAAAATAACAATAAATATAAGAAATTCGTATTTGTTCTGGTGCAGCTGGGCTTGATTAATATGGGTGGGTTGTGGCCAGGAAAAAACTATTAGGGGGATGTTAAGGTGGAAATTCAGGCTTTAGATTAGTTTAGTATTGGGAGCTCGAGCTGGGCTTGATTAATATGGGGCGCTTCATTAATCTTAGGTGCGCATAACTACACCCAAAGTGGGTTGATTCTTGTTTATTCCAAGAGATGCTTTCATTCTTAACAAAAATAACCAACATGCATCGTGCTTGATCTGTGAACCGCAGAAAAGAAACTTGATTTTCATGCTTTGGTTGGACGACTATTATATATATATATATAAATATATGTGCACACTGGACACTGGCCGACGGTAACCCCAAAGCGTTCAAATGGCATTGCCAGGCATGTCTCCTTCGCAACTCGAAGATCCTGCATGCTTTGTACCTGACGGTTCTGGTCGTTGGCTTCTGGATCAAAGCCCTGCATAGACAAGCTACAGCAAGTGAACCAGATTCAGTCTGGAAGATTCTGGAAGTATTAATCTAATACAATGAAAGAGCTCACCCTTTCCCGATCAGGACGAATCAGTATGCATATCAATATGCACATGTTCTCTTCTCCAATGTGAACAAATCTCAATCCGAATTCCATGCCAAGCTGCAGGAGGCACGAAGCTCGGAAGTCCGGAGGGCATTGTCCCGACCACTTTAATTTGAAACTCCTCTTCAACCTGTGTGACCAAGATCCGATCGCATGGGTGTACATCCCGACCAACCCGGTCTAGTCAAATTGCATCTGCATTCATATTTTCCGCTCTTGTTTGCTCGGGCTTGGAACTGAAACTTTGCTCCACCAACACCAACACTTTAAACATGTTGCAAGTTGCAAGGTCGAACTTGTTGAATCGAGGAGAATCACAAGTATATAACTAAGAATCCCAGAAGCCAGCCAGTCAGCCATCTACACCGACACAAATGGCTTTAGTGGTCCTTTGCTTTATTGAAGTCAGTTCAGGTCAGTGACCTCGGGATTGTAGTAGTTGCAGAAAATAGCTGACAGTGCCAGCAAGACCTCGATGCAACACTCGAGCGGAATTGAGAGAATGTCAACGATACTTAATGATCCATATCAACAGTCCATTGTGAAGCACTATGCATGATATCCATTGATATCCATATCCAATATCAATAGGTTGGTTTCAAGTCATCTAACATACCAGATGCCTCGAGATGCCTCGAGCGCATCTGAGGCATGCTAGTTCTTTGATCCGAGCTACTAATTCTTTGAAGTCCCCAATGAACTTCAGGTATTTGACCTGCTGTGAGGTCGCAGGGCCAATCGATCAAACCGCCACAACCGTTGATTTGTCCTCATCTATAAAACGATTTGAGTATGGGAACATTTTTTCTGGAGGACTGAGGACAACTGCAAGCATCTAATCAATCCTTGTGAGAAACGCCCGCCCAGCCTGCCTTCTTTAGAATCTTGGCGTTCATCAGAAAAATGACAGCCACAAGACTCAGAGCGGTTGTTGCTGGGTCCAGCAGCTCCAAATACTTGATATGATGCCTCAAGTCGGCCCGATGCTCATCTGCCCTTTTGTCCTGCTTGCCAAAAAAAACAGTCACATGATGTCACATGATACTGAATCCTGTCAAAGCAAAATGAAGTGAGCGCTATCTGAAAAAGCACCAGCCTTATGATTCTATCTTATGATGCATCCTAAGAACTGACTGTGATGAGCACTTCTTGGAGCTATATTAGGACCCATTACAGTATCCCTGCAGAAACTCAATAGAAGTAAGTAAGGTGAAGGCAGCCAGGATCAGTTTTCTGGTGGCAAAGCTGACAGTTGCCATGCTGAAACTTGAGGTTCCCCACTTCACGACATTCACGATGCCGCCTTTGCTGGCCCAGCTGGGCAGGCCCAGCATTGGGGCCACCTGCCATTCTGAGATTGGAACTTTGGAACCTCACCTATCTGAGAGCGTCGCTGTATCACGTCCTGTGGCAAAGACTGGACATCAAAGAGCCGAAGCTTGGAACCAGCTCAGTGCGGCTCACTAAGTCGAGTGTTACGTCCATGGTCCTGACCTGAGAAAGAATGATCAGCAAAGCGCTCGCTGTGATGAAGCCTGAGACGAGGCAATCCGATATCCGGCCACACTATTGCGCTAGGGCCCTCGGCCCTAGGCCAGGGCATTCAGCAGGGGAAGCAGTTGGTTGAAGGGACAGCTGTGGCGAACATACTGTGATGTACACAACGGGGGTACTGCACATCGACATTTTGTTCTACAAATCTTCAGCGCAAGAAGTTGCAGGCAGAGGGACCGCTCAATGCAGGCCGCGAAAGAAAGCGGACTAGGAATGACAACTGCAGAAGTCCCATGATGGACATAATGATACCTCGGAGAGGCATTGTGTGGCAGGTGACAAAACTCAAGAATTTGTATATTATCCTTCGTAGTCATGAGTCATGATTCACAATGATGAGGTATGCTGGCTTTTGAAGCTGTACAATGCCAACAGAAAACCATATACAGTATTATACAGTCGTAGATCTCTGCCAAACATCACATAGCTTCATTGCATATGCGGCACTGCTACCGTTGACCTAGATTTACTTCATGCAGCAGCCACAAGTAAGGATGCAAAGTTGGACAGGGTCTGATGTTCTCACCTTACTTCTTTCGGGGGAATCGCATGAAGCTGATTGTCACACCAACCAAATGAATCACCAGCCACCAACCCATCACCTAAATGAACAAAGTCAAAGCACAAAGGTACCTCACGCACCTGGTACCTACCTAATCACTTGCAGGAAGCCGCCGTCAGCATTGCAGCAAAGGGGCCAACCAAGGCTGTGAGGATGGCTGCCTTTTGAGTGCGTTCTGCCAGGTCCCCTTGGTCCGCCAGCACCTCACATGAAATAAGCCGCTTCGGCCCCGGTTGATGTCTTGGGTTCCTTCAACCGAGATCAAGCGGAGAGACATGTCATGACAGCCCATGGTGTACAACCCAAATGACCTCCCGTGTGGTCCTCGTTCCTTGCCTCGCCAGTCAAAAGGCTCACAAGTCCACCAGTTCCAACCGATGCATGGACACCTGAGTACGGCGCCGGACCCTCGCAGTTTCGAGCTCGTTTGAGTGGCATTTCCCTGCCCCCATCTTTACAAGAACGCGAGCATGGTCAAAAGAAGGGAGAGCAAGGAAGGTCAAACAGTTAAACAACTAAAAATAAACCGGACGGAGACAATAAAAACACATCAAAGAACAGGATCCATGTGCCAAAGATTTGTTTCGAGCTCTGTTAGATGGCATCTGATTGTGTTGTGACGTTGAATCATTGACTGTAGTATGCTCGTGCATGCACTTATGTCCTAGGTCCTATATACTTGCACTGACTGATCCTGCCAATACCACGGTGTGGGCTGAGTTCCAAACAGGTACCAAAAATGGCATAGACCATGGGAGGCAGCATGCAACCTTGCTGTGGCATGAAAGTTGCACAAAAAACGTATACAACGTCAACAACAAACCTAGTATCTAGAAGATGTTTATGTCAAGTACAGCAGGCTCCCATTGGAGATGACGGGTTTCGCCTCTAAGTGACGCCACATGTACATGTGACATCATGGGACAAAGTCTGAAATATTAAGAATCAATCTAACTTCTTGCAGTGGAGTCTCTGTATGGTCCATTGATCAAATCAACCATGCACCTCAGGCCGATTGAGGCCTTTCAACCCTAGTATCATCTCTCATTACTGACCTCAACCAAATGCGTTTATAGGTAGGAGAGGAAATACATTCTCAACTAGCAGTAAGATATATATATATATATATGTGGTACCCCCCCAAAACCCACCCATTCATCAATTCACTGGTATTTATAGTGTTTTAAGCACATCTTTTGATATTGCAAAATAGAAAACAATGCACTTTACAATGACAATCAGCAACAAAACAACAAACCAACACAACAAAACATAGCATAGAAGAACATGTTTGGTGCAGCCTCAAAATACCTTTTTGTTTTCATTGTGTTTTTTGGCAGTATTCTAGTACAATAAACCTGTAGAACAACAAAGACAAGTCTTTTTGGCTTTTGGATTTCATAACAAAAAACAAAAATCACAATGAACACCAAAAACATCTTTTGAGGCTGAACCAAACATTCTCCTCAAAGTCTTTTTTTGCTTTTTCGGCTTTGTCTGTGCTTTGGTCCTTTGGGTTCTTGCACAACCTGTAAATTTGTATTGGAAGTTGACTTAGATTTGAACTTGAATTGAAACATATATAACAAAATTTTCATTGAAATGTAAAAAGTTTCTTGTATTTCCAATGATCTTTACATTTAGATCTAATTCAATTCTATGTTAAGCTTAAATGTTTTACAATTTTAGCCTATGTTTTTACAAGAATTGACGTGATGTCAGAAAATAAAGCTTTTGATGATCATATAAATTACCCTATTGAATTCTAATTTAACTTCTATTTAGGTCTAACTTAGTTTAAAGATCAAATTGCACTTTCAAACTTGAACCTGGTTGAATTCAAAAAGGAATCTTCTGATTTCTAATTGAAGTTTAGTTTCAATCTCCAATTTGATCTTAATTCAGTTTAATTAAATTTGCATTCAATTCTAATTTAGTACCATTGTAAAAGTCATTTGGTTTCTAATTCTCACTCAAGTCTAATTCTAATTCATGATTGCAGTAACTGACTTCTAACTGAGCTGCAGGTTAAGCAGTTCTATTTCAATTGTACCTTAATTCTTTTCCAATTCTACTTGAAACAATGAAATTTTCTTTCAATCTTAGTTTAATTCCAGTTCAAATATAGTTTAAGTATAATTTGCTTTTTACACTTATCTCGAAGTTAGTTCTAATTTATATAGTTGTATGTCATTTTTATGTGGTTTTTAGTTCAAATTATTTTGGAATTAACTTGTAGTTTCCGCTAGTTTAAAACTTTTACAATAATTCAGTTTCAGTTGTTTACAAGTTTTGCTTAATTCTAATTTAGTCTTAATTCGTTTCTAGTTCAATGTCAATTTGGTTCCAAATTAAAGCAAGTTGAATTCAAACTTAATTCTGCCTTTATTCTAGAGAGAGGGTTTTGCTGGGGTGTGATTTTAAGAAAACCACCTTTAAGAAAGCAATACATAAATTATATACAAAGCTTGGTCTTTTAAAAGCAGCACGCACTCTCTAGAAGCGCATGTAGAATTGCATAATAACCCACCAGATGAAACATTAGATTGGATTTTACTTTTCAAGTAATTTCAATAGTTCAAGCAAATTAAAAAATAGTTCAACTAAAATTCAAGTAAACATATATTAAAACTTTTTGAGATCAAACTAGAACAAACTATGAACAAACTATAATAAGCATAAGCATTTCATTATGCCTGTTTTTACAACAGTTGTTTTGAAACAAAAACCAAACTAGCTTCATTTTAGGCATACTTGGTTAAACAAAAAGGTCTAACCAATTACAATAAGATTAAAGCAAAACAACCGCATAAATTTATGGGCTCTGCAGTTTTGATATTACGGTATTGTGGGTTACCAAAACTGCACAGCCCTATGTCTCCAAAGTGGATCAGGCCAGGGCACGGCAGTTTTGATATTGTGGTATGGTGGTTTTAGAGGGAAAACCAACGTACCAAAGGACCCAAGCTGCACAGGTCTATATCCCCAGAGTGGCTGAGGTCAAGCCATGGGGTTTGTGTAGTTTGGGATTTTACATGTTGGTTTTCAAGAGAATTTGTCCCCCCTGTAAAAAAACACCTAAGTTCAAAAGTTCCAAAACTGCAAACCCCATGACCTGACCATAGCCACTCTGGGGACCTAGGTCTGTCTTTGGATGTCTTTGGAATTTTGGAGGCCCCGCAAAGTTCCAAAGTTCCAAAACTGCAGACCCCATGACCTGACCATAGCCACCTGGGGACCTAGGTCTATGCAGCTGTGGAACTTTGGAACTTTGGAGGCCCCCCAAAATTCCAAAACTGCAGACCACATGCCCTGACCATAGCCACTCTGGGGACCTAGGTCTATGCAGTTTTGGAACTTTGGAGGCCCC
>CAXAMN010000880.1:85176-116893 GCA_963970005.1 Durusdinium trenchii
CACTCTGGGGACCTAGGTCTATGCAGTTTTGGAACTTTGGAGGCCCCGAAAGTTGCAAAACTGCAGACCCCATGCCCTGACCATAGCCACTCTGGGGACCTAGGTCTGTGCAGTTTTTTAACTTTGGAACTTCGCTACTTTGGTAGTCGAGGTAATTTAAGAGCAGGTGTTTTCTATTTTTTTTGGGGGGCTAGCATATATATATATATATATATTTGAAATACAAATGCTTCTTTGCACAGCGCAAGGTGTCTGAGCACTGCGCAAGTTGGCATGAGCCAGCGACTGACCTGTAATCCATGAAAAGCTGGCACTGGGACAGGTTAACAGTGGGAGATGTCAAACAAACACTCAAGAATCATGCAAGATAACATATGCCAACTGTCATCACCTCCATCTTGCGCTGCTCCGTCTCTGTGCGAAGCGGGCAATATATATATATATTTATATATCTAATTATATATATACTCATCAATTTGCAAAAGTCGAAGCAGCACATTCTTTCCAACCCACAAACGCACATGATACTTTGAGCAAATGAGCAAATGCTGGTGAAACATGTTCTTCATGAACATCACGTGCTTCGTTGCTTCGTTGCTTCGTGCTTCAGCCATATTTCAGTCTAAACTTTCGATCCTTGCCACCATCTCGCTTTCTACGATGCTTCCATCTCCGGAACTGTCTCCGTGTATTGAGGGCTTCCATTGCTGTATTCTCCTTTCCTGGCATTTCCATCTGGACCTCCCTGCCTTGATCAATATTTGTGTCATGCAAAGATGGCCAAGAGCGCTGTTGAACCCACGGAAGCTCTCTCTGCAGAAAAACATGTGTACTCGTGATCATCTGCATACTCCGGATCTGAATGGGATAGCAGGAAGACCAAGGCAAGCGCACTGCCTGTCGCCCAAGCAAGCGCCACATGGCCCACTCGCCAAGCAGTGGAATGGTCGGCAAATTGGCAATGTTCTTTGTGCCCAAATTGCAGCGCAGTCAAGTTTAGGATACATACAATTCAATAGAACAATATTGACAAGCAACATGAATGACAGCTGCATTGCATTGGTCTATATATATATATAATTTAGTTATATATATTGGGACAGTGAGACAAACTTGCTCGACACATCTCAAAGCAAGGTGTAAAAGTTGCTAGAAAAGGCTCCATGGTCATCCTCAAATCAAAGTGTCTATAGTCTATGGATAACTATGTAACGAATGGTAACAGCTAGCTACGGTGAAGGCTTGCGAAGCAGCTAGCTGCACCCATCCCGGCCTATCAGGATGCAACCCAATGTCATGGCACCAGCCAGATCTGCCGACAGGTTCTCTTTTGGATATCGTGGAAGCCAGAAAAGGATTGGCATTTGCTCTTGCAGCACCGTCCACCATGTCCTGCCTCACGACGGTGAAATGATGGGACTTCTACCAAAAGCTGTGCAGCACGTGGCATCCCTTGTCTCCACACAAACTAGACTCATAGAGTCATAGACTCTGATGAAGTGTAGCCTCGATCAAACCTGGGAAAGGAAGAATGAAAACCAGTAGAAATCTGTGTGCAGGTCCTAGTTGTACGGCAAGAGGCAAGGAGCAGTTGACAAAGTGCAACTGAATTGTTAAAGGGCAGTGTATGAACACACTGCGGACAAAGTCTACCAGGACATTGCCTGAAGTGACCTATCAAGGCGTTTGCCCCCCCACCCTAGATAACTTACTTTGTTCGCAGAAACGAACTCAGCCTAGCCTACTGGCTGGCTTTCGTTAACTTCAAGTTAGCTCAAATGAAGGACTTCGATGAACAGCGAAGCAACAATTTCAGTATGTGCTACTCTCACTGAAACATCGAAACTTTTGTTGGCTTGAGACTTTGTCCATGAAACGGCTTTGCTTTGCCCGTTTAAAAAAGGGACCAACAAATCCGATTCCCATTGATGCATTGCAAGCAAGAACCCCGATGTAGGGAGGATATTCAAACATCTGGAAGCAATGAACAACCACCCTGCTCTGCTTCCAAGCTACTCTGCTTTCTTCCGCTCGTCTTTCGCACCAAGGGCTCTGAGCCCGACATTGCACAAAGGCGGCGACTGGGTGGGGTGAGAGACTTCTTCCAACTCTCGGTACAAGTCTCCACCTTTAAATTCATCTCAATAGTTCTTTCTTTCTATTGATCAGGAGGCTAGAAATGCTTTGACAACTGTTGATGTTGTTCCTAGTTCCTAGTATATTTACGCCCCAGCCTGGCGGAACATGGAACATGCAATGAAATGCAATGGTCGTGCAATATGCCGTTCCTAGTATTGCAGTCAGTCTTTGTCAATTTCATTGCTTCTGTGCAAACTAATTCCTCGTTGCAGTGCTGAATGTACAAGAGAAAGTGCGCATGAGGCTGTGGAACTTCAGTGTGAGTGTTGCTCGCCTGCCCGCAGGCTAAACAACTCTCATAAGAATACTGAGCCGAGACAAAGGCTAAAAAAACAACATTGCAAATCACTTGCTGTGCCCTGACTTTGCCAGCGCTTGCCTGGTTCACTTCTGCCACTCTTCTTCTGTTTCCATTGATCTTCCCTTTGGAAAAGTGACATCCCAAGGCTGCACCTCGCCAGACAACCATGCACCCTCAACGGCATCAGCCAAGGAAAAGGCATCCCCAGCCAAAGAAAGCCGCGCTGCTACCTCACAAGTCTCACAAGAGGTTTCTTAGCCTGTTTTGGCCCACGTGGCCCACATGAGATTGTTGAACTGTTCAACATTGTGTTCTCTGCAGTATCTATTGCAAGCGTTTGACATGTATTCTGATGAGAACTACTCTATATTGGAGGTTCTTCCAAATTTGCTTCCTCCTCGATGCAGTGACTTGTCTTCTTCTAGGCCTGGTGATTCCTTGGAAAGCTGGGTGGAGGCGACCTCAACAGGTACTTAGTTGCAGGAGCCGCGATTCCAATCTTGAGTTTGGTGGGTGGCAACAGGCAGCTGCTAACTGTTGGCTGGAATCATGTGATGTTTGTTTGTTTCATAATATCTTTGGAGGCACTCGTCGTCAGGGTACCTATTCTCGCAACATGAAGCTGACTCTGATTCCTCATGACAGCCTGGGATGCTGGCGATGCTGTCCAACAATCTCCAGAGGTAGGACATCTCCAAACCTGCGTGGATACTTGCAACACCCCGCTGTCATCGGATTTCGGTCAAGGTGCCGTAAAAATACCCATTCTACTCTAGCCTCTAACCTAGGATCTAGCCCCCTTGGAAAGCTTTCTAACTTCTGCACCTGGACACCCCAAACAACACTTGTAGCTTCTTGTTGTTAGTATGCCCTTTGTTACTAGTAGCTTCTTGTTGCTAGTAGTGCCAGGAGCTACTAGTAGGTTGCTGTTCCTAGTAGCGATGCCCTGTGTTACTAGTAGCTTCTTGTAACCAGCACTAATGCCAGGAGCTACTAGAAGGTTTTTGCACCTAGTAGCGATGCCCTCTGTTACCAGTAGCTTCTGGTTACTAGTAGTAATGCTAGGAGCTACTAATAGCTTCTTGTTCCTAGTAGCGATGCCCTTTGTTACTAGTAGCATCTTGTTACTAGTAGTAATGTCAAGAGCTACTAGTAGCTTCTTCTCCTAGTAGCGATGTCCTGTGTTACTAGTAACTTCTTTTTACTACTACTTCCAGGAGCTACTAGTAGCTTCTTGTTCCTAGTAGCGATGCCATTTGTTACTAGTAGCTTCTTGTTACTAGTATTGCCAGGAGCTACTAGAAGTCCCTAGCAGCGATGCTCTTTGTTACTAGTAGCTTCTTGATACTAAGTAATGCCAGGAGCTACTAGTAGCTTTCGCTCCTTGTAGCGATGCCCTTTGTTACTAGTAGATTCTTGTTACTCGCAATAATGCCAGCAGCTACTAGTAGCTTCTTGTTCCTAGTAGCAATGCAATTTGTCACTAGTAGTAGTGCCAGGAGCTACTAGGAGCTTCTTTCTTGTTCCTAGTAGCCGTCCCCTTTGTTACTAGTAGCTTCGTGTAGCTAGTAGTCATGCCAGGAGCTACTAGTAGCTTCTTGCTCCCTCTAGCGATGCCCCGTGTTACCAGTAGCTTATTGTTACTAGTAGTACGCCAGGAGCTACTAGTAGCTTCTTGTTCCTAGTCGCAATGCCCTTTGATACTAGTAGCTTCATCTTGTTACTAGGATTGCCACGAGCTACTAGTAGCTTCTTGTTCCCAGCAACGATGTTTGTTACTAGTAGCTTCATCTTATTGCCAGGAGCTACTAGTAGCTTCTTATTACTAGAAGTAGTGCCAGGAGCTACTAGTAGCTTCTTGTTCCTAGTAGACATGCCCTTTGTTACTAGTAGCGTCATCTTGTTACTAGTATTGCCAGGAGCTACTAGTAGCTTCTTGCTCCTAGTAGCGATGCCCTTTGTTACCAGTAGCTTCTTGTTACTAGTAGTAATGCCAGGAGCTACTAGTAGCTTCTTGCTCCTTGTAGCGATGCCCTTTGTTACTAGTGGCTGCCAAGACACGCCCCCATCTTTGCAGTCGTTTTCCAGGTTTGTTTTTTCAAGCCTCCTCACCAGCATTCAAGTACCGCTTGTCCAGTTTTCCAAAGACCTGGAGCAGCGGCAAAACGAACCTTTGATTCAAGGACCACGAGGCCACGATGATGGAATATGAAGAATGCATGAATATGCGCTAAAGCGCATGCGCTCCAAGTTAAAGAGCGAGCAGCATACAGGTGTGCGGACCTAACAGCAAATTAGATTCGTCAACACTTTTTTGTGGGCCTGCTTGGATGAGTTGAGTTGGCCGCTCAAGCCATTTTTAGTATAAAACTGCTACTTGCTGCGCGGTAACCTGCCTGATAGAGGCGGCTATATAAGCTAAACTTCTGGGTTTTCAATCAAGCACATGATATGCAGGGTTCAGGTGGTCCGATTTGCCAAGGTCGCTCCGCGAGCGACCACAAGAAATCAGCTGTTTGAAAGACGTTGCGTGTGTTGTTTTCGCATGGTCCAAGCCCATGCGCCTTGTGAGCAAGGATCTCTTTGGATGCCCAGCCTCCACGAAGGGTAACATGGTAGGCGTCAACTGGGGTTGCAGTGAAATAATTAGGCACCCTAGCGAGAGTGCTCCTTCACTGGCTTCAGACTTTCAAGAGAGCAGGGACATAGGGCCATAGGGTTGTGTGAGAGCCTCAACTTCTGTATCCCCAATCTCAAGGCTCTGGGGCAATGCTGGACAAAGTGTAACTTTAGGAAGCTGCAGTCATTGTGATGGTAGTCATCCTCGGAATTAGCGGCTCTGAACACACATTGCCAAAAATACATGTGGACATTGATACAGTATACTATCTGGGCATTGTGCATCAGTCACATAGAATCTTCAACTGTTGTTTGGATGGTTTTGCAAAGCGGCGTTAATAGATGTTAATATATATATATAATATGCGTGTCTTATCTCTTCTCGGCCCCAAGTTCTATCACTGTTCTGGTCTATTCTCAGTTCCTCCTTTCACCCTGAGAAGGCCAAACCCAGCGAAGCCCTCAGACATATACCGTGGGCAATGGACGAGAAATTCCTTGTTGTGAATGTATTACTATGACTTATGTGATCTTATGTGTGTATGCATATACTGTACTGTACTACACAAACACATGTGTCGAATGCCTGCTGAGGCTGATTGTCTTGGCAGGCTTGCATGCTCAACATTCCTTCAACCCACAGCGATCATCCTACATCGTTCTCACAACAGCTTGCCTCCTGCGCCAGACAAACGTAGGTTCGGGGCTAACGAGGCCAAACCTAAAGTGTCACAACGTCAAATTAGCGGATGCACTGTGGCCAATTCATGGATCATGAAATCTGTGACCAAAGCTTTACAAGAACTGCCTTGATCTCAAGGTCCTTTCATGATTAGTAAGGGTTAACGAACAAGTGTCTGGTTGCTTATGCTTGGACCATCCATGGGATCATAGCATTCGATTGATGCCAACAACAATGTCACAACTCCGTGTAATTGTACACAAGTATATTGTCACACGCAACTGTCGAAACTGGTGCCATTCTCTATTGGTCAATGGGCAACAATCTAGAACAACTTCACACACTAGCAACTGGCCATCAGCGTGCTGTACACTCCAAGCGTCTGGCGCGCTGACATCACTGCTGAGTGACCGTCTTCATTTTTGTTCGTCACCACTGCACCTATCACAAGTCAAAGGGACTGGCGGGCTTTGCTGAACCAAAGACCCGAAGAGTAACAGCGACAAATATTATATAAGCATTTCTTTGTTTTGTGCGCTCGTGGACTTCCAACAAGCTGGTGGGTGAGATAAATGATAACAGTTTGTTCAACTCCATTACTGCCAGATCAATGTGACATCTGTTACTCCTAACTCCTAACTTGTTTTTCCTTTCCACACCATCCCCATCGAAGACCAAACTAAAAAGAGGCACGGTGTTGGCATGGCAAAGCTTGATCTTCCCAAATGGTTTTTCATTGCCGGATTTATAATATAATATCAATCGTCCATTTTGTATGCACAAAGCGGAACAATCTTGGAAAGCCAAGGGCGGAAGTTTAAAAGAAGAAAGCTTTTAGAAAAGGTTCACTCGTTCCTTTTTGGCGGATGTCTCTGGCCTCTGCGATGAATGCATGTGTGGTCAACCAAGCAATCACGTGACACCAACCCCCGTTGACACCACCATCATCCCGCTCACCAGCGACGCGCCGCATTCACACATACGTGTTTCCCTTCCGCCAATGGCACAGAGCCACGAAAACGCACTTTCCACCAAGGCCGCGCCAATCCGCATGGCACGTATTTTTGCCGCACCGTGTTCCTCTCACTAGCTGCATGCAACCGTGTGACACCACCTACTATCTACGCTAAGTCGTGAACTTAGCTGCCTTTCACTTAGCTGCTGTCTAATTATTGCCTGAGCTATTTGTATACAGTGACTGTTCAAGACTGTTCACGGAAGTTTCTCGACTAAACTTCCTTTGACAAATTCAGTTGGTGTTCGCACACACACTTGTTGGTATAGCACGCCCAGCTTTGCCAAGGGGTGACTGCACCTCTGGGCATCATACTGGACCCTATCAGGGGCATGGGACCTACTCCTTGCTACATGGTGCAACCTTCACTTGAACAATCGCGTAAAAGCAGATGACTGATGGCAAAATTGTTCCTTTCTCGCTCAAACGAGTGGCTATCTCGAACATCACACCCACCTCTCTGAAGCAAAGCATCCACTATCGCTTCGTCAGCTCTGGCTGCCGCCACCTGGGAGGGCACAATGTGAGCTCGACTAGTAACAAGGGCATCGCTACTAGTAGCAAGGGCATTACTACTAGTAACAAGAAGCTACCAGGAACAAGTGCATCGCTACTAGTAGCTTCTTGTTACTAGTAATTCCCTTGTTACTACATGTTGCTACTAGCTGCGTGTGTTTCTCTCAGGCCCTCGCATGTAAGGGAGTGTTCCCCTTTGAGTCTGTTTTCATCACATCCGCTCCCCTGTTGAGGAGGTCCTGGAGCAGCAATTATGAAACACAAGTAGGTAGGTCGTATAGATCCCTGGCATCTCCAAGTGAATTATATACTTAGTCCCCTTGGCACTTGACGAGGCCCAGCTCAGAGTGAGCTTGATACGAGCTGCTCAAAGTGCAAGCTTCTTTGGTCTGACAGAATATCAATGTTTGCTGCTGGAGAAACACCCACATCTCAAAGTCTAAGAGCTTTTCCACTCTTGCCATGACTCATTTCACTGTTGCTCCTCCACAGTTGCCACATCACCTGAAGAGAAGGGCTGGAAGTCTGACATGGCATCTGGTTGGCCAAATTGGACTCACCACTTATGTCCCGAAGCCGCACCTGAACGGATGACCGCCATAAGCAAGGTCTCAGCATCTGGACCTCATACGGATACCATAAGGTATACCAGATCGCACCAAATCCACAATCCTGGAGCAGTTGGTCTCTGAGAATCAAATACAACTTTCACTTCTCCACCTGAGGGCAGCACTGGGATCCTGCGTATTCACATCCATCCCATGGTCCAGAAACACGTTCACCTTCATTCGGGACTTTGGTTGGCAGAAAAACATGAGCATCTTTCTCCTCGTCCGAAATTCCCTACATCTGGGTGCGGTCATTAGGACAAGGCATCGGGCTTAGGTTTTCCTCATCGGTTTCCAATTGTTGTGAATTTCACTAACATACTTTATGTTTCCGAGCAAAAGTATAGTCATCGACATTCATGGGGAAGCAACGCACAGCAAACAACAGTCCATATTATGGACTCCGTTAGAAATTTTGTGCAGCCAAAGGCCAAGCGCAGCAAGGCAATGTCAGCTTCACAATTACAAGTGGTCCCCCAAACCACGTGTGGATTGTGGCTCTTCTGCCAAAAGGCGATTCCAAGTGCCTTCCCACCAGCAGGAGCAAATATTCGTGAATACAATAAATCCAGAGATGAGGACCCAATGAAGCCACTCCGACTCAGCATTACTCAACCCAACACAAATGGCATCATTACCGAAAACAGCCACTTGAGCCCACTTCTGTTCTAATGTACAGGATTGTCCAAACAATGGAACCCATTTGTTGTCTTCGCCTTCGCAAGAGGAAGTGTCTGACAGAAAAAGTAGACATATATTGTATCAATCATACATTAGAAAAAACTTGCATGCATGGATCCGCAGTCACATGTTTCTGAACCAACAAATATGTCAATGCTGCAACAGTGCCATCTTGGTTGGTCCCAGTCACAACAGCGCGGTCTTCGCCCACTCGCAGCCGTGCTAGCAAGGCCACCAGAACCTCCTCACAGATTGGAGCCCCTGCAGCCAGGAGTGCCTCGTCATGATATGTCAGGACTCCATGTGTGCGCCTCCAACCTGCTAGCAATGGCCTCCATCCTAATAGCAATGGCCTCAGAGGGCAACCTGAAGAGAAGGTGGCCAATGTGAGAGGTGAATTGATGAAGACCAAAGGGTGCATCGGTACAGTAACACAACCCGGTTTGAGGTGGACTCTGCGTGAAAAATACAAATGAATCTTCGCGTAGTCTTGTGCACAAAACAGGCAGGGAGAACAACGCCTTGCAACGGGAACATGCTGTAAAACAAATTTCTCTGTTTGTCACGCAGGGCCCTTGGATGTATTTCTGTCAAACCTTCTGAAGTGAACATTGTTATGAATGGCCCCGAATGGCATAGTGATAGTGCCTGCATGTGCCTGCTGGCTGTCAAACCGACACAATCCCTGCCCCATTGTCGACTTAGGTGTTGACTGTTGTGGACGTCTTGTTCCAAGCCTCCAAACCGGCAGCCTTCACATGACGGCGAACAGCCTCTGGGAGAGGGGCATCCGTGCCGTTGAGGGCCTCGGAACTGATCCAAGCAAGCACTTGTCTTTCTGGTCTTTGTTGGGAGTTCTGGAAAACTACACCTTCTGTAATCCAATTGTCCCTATTTCATTGTGAGCCACAAAATACTGTATTCGGCACTCCACAAAACTACTGATTGAAGGACATATTCGAACCAACCGGTGCAACATGTTCTCCCTTGAGAAAACAGCACCACGTTGGCCAAAGGAGACTGTTCAATACATTAATATGTTTTCACTCAAATGGGCCCTTTGCTTATGCTGGTTCTTAATTAAATAACATGCCGTCAATGACATAATATAATACCAATTAAGCATTTCTGATATTATATTCATTCTGTATATACAATCTGTGATGTGCTCACAATATGAGTGGTGCCCAGAACTCTATTGGACATTATTCTTCCTTCTGCAAACAAATGCAAACCTTGCACACAATCATGGGACAACTTCCACTGTAGACTAAACTACACTGATCTCAGCTCCTCACATGTATCCAAATGCATATGTTGTTGCAATATATGCATATACTGCTATTATATATGTATAATATATGTTATAAATATGTATATGTTTGACTATATATTGTATATATGCAATCCCGAACATTACACACCGACCTTGTTAGCTTGACGATTTGCACCAAGCGACAAGACCCTTCTGAAGCTCTTTGGCCACCAAGGCCTTTGCAGCCTCTCCATCGAGGCCCTCCAGGCGTTGGGCCAGAGTGCCCCGCCCGGCAGAGCAGCCCATTGCAAAGCATAAGGAAAAAAGACGTCGGAATAGATCAGGTGAACAAGCAGTGTAAACATGTCTGATGGATTCATTCGCCCAATGGCTTCGGCTCCAGACTTCAGAGACCGGGAAGAGACTGGTGCTGTCCCTAAAGGGGTAACCATTCAGTACGTGCTGGTTCCGGATGCCTTCTAATGGTGGTTCTGAACATTCCGTGCTGTTTGCTCTTGCGATCCTGCGGAATCTTTCTGAACCTCAGGAAATCTGTAGCTCCGCACCCTGCAGTGAACCATGGCGTTTGAATCGAAAATCGAACGGTTAAATCATGAAAACACGACAATCACCTTCCAAATTCTTCAGATGGATATAAATCTTGGGAAGTTCATACAATCAAAGAATGCGATAGAAGAAAGTACGTGATGGATTTCTTGAGCATATGTTTAGGAACCAACCAAATGACCATGACATACCATGACTATCTACCACTTCTTCTGTATCCAATTTTTGGCTCACTCCTCGACAAGCGGTCCAAGCCACGGCAGCTCCTTGCTTCGTCCTGACCCTCTTGGATAAGAAGCTATAGATATAGTTCAAGATTCCATTTAATAAGCACGGACCAAAAATACTTGCGACCGAAAGCCAAAGAGTCGCACACTACGTACAATTTAAGACTTGATACACTGAACATCACTGGATGTTTCCCTCAGACTCATACATAACTAACAAAGTGCGAGCAGGGCATTCAAAGGGTCCGGATCAGCCAAGGAGCATGACTCGGCCACAGGAAAACAGTCGGAAAGGCCAAAAGAAAAAAAAGTGAAGGTCATCCACAAGCTTCACATGAGATGATCATTCTGTTCTGTTTTGTACAAGCATTGTTCAATGTTGCTAGTCGCTGTTGGACAGCACCCCTGCAAAGCCACATCACTGCTCACAGCCTTTGGGCAGGTCTTGAAGCGCTTGATATCCCGTCATTAAGACTGCAATATGCAAATGGTTGGCTTCCACCATGCAATATCAGAATATCCTGAAATGATATGAACATCCACCCAAACATCCAAAAACTGTGGCCCAAAAATTGAAAGATAACAAGAACTGCAAAAACACCTATGTGCCAAGCTTAATTAGAGATGTGTGTCTTTCGACTTTGCGCCTCATGCGACTGCGAGAAAAACCAGAACTGCCAGTCACCCACAGGTTGCAAAGCTGGATAAGGAAAGCGTTGTGCTCAAAACATCACCACGTCCTTTGCAAGAAGGGTCATTGCGCAGCGATAAGGAGTTGTCTGCCAACACACTTAGAAACTGATACAGTGTTCTTGCATCTTGCGTGCAAAGAGCAGTTCATTCAGCCTATCAAACACCAAATCGATGCTTGAATATGTATCTCAAACCTACATGCAGCTTCCGACACTACACTGCATTTAGCACGTGCATACTTCCACACAGCAAAACCATGCAGCTGCAAAAGCATACATGACGTAATGTTGTAGATGAGTATTTAGCAGGTCAGCCATAATCATAATATGATTTTTTCCAAACAATCCAGATCAAATTTGATTTGGTATTCGTCCAACAAGATCCATAATTAGGCCAAATACCCGGTCCAAATCCATAACTATACATAATAGTCAGTTGTCAAAACCACACATATACATACGGTAACCGTATACTGTATATTATCATATCTAAAAAAAAAAATATATATATATATCCAAAAACATGTCCAAAATGCAGAATTCAAACAACATTGCTGCAGATTCTGTTCATGCACACACACACTCTGACATTGGTTTTCAGTTAACTCAATTCCCAACTGGAAATAAGGCGAGAGAACGGCAAGGTGAAGGAGTCGGCGCAACTGTATTGTTTGAACAATCTGTTGACATGTCTGCGGTGGCGAACATCAGCGTGGCTCAGCTGCAGGAAACGCGGCAAAAGAGAGGTTTACGGGAGGTAGCATGTGAACAACCATGAATCAAACCGTGGAGAAGTAGGGTAACAGCTTGTGAAAACAGTTCAGCAGGTACACACCGAGACGTCTCTCAGTGCTTCCCGTGCGTCAGGTAGCTTCGTTGGACATGGTCCCTGAACGCACGCCATGTCCCCCTGCGAATGCAAGTAAACAAAAGGGAAAAGGAGCTCTTAGTTACAGAGGTTGACACACACACGACGCCGAATCCGGCGCTCATGTTGCAAGTGGTGACTTTTTTCTTTGGTTTCCTTAAAAAGCGTTCGCAGTCTCTTGCTGCGTGTCCCTTGAGGACGTAGAGACGCCAGATCGCAAATCGATTGTGTTGGAAAATAGGACTCTATACACGCTTGAGGGTCAAAGCAAGTTGCAAAAAGTACATAGTCATGCAATCACATGTTTCTGTCCGTACAAGCCCGGCGGCTGTTGAGGCAGTCGATCCAGTAGTGAAAAGGAAGCGGTTAAGAGAATCCAAGGTTTGGTGGAAAAAGGAAAGCAGTTACACGATTTCCGGCATGAGAACAGCGCCTCCTTGCGGAGGATCACACCCAGCACCCAAGTGGGACGATTCACACTCTGACATTGGTTTTCAGTTAACTCAATTCCCAAGTGGAAAAAGGGCGAGAGAACGGCAAGGTGAAGGAGTCGGCGCAACTGTATTGTTTGAACAATCTGTTGACATGTCTGCGGTGGCGAACATCAGCGCGGGTCAGCTGCAGGAAACGCGGCAAAAGAGAGGTTTACGGGAGGTAGCATGTGAACAACCATGAATCAAACCGTGGAGAAGTAGGGTAACAGCTTGTGAAAACAGTTCAGCAGGTACACACCGAGACGTCTCTCAGTGCTTCCCGTGCGTCAGGTAGCTTCGTTGGACATGGTCCCTGAACGCACGCCATGTCCCCCTGCGAATGCAAGTAAACAAAAGGGGAAAGGAACTCGTAGTTACAGAGGTTGACACACACACACAAAGCTCTCAGGACAGTAAAAGGGACAAGTCTGCCACACGAAATTCCTTAGCTTACATTAGTTTTCATTGTGCTTTCATTTGTTTATGTTGCTTTTATGCGCTGTCATTTTGCTTTCATGACGCATGAAAGCAAATGAACTCCAGAGGATTATAAGTAAGATTATATATAGTTAAGGGTACCTCCAAAAACCTCAACAAAAAAGCGGCCCACTAAATACGGATCTTACACTACAAGCATTACCTGGCATGACTTACAATTCGCCATCTTCCATTCAACGCCCTTTGACTGCCGCCCCTCCTCGGATACTCAAGTGGCTTTCAAAAGCCTCCACAACCTTGAGAAGGGATTGGATCGAGTCTGGTCCAACAGAGAGCGCAGTGCTTGGCGTATGCTGGCAACAGGTCAGCAACTTGGTGATCAATTGTATGTTGCCATTTCCGGGCTGCGGACAGCACATGCGTCAGAGCCGGGCTCTACCTGCAGTAACTTGACACGATTTGGACCAGCGCTTGCAGACTGGTCAAGGCTTGATGGTCAAGGTGCCTCCAGAGGAGTGGGAAACGTCACATGGTGAGTGCCAGAAACCTCACTTGATCAGTTGCAATGAACTTTCCATCGTTCTCATGGCAGTTCCCGTTTCTGAGAAATTTGGTGGAAAACCTGAAGAACGTTCTATTGTAAGACTTCGTTCGCCAAGCCACTTCGTCCACAGAGCTTACCATCAAATGAGCATGTCCACACCTCATCAAACGACTGAGGTTACTGAGGAACCACCATGCACGCGTAGGATCCAACATGACCAGCGTAAGCGCTCTGAAAGACTTGGGGTCCAAGCAGGACTGCAGTTGGAGGTCTTGATGTGCTTCGCAAGACATCAAGAACCTATCCCGAATTGTTTGGAGAGCGGTACAGATCGGTACAGTACACTTGAAACTTGGCCAACATCCAAAATGGAAATTAAATCCTGCCACCCATCCAAACCTGGTCATAGTTCCACAGGAGGGTCAATCCATTGCCGTTGGGTGTGGCCTCGAAAGCAGCTCAAGTAACAAAGGGTCTGTCTTCTTCATGTTGACTTGAACAAACATGTACAAACAAAAACGATAACATCTGCAGCACATAGCAAAAAAAGAAAACAAACACGACAATACATTCCGGGCTCTCTGGACACGCAAATGCATTGCGCTTCTGCTTTGCATGCGTTTTTCTCAGGTTTTGCACCTGCACTCACGTATCTATCGTTTTTTGCAGACTCAGACTGCTTGGAAATCCCCATGCCACACATGTCCTCATTACTCTCTTGTATCATGTCTGACGGAATGCTATGTACGTTTGCTGCTTCGCACGGTCTACTTCGCTCATTGTGTCACATGTCATATAATTTGTCTTCTTGCTTGGCAGGCTATACTTTGCATCCCCCAATTTCATCTCCCTGTTCTCTTATTGTATCATAATGCACGTCATTTCATGCAGGCTCCTCTGTTGCTGCAGCTGTGTTCTGGATGATGCTGTTACTTTTTCTGCTCTGTTGCAGTCTTTCCTCTTGACGCAAAAGGTAATCCGCATCTTGGGACCATTGGCTGAAAAGGCCGGCGGAACAACCCGCAGGGTGTAAATAGCAGCGAATTAGCCGGTCATGGCTGCGTGCTTCAGCGATCTAAGTATCAGCTGCCTTTCCCCTACCGTAAGAACCCCTAGTGTGTCCACACCGTTTGGGGAATGTGAGGAAGGATAGAGATAGCCACTTAGAGACTTCTATATATATATATAAATAATCTTCACTTTTCTTCGGATCTGACACCGTAAAGTTGGCTATCGAACATCACGAAGTGTTCGAGGCATCGACTTTGCTCATTGCTTTGAAGATGGTGTCTGGTCTTGTTAACTTGGCAAGGTTGCGAACGAGCGTTCACTGTCCTAGGTGAGTAGTGCTTTTTTTTTGCTCCTCTGTGAGTTTGTATGTGCCCGTCAGAGTCAGCTAGAGGAATTCAGTCATTCCTAGTGCGTGTGCTAGCACGAGATCGGAATTGATATTTGCCCCAACTCCTCGACAATCATGAGGGGAACACTAGTGCTATCCCAGCATCAGCATTGGACACCAGTGGATTTTGATGACGTGACATGCTTTTACTTTATGTTGATGTCAAAGCTCTTTCAAGGGCCTTTTGTACTCTTGATCCTTGTGCCTGAGTCCAAGACTTGAGGCAACAGCACGACATGGCTGAGCAGAATAGTCTGCTCCCCCCTGTTTGATGCGCTGTCGAGTGTCTCCTACAAGAAAAGATGCTCAAGCCGCTCCACTGTGTCAACTGAAGTAGACGAACAAAAGTAAAGTGCTCCGCTTTCTTTGCTAAATCCATCATCTGCGACACTCAAGACTCAAGACGCGACATAGGGTGATTCTTTCTGATTCTTGCCGCTTTATCATCCCGAGCGCAGGCGCTTGCCGCTTTCTAGGGGCTCCTGGCCTTAGGAGCAAGAACGCTACTAGGGGCTCCTGGCCTTACTACTAGGAGCAAGAACGCTACTGGGGGCTCCTGGCCTTACTAATAGAAGCAAGAACGCTAATAGGGACTCCTGGCCTTACTAAACGCTACTAGGGGCTCCTGCCTTACTAAGAGTGCTACTAGGAGCAAGAACGCTACTAGGGGCTCCTGGCCTTACTACTAGGAGCATCCTAGCTACTAGCAACAAGAAACTCTCAAAACAAAAACTCGAAAGAACGCTCACGTCTCCCACAGATGGAAAAAACAACTGTCTCATCCGTTCTAGCTAGCGACTCATCATTGGAGCATCACCTCAGGACAAAAACAAAGTCAGCGTGTGGTTGGTACTGAAGGCAACAGTCCGATGAACGGCTGGCTGCATCAAAGGTATCACTTATCAAACTGGAGCGATATGAAGAAGTTGCAATAGCAACGTCTGCGGCCAAAGCGTCTACAGAACAATCAACAATTGCAGTAGTTGGTTCCTGTTTGCTGTGAAATCAAAAATGAAAGCCAAGTGGCTACATGCAAATAGCCAAGCTTTTGCAGCATTGGTCGGCACAACGATTCATTGAAGCCCTGTGGACCACAAACAAAAATCACCACATCATCTGCCGGAGCTGGCCTCGACAGGCTATGCAAAACCACTTCTGCAAATTCCAGTGTGCTCGGTATCCACACATGATCAAGATCCATCTTCCCACCAACTTCCAAAACCAAATACCTCAGGCTAGCTTTGAAGTGCAATCTCTCAAACATCCTCCAAACGAGGTGCAGCGACTGCTGAACCATCTCCACAGTCAACTTGCCAGACCAGCACTTCTTCACTCCTGTGTCAAAGCTGCTGTGAGTCATCAGGGGTGTGTTGATCAGTCCTGTCACCCCAGTAGCACCAGTTAAAAGCATCGGGAATTATCACAGCAACGATTCAGCGATGATCTATCCATTGTTTAGTCCAACCCAGCGTCTAGTAATGTTAGTCAATGAATCATCAATCCTATTTTACATTGATGAATTACTCAAATTAGTTGCCCTGTTTCCTGTCACTTTCTGGCTTCAGGCCATAACCACCCTAGCCTGCATAGAAATTATCTGTTTTCCTTTTCAACTCTGTATGAAGAAGTTGCAGTGTCCATTCAAGAAGATTGGAATGACGGCACACATTTGCACCCCATGCTGTTCGCCTGCAACTTCTGCCTTGGCACCGTCTCCAGTCACCACATGCGAGACCCGAATGGGTGTCGCATCTGTGGCGCCCTTTGCTGATTGATACCATGATGCTGGCAATGCTTCTGATGCTTTGCGAGTCACATGGAGCACGGCAAACTCGTCCATCCTCAAAGCTGACTGAAATCATACTCTGAGCATTCCGTGAAGCACGCTCTGCTGCCGGGGCGTTTGTCAGACCTGGAAGTCTATATGGCTACTTGCTACTTTAGTCTAGCATAATATACCTGTATTTGGGATCTGGTCGAAACGCCTTCTTCCAAAATGGCTGCAAGTCGTTCGTGTTCACATCGGGGCCCGCTACATATTCTTTACTTTTGGCACACACAGCTGGTTAATGAAGGAAACATGGACCAAACAAGTATTGACACCAATTGTAAGAGGCGTCACTAGCGCTGCACCGTTGCCAGCTGATCTCCGAGTTTCAAGCCATGCTTGAAACAAAAGACTTGTTGGAAGTCAGCTTTGGAAGGGTCCATCCATGCTGGCATCTGGCAATGTTTGCTAGCGCGGATCTAGCGCAGCGCTAGCGCGCGGCTAGCGCATTTTTTTAGCAGCTGCTTTTCAAAACCTGACGACCTTCTGAACATGTCCTAAGTCAAACACTAGCGCAAGTCTACCGCAAACCTAGCACCCAGCTGCAGAATAGGTGTGTTTAGCTGGGGGTTCGACCCCTTTTATCTATGTTTTTGCTTATAGACTTTTGGCCGGACTCCATATATATATATAAATACATATATATATATATTTATTTATTTCAAATTAGAAGACTGAAGGTACCAAACATGATCAAACTGCCTTGATCTGCCTTGATCTGCCTTGCACAATCCTTAGGCAAACATGGCAAACCGAATAGCGCGGTCCAAACAGGCGTGCGGCCTCACTGCTTGCTCCCCCATGATTCTTTGATCTCGATCACGGATATCACGCCGACCCTCCTGGAAAGGCACTCCAACCCCCACGATTGACTGTGGCATGCTGAGGTGGCTGTGATTGTGTTTTGAGTCTGCAGAGTTCTGCAGAAACACACAAAAAAAGCACACCTACAATGCCAACGTTTCGATTGGTAGTGACACCTTTCCTACGAGCCTACGAGTGCGGAGTTTTCAAGGGTTAACCGTGCTTTTAAACTGGTGGTCTCTACTCATATCATGGAGCCATTTTGCTAATGAGCCAGGCCTGCCAAATATCCCGCAACGTGCTCAGCACCGGCGTAATGCCAGAGCCGCCAGCAATGGCACCACAAGCTCGTGCCGTGATCACGCTCTTGCCCACCAAAAAGCGACCCTGCCCAAAGTAGAGCCTAGGATCATTCTGCTTGACCGCGCCAACGGCATTGCTCTCTGCAGGACAAAACGGTCTTTGTCAACTCATCCATGTTCATCCATTGAGACTATTTCCACAACCTGATAGCGATGGCCTCCAACCTAATAGCGGTGGCCTCCACCTAGTAGCTTCTTGTCAGCATGTTGCGCATCTTGGCTGAGCCAAAGAACTGGTGTCCGTGAGGGCCAGTCAGGAACATCTTCTGCCCAATGTCCAGCTTCTCGATCAAGAAAGTGCTCGCACGGCCTGGCAGTTAGCAAGGACCACACTGGTCTTTCAAAATCATTTGTCTGCAGCTTGAACACTGTCAAAGCATCCAGTCTTAGTCTTAGGTCGTGTTAGAATCTTGAACATCAATGTTGAAGTTGGCATGCCAAGGCTGCAAGCTGGGACTTGTTTGGTCGCGAACCAAGTCCAGTTCTCATTGGTTTGGAAAACCACAACTAAATGGGACATGATGGAAATTATGTTGCATCTGCACCTCCATCAGGGAAGCCTCGATCAGGTTCCTTCGGGTATTGGCCTCAGACCATCGCGATGAGGCAAGCCCTCATGCCGGTCGACCAGCCCTGGAAACTTGAAAGTAGAATTCCGGTCCAAGCAACGACCAGGGGCCCCTAGTAGCGAACATGGTTACTAGTATGGCCAGGAGCCCCTAGTAGCGTCCTTGCTCCTAGTAGCGATGCCAGGAGCCCCTAGTAGGTTCTAACAGCTGTATCATGGCCAAAGAAAAGAACTGAAGGCTAGGACGGCTAGGCAGAATACCCTTTCTGGGAAATGTCCCATCGTTCAAACCTGCGATATTGGGATTTCTGTGCTGAGGAGCGAATCATGAGATCTATGGTCGGGGATGTCGATGCAGACACTGGAGTGTAGGATCGACTCAGCTCTTCGACGGGTTCCTGCAACAGATTGACGCACTTATGGTGGGCTGAAAAGGACCAGCTAGCATATGCTAATCTGATAAAACATGATCCCACCATATCCCACCAATCTCATCCAATGTCCTTCTAAGTGAATTGCAACAACACATTGAACGCAAAAGGATATGAAAAATCAAATCCGCCGACGGGCCGAGAAGACAAAGCAAGCACACAACATGCAAAACATTGCAAAACCAATATCACGTGGATTAGCACTTGAGTCGTTCACTCTTGTGCGGCCTCTGAAAACGAGCATTCTGTTTTAGTCCGGACAAAATACGGGATGCCATCCATTGCCATCCTCTCCGAGTCCGCTCCTCCAAGTTCACAGACTTGTTCCATGTTTGCGCGTTCTTGGAAATGTTCTCCACATGGACTTTTACCTGACACACCGTGTGGACACACTGACCAGCTGAGTGTTGATCAACAAAGTGAGAGCAACGGCGATGTCTTGCCCCTTGCAAGTTGCGTGTTGTCCAGGATTAATCCCAGCCGTATAGCCAGCCGGGATCTCAAACTTCAGCAAGAAGAACGCATCATTGACCTGCTTCTGGACGCTACTTCCCGGCATAGAAAAGGGCAAACTGATTGCAACCAGGGTGTCTTCAAGGTTGTCTGTCTAGGGTCTCAAAATGATCGTAGCATGGCAGCCTACTCACCACACCATTTTGCCTGTATCCTAACATGTGGAGCCTCCTGTCGTCACAAACTTTGTTACTAACTTTGTTTTTGCCCACCCCTAAAGTAAACCGCAGAGTAGCCGTTGAGCAATCAAGCTTACAGTAACTATATTCCCGAAACAAATGAATCACTTTGGACTTCCAACAAACAAATGTGCATTCATTCGGTTAAAGTAGTGCAATGTTGTGTCATCTCAGTCTCGACCCCCTGCAAATGCTTCATCTCACCTTCTCCTTGGCCACCAGCTTCAAAGGCTTCCGGCGGGCTTCTAAGAAGCGTCGAGCCCGAGTCTCCGTCATGAAGCCCATGCAAATCTTTTGGATGGTGATGCAAACCAACCAGGTGATCAACATGACTGGAAATTGCAAGACCTCAGTGATGAACGGAGCGGCAAGTTGCAAATAGCTCCAAAGAAAATGGAATAAATACAGAGAGATGTCGATATGATTACAATATCGAGCATTGAATGTGGTCCGTTTTCCTGTGTGAAATTCACATGGACATACTTAACAGCATTGTCCCAAGCATATTATGAACAAACAGTTTTGGAGTGTGCATACACAGCGACCTCCGCAAGCAAACATCGAGGTGCACTCTCATCTGGAATATTCCATAATTTAAAACATACAATAGCTCAAATGAATCAATGGATGTATATATATATATAATGGGCGCAATAGAATGCATGCACGTTTGCTCATCAACGGGTTCTTTTCATAAGAGGCCTAAATAGGTTTCCTCAGAACATGCATCCAAGCGACGTCTATGTCAGGCAAAACCTCAACATAGATCAGGATCTTCGGGACAAAAGGTCCCAACCACAGTGCATACTTTGATAGGCCATTGGAGCGGAAAAAGTAGAGCAGAATCCACAGGAGCTTGGTCAGCAGAATAAGGTGCAGTTCGTCTCCGCTTGTGGCACAGTACTACGTAGACTCACGGCTGCTACGACTTATTTGAAGTGTTAAGGAACATCTATACAATCGATGACCCAAAAGGGCATTATTATTGGTGTGAATCAATGCGTTGTTGTGTGTTTTTTCATTGTTTTCGGATTCTATTGACCAGTCACGTGCTGTTTTGACTTGGCTGGTCTTTCCCAAATCTCTAAATGAGAATTATAGGATATACGTAAATTTTGTATCACATATATCAAAAAATCCATTAAACAAAAATGGTTTTCCATCATCACATTGGATGACAACATCACAAACTATCCACACATAATCTCACCACATTCATTTCCCTCACGGTTCATCATGAAATCATCAACAACAAAGCATGGTCCATGGTGTAACCTCATTGATTTGTAGAAATATTATGTATTCCTAGACACGGTTTATTCATGAAATCAATCTGTTTAGACATTGTTTAGTTTGATTCATAAATCCTTAATTATTGGAGGAACTCCTATATATATTGTAAATTTGTGTATGCATCGGAGCATGCATATCATGATATGATGTGATGACGGCCGCCTGTGACCTTTCGGATCATAGGGCCCTTGAGTCTGGCTCATTCGAGCCCCCGACGGTTGCGCAATGGAAAAGTGAGCGCACCGCTTGCTTTTGATCGTGATGGAGTTCTTTGATCCCCGTTGGTTGAGTTGTGACAGTTGCCTTTACAAGTTGCTGTTGATCCTCCGCTCACCATTTTACATGGTAGCGGAGCTGCCAAGCTCCAGGATTGCTTTGTGAGGTCCCGGCCTGATCCCGGGTGCGGTGCAAACCGCAGAGCAGCTCGTGCCATCTAGGTACATTGCTTGTGCAGTGGTGCAAAGTTGAGTTGACGTTGATTGTTGAGCATTGACATTGATTGTTGGTTGTGGAACATTGTTGTTTGTTGTTGGCAGTTTGAGCCATGGACTACAAAGACACTCTCAAAGACCTCTACTTCGATGGGAAGCCAAGCGGATATCGTGAGTTCAGACGCAAGCTGATCCTTGGTGTTGCATCCCTTGAGGACAAGCAACAACACCTGGCCGGTCCTCGAGTCCTCGGAAGATTGTCTGGCGAAGCTTGGAAAGCGACCGAAAACATTCCAATTGCTGACCTTCGATGTGAACAAGGCTGGCTGCAAATTGTTCGGACGCTTGATCAGCACTATCGTTATTTGCCCGAGACCGAGCTCCACGAGGCCATAGATGAGTTCCTTTTTGGGTTGAAGCGGAAGGGACATGAGGGAGCCACTTCCTTCACATCCCGGTTCAAGACAAGTCTGCATCGCCTGGAAACGCTCATCTCACAGGAGCGACAGCTGTCGAAGAAGCAACCGAAGTCCGCAGTCGAAGAAGAAAAGAAAAAGGAAGATTCGAGTAGTTTGGAAGAGTCGGACGAACATGCCCTACCTCCAGACGATCCCAATGAACAAACAGATGAAACTGAACAAGAAGTTGAAGATGAAGTCCGGCCAGAAGCCAAGGCCAGAGCAGCACCTCCTCCAGGTCCTTTTGATCCTCCCCTTGATCCTCATCGTCGGACCGGATCCACTCCATCGGTCCGAAGTGCGAAGTCGAGCTCAAAGGCTTCACAGGGGAAGTCCACTGGGACTCAGAAAGGTGACCAGCGAAAAGATCATCTCCGTATGCAACGTCTTCTTGGAACGTTGGAGCAGTCGCATACAAAGCCAAAACCGATTTTTCCACAGTCAGTTTTGGGACACTGGTTCATGAGAAAGTTTGGTTTGTCGCGTGAGCAACGCAGCCACATCATTCGTTCAACAGGCGGCTCCAGTCGATTTGTTGACATTGAGAAGATTTTGCGCGCTAGTGACTATGAGGAGAGATTGGATGACCGGCGACCACGGCTGGACGATCGTCGACAGGTGAGACCACGACGCGAAGCCTATGCTGTTGAACAAGTTGCTGAAGCTTCATCCACCTCCGTCGATCCACTTTCTGACTCCGGGTCTGGTGAAGAGGCCTACCAAGTTGAGGGTGGCGAAACATCTCTGGGTTCAGGTTCTGAGGAAGAGCTGCAAGAGATCTATGAGATTCAGAAGAAAGCAAAGAAAGAATTCAAGAAACAGTTTCGCACCTACAAGGAGTCAAAGAAGAAGGTGAGGGAAATCAAAAGAGCACGACAACCATACATGCCGGTGGTGGCCATTCCACCCACCGAAGGCGGCCAGTCCCAGGCTCCACTGGAAACTCAGGCTGCATCGTCCAGAACACCACGCTATGAGAAAAGGTCCTTTGACAAGAAGTCACCACAAAAGGACCCAAAGAAGAAACCACCGAGGCGTGAGGACGCCAACCTGACAGAAGCTGTGGAGATTGTTGACAGGACATTGACCGAGTTCAACTATGCCCTGACCGAGTCCACCGCTGCTGAACTGGAAATTCTCCTGGCCTCAATTCCATCGGGTTTTGCAATCATTGATACTGGTTGTACAACATCCGTTGTTGGCGAGGAAACAGCACAGAGATATGAGCAGGTTTTCAGACAATGCAATTTTCCTCCACCCGTGCGTGTCACAATGCCTACAGTTGAGCTTCGTGGCTTCAATGGTCAGAGCGAAACAACAGCTGTTGGTTTGAAGTGGACAGTACAGCTGGGTTCGTTGAAAGGGAATAGCACGACATATGTTGTTCCTGGAAGCGCGCCATTCCTGCTGTCACGAAGGGTGTTGGAGGGTATGCAGGCCACACTGGACTTGGGCCGAATGACCATCACGAGTCCAAAACATGGTATGCAAGATGTACCCCTGAAACAGGCCGCAAATGGCCATCTGCTGTTGTCTCTGGTGCCACAGGTTGCTGAGTGGGAGACAGTCCTCAACGACTCGAATACAAATGAGCCCAATCCGCATGAAGCCCAAGCGATGGACCGCCAGTCCATCTCCGTTGATCTCGAGCACCACCAAGACCTCAGAGGACAGGACACGAACAAAAACAGTGTTTTAAGTGCACCAAAAATGGAGCCAACCCCGTGTGATACTCGGAGGGCGTTTCAAACTGTGTGTAAACATACCAAACGAGGAAACGTCGATTGCAGTGTTTTTCGTGCCGAGCTGTCCCAATTGTTTTCATGTCCCGAACACCCGGTGGTGCATGCCTATGTAGCATATAAACCTAGACTAGAAAGGATTCCTGCCGAAGCCGAACGAACTTCACTTGATATGAATGTAGTCTCTATGGATAAAGATGGAAACATGCTCATGTCAGGATGGATCGTTCGTCCAGCCGGACGGGTCAGAAGACCTGTCAACCCAATGCAGGTTGCGATCTTTGCATTTCGATCCGAGCAAGCACCCTCTGAACCTGAGAGTGCCGGCAGTGAGTCCGATCGTGTCGAACCAGCAGAGCCGACACCATCAGCGCACCAATGTGATTGTTGTTGTAATGATGACATAGAAGGGGATTGGGAATACACCATGCAATCAAACACCCTCGAAACTTTGTATGAAGAGGTTGACTGGGTAGATCTTGACTTGCAGGATGTTCCAAAAGAAACCCAAACGAAACTGAAAGACGCAATCACAGCTGCACGCCGTGTCGGTGTACGCATGGCTTTGTCGCGACTGCAGAGCAATCGGCAGGAAGTGCTTTCAGAACTTCGCCACTGGTTGGGCAACCAGGCTAGTAAACTTGACTCCAAGGTTGGACTCATAGAAGTTTTCACAGGAACAGCCAATTTGTCCAAACAGTTCGAAAAGAGAAACCAGAAAACAGCAATCCAAATTGGAATAGATCATGGACATGATCTTGGTAGGTTGAGGGATAGACGAAATCTCCTATACCTGGTAGCCTTGACAAAGCCTGATCACATTTGGTTTGCTCCCCCATGTAAGTGCTGGGGTCCCTGGTCGAGGTTCAATATGGCATTTTCCGAGTCTAGGAAACAAGAAGTATTGAAAAAGAGACATCAAGCTAGAAGACATCTGCAATGTGTTTCGGAAACATGGCATCTCCAAACCATCCTTGGAGGTCATGTACATGCTGAGAATCCGCACTCGTCCGATATGTGGCAGGAGTTAGTGCTTGGACCAGCCTGGTCAATCCGAATTGACCAATGTGCACTCGGGCTCCGTAGCCCCAAATCCAACATCCCTGTCTTGAAGCCAACTCGGATTGTCAGCACTCAGGAGTCTTTGATGCAGCACCTTGTCCCATTTCGGTGCGATCATAAGCATGGTCATGATCATCTAGAAGGAAACTACAAAGGTAGAAATCTGACATCCTGGGCCGAGACATATCCTAATAAGTTTGCACGTGTCATGGCCGATGGTCTTGCCAAAAGTCTCCATGGACATTCTGGTCCAGATGCAGTAGAGATCTTAGCTCAAGATGAAGAAGAAGATCAACTAGAAGAAGAGACAGAAGATCGATCAGAGAGACTGCCAGACCATGACGAGCCAAATTCGAACAGCCGAAGTTTGAATCCCAAGCAGCTGCGAGTGTCCGCATTGGTTCGTAAATTGCATGTGAACACAGGTCATGCATCGACAGAACAAATGTTGAGGCTCGCGAACCGTTGCCAAGCCAGTCAAGAAATTGTGGACTGCATTCGGAACTTCCAGTGTCCCATTTGTAATGAACTCAAGCCTCCACCGTCATATCGTAAGAGTGCAATCCCCCATGCAGAGAACCCGAATGACATAGTGGGTATTGATTTTGTTCAAGTAGAACTCAAGAGAGAGGGACGTAATGGGAAAATGACCGAAGTCAAGTTCAACGTGTTGACATGTGTTGATATGGCCACAGGTTTCGCACAACAGATCATCGTTGAACGCGGTCCCAATCAGCTGTCAGTAGCTTTCCATAAGGTGTGGACACGTCCCTACGGCACTCCTAAGATAATATTCATGGACCCTGCCAAGACTAACCTCTCCCAGGACTTCCAAGAGTACCTAACACACCATGGCATTCAATTGTTGCATGCGGCTGCCGAAGCACACTATCAGCTAGGACAAGTTGAAATTGCCAATCGCATTCTCAGGAACATGGCCAATCGTTGTTGGCCAGGCACTGACCGTCCACCAGAAGAGGTAATAGAGATGTGTGCGACAACCCGTAATGAACAACTTCGAAAGCATGGTTTCAGCCCAGCACAATGGTTCTTGGGAAGGGACTCACGCCATGTGGGAATGCTTGCCGACTTGGATGAGCAAAGAAATTTTGCTGCCCAGTCGCAAATCCTGTCAGATCCATCGTTTGCATCCAAGATTCGCCTTCGTGAAGAAGCGGCCAAGGCCTTTCATGAAGAACATGCGAAGGATGTTTGGCGAAGAGCTGTAGCCTATAGACATCGTCCCATGCGAGGACCATACGTACAAGGTCAGCTTGTATACATGTTTCGAGCAGCAGGAAGAGGTCAGCTTAGCGCAAGACATGGTAAGTGGTTAGGACCTGCCAAAGTAATTGGGGTAGAAAGTTCATCAAATAGTCCCATACCACGCCTAGTTTGGACAAGCTATAATGGCTATCTCTACAATGAGGGCCGCTTCTACTTAGCGCACATATAACTTCTTAGGTGACTTGCAGTCAACTTACCGGAAGTTAGCGGATTTGTCGGTATGGATTGAAAAAGTCACACCCCATATCTATTTCTAAGTTGCCGTATGTTCTTCTAAGTTCAGGTAACTTCACCGGTGGGGTGTTTTCTTCACCATAGGCAGAGAATGCCGCCGTCCGCGCGGATGTGCCAGTGACTGGGCTTTTGCCAGTCTTTCTCAAATTCGTCCGCGGCAACGAGCTTATGAAAACCTTCATCGTGCCACACTGTCACATCGCAGGAAGCCCACTGGTCAACCTCAGCAATGCGAGGAAAAACCATGGTGGAAGTCACTTGTTCAACACAAACACACGGCCAAAAGTTGAAAAGGTGACAATCAGAAAATTCTGGGAAATCTTCAACTGGACGATACACGTGAGGATATGGGTGAATATTTTTTGGAGGGCGGCTTCGAAGGCCGCCGCGGCTTTGTGGGCCGCTGCGGCTTTGTGGGCCGCTGCGGCTTTGTGGGCCGAGCTTTAAAAAACGGCTGAAAACCAAACCGAAAAAATTCATAAAGTCCACGTGGGCAACCATGGTGTAGACTTGTAGGTGTAGCCATCCACGTCCCCGCACACGCAAGCACCTCGCCACAAGGCCATTGGCGACAGAGCTCAAAACAAAATCTTGCTTATAGACCCTTCCGTTCTGCAGATCCAAAGCTTTGCCTTCCTCCACCAGCTCCAAGGTCCCATCGACACGTTGGTGGCTTTCAGAAATTGGCGGCGTCAAATCTCCAGGCAAGAAAGGTTTCTCCAGCAAGGTGCAATGATAATTCAACAGCCGTGACAAAACCCCTGCGTCAAAGAGGAAAGCATCCTGCAATAAACCATCCAGGCGGTTTTGAATCTGGTATTTGTATGTCCTGTGTTTAGCCTCTTGCGGAAAGCAATCAACCAAGAGCTGACTACGCCGGATCATCTGGCTGAGGTGCAACTGATAATGGTGTTTCGGCTTAAAATCATTGTAGGCATCTCTGTAAAGCTTCAAGTATTGCTCAGTTTGTCGCAGCAGCAACTCACACTTGTCCTTTGTGATACCTCTTTGTAGGCTCTTCAAAGTCGCCAGCAGCTTGTTCAAAGCATAGAAAGATTGCAGTTCTGGTGTCACAGCCACGGTGTCCGGTACAGCATCAATGATATGATACAACATCAAAGGGAGGAGCAACCTCAGGTCACTTGCCGAGCCGCGGTAACCATCACCAGTAAACCGCTGACTCTCTGCCAATTTTTTTTGCCACGCTTTGCTTTTTTGCCCGCTGGTGCACCAAGGAGTGTTCTGAATCGCCGCCTGCAAATCCTCGCACTTGAAATCTGACTTCGTGGAAAGGACAGCCATGAACTGGACAACCTCCCACGCTGCCACGCCAGAAGCCCAATATATGTGCATTGGGTCGAAAAGCACCTGTGTAGGTTTCAAAATCTGCCTGGCTATGGGATTTGCCAGGGCAGCACCTGCGTGAAAATTGTACCCAGAGATCTTTTCAAGGCGTTCTTGTTGTTTTTTGTTCATGTTGCCCGTCTCTCTGGCCATCAAGTCCCAAAGATCAAAAACTTCTTGGTCCGACCAAAGATCAAGCTTAGCCCATTCGGTCTCTGAGATTTCTGTGATATACCCTTCCTCGTCACGTAAGTTGGAGCCCTTTTTGCACACATTTTTGCAAGCAAAGCACGCTTTGATCGAGGCACTTCCTCGCCAAGCAAAAGTTGCCCGGATGGCATCAAAGTCTGCAATGAAATAACCCTGCATCAGGTTCACCCGCAGCAATCTATGGTAACCATCCAGCTCAAGCGCAATACCATGTTCCATGTGGAAAGATTGCAACAACAGAACCACTTCACGCATCATCTTCGAAAACCCACCTGCCACAGATTCTAAGCTCGTATGCTGGGCAATGAACAGAGGGAACCAAACTTCTTCCTTCTGTCGCTGCTGTAGCTCGGACAGGGTCACGTATCCAATGGCAACCTTTTTGGCACTGTGCGGCGCCAAAGGGTTTCCAGAAACCACCTCATCCCAATACAACAATGGTTGGAGCAAAGACCCCATAGATCTATCAACAACTGACAGAAGCCTCCGAGCAAATGGCACACTGCGAACTGCCATGTACTGGAACTATTTTGGCAGGTGTGTCACAGCAATGTGCCCCATCTTCCCAGTCTCATCTGGGCCCACTGGCACCTTCAGGACGCAATCGCTTGGCAGCTCATCACGGACTTTGCGTTTGTATCCTGTGTAGGACTTTGGAACCGCATCTTTGCTGGCGATTTTCAAGATGCCACGCAAAGCTTTCTCACTGCACCCACGCACCTTCAAACATTGTGCCATTCATGAAATGAGATTACTGTTTCCTCAAAGGATTCTACTCAACTCATATGCGAACTTCAGCATCCAGTCATGCAGAAAACAAAACTTGTAATCTGAACTTGACCAATGAAATATAGTATTTGATATGCGGGGATATGTCAGAACCCCTGGGCCGAAACGCACAATGTGGAGTAAACAGTGTGAGCACACGGGTTAAACCTAAAGGCATAGACCTGCTCTCAACGAACGCCGAACCTTTTCTCAAGACACACGCCGCAGGCTCAAGGCGCGGTCGAAAATCAAAAAGGGATCAGCCAGAATGAAAATTCTGAAGCGGGGCGGCCCGCAGAGCCGCAACCACCAAGCGCCACAAAGCCGGCGGCTCAATGAGGCATCAAGCGGCCCCCAAGGCCGCGGCAAAGCTTTGAGCTGTCTGGCAAAAGCGGCCCTCGGAGCTGCGCAGGCGGCCCCCCAAGCCGCATTTCATCCTCACTGCTTGAGCCTCCTCTTCTTTGACCCAGCAGCGTTTGCTTTGGCCTCCTGCAAGTACCGCTTTGCGGCCTTGACTTCAACCATCATGTCCTTCTCACCGTTGAAGGGCAGTGGATCCAGCGCTGCTGCTGCATTCCTTGCATGTTTCTGCAAAGCGCTTGCTGCAGCTTTGTGCCACGCGGTAAGCAACGCATGGCATGATGTCAAGTTCTCCTTCAGCAACGGGTTCGTGTCAGGGTCTGAGACATGCTGACCCAGCTCATCCTTCAAAGGCTGCAGGATCTGCACAGCCTTACCTGAGAGGTTGACGATGGTCTTGTTGTTCTTCAGCCTGTCACGCTGTTCCGCTTGCTCCTGCTTTCGCTGCTCTTTGGCTGCCTTGCTCTTGGCTTCCCGCTCCTGCTTCTTTCGTAGCGCCTCAAGCTGCTTTGCCGTCAACTTCTCCTCCTCTGCTTCTCCTCATCAGACAAAAGGTCGACCACAGGCTGGGCTGCCGTCTCGCTCTTGTTGGCTCCATCCACGGCAGCAGCTCGCTTGCGCACTGCCCTTTCTGCCTGGGCGACAGAAGTCTCAATCTGCGCTCGGATCTCCTTCTCTTGGAGCGAAGTGACTGGCAAGCAATAGACATCTTCCTGTAGGATGGGGTCAAAGATGCTCGGCGCATTCTGCTGAAGGCTCTCCACATTGTAACCGCGCCTGAAACATGTATGTGCTGAACACCAGGCAAAATGTCTTATAAGTTTGTTGGACACGTGCAAATAAACGTGAGCTCATACATTCAAACCATGGGGCCAGGCCACCATTGTATATATATATATATATGGATTAACTTTACTTCCAGCTAGGGGAGAGAAGGAAAAGCAAACAAAGCTTTGCAGCCTAGTCTCTGCTTGTAAACACTCAAAGGAAGAAACTCGCCGCAGCTCCTCTTGGTGAGCTCGTTCGTGACCTGGGTGGTCAGGCTCGTGATCAGGACGTCTCGCAGGCGGTCATACCGAAGTCTCCCTTCTCCAGCTGCATCTTTCGCAGCTTGACATCTCTGCCAAAATGCAGCCTGAGCGTCCGAATCTAATGCACTGAACTCGGCCGGCGGCCAAGAAAGATTTCTGCGCAGCATGGAGTTGATCGCGTTGCATGGTTTACACCACCAAACCTTGCCCCTGGCCTGGGCATCATAGACGTAAACCTGAGAGAGGCACTTTTGGCATTGGACCTTCTGGTCTTGGCTCGCGGGTACGACCTGTTCCTGCGGCTCCTCTGACTCTGAGCGTTTCCCTCCTGCCTGACCAGCTGGTGGCTCTTCGGCTGTTGGCTCGTCAGCTGGTAGGTCGTCAGCTGAAGGCCCATCATAAAATTGTCCAAGCTGGTTGTCAGGTTGCTCCGACAAAGCGGTCGTCTCCAGTCGCGGGGTTCCATCGACTGCATCCATCGGCACCTGGCTATCGGGCAGCGTTGGCGTTTCCATTGTCCGAACAAGCAAAGAGGTCAAGTACTGGGTGTTCTATCTGAAAAATGGCTGCCCAGAGAATCATCTAACATGAAGTGTCTATTCACGCACATGGTATAGTTTCTGAAGGGATTCTTTTGATGCACAGGGCGGCGTTTGTTTTGTTTACGCGCGAACGTTTCTCTCGTTTTCCCCCATACATCGCAAGCCTCAAGTCAGCTCACGCTTTCAACAAAAGCAAAAAAACTTGCGCTTCCCTGCGCGGCCCACAAAGCCGCCTGGTGAGGACGAGGGCGGCCCACAAAGCCGCAACAGGGCGGCTCACTTTCTACTTGACGGTTTCTTCTTGACAGCGCCACGCTTTGGTGCAGGCTTTTGAACCTCCTTTCGCGCGGGCTGAGCACTGGCCTTCGGCAGAGCATCATTGGGGTTGCCGGAGAAAAGCTGGAATGCTGGACTGTTGGTCGTGCTGGAACAAGCATCTCGACAGCAAATCCATCACCTGTTCATCACGTTTGTATTTCACATCACCCACGCGCTGTCCGCTCATGGCCTGAATGATGACTTTCTCTTTGACCTGGATCAAAGTGAGCACTCGTGACCCATTTGGCAGGTTCCCTGCATGCTCGACCAGCGCTGCAATGCCTTGATTCTTGCTCTCAAAAACCGAGAACTTGTTGTGGTAGGTCCCTGGTCCTTGTTGCAGGTAGAAAGGCACGAAGGAGCCAATGAAATAGTTCAAGGACAGATGAAGCCTCCAACAAAAAACTTGTCAGGGGAACTTTGAACAGAAAACAAACACCCCGCTCTGGATCACAGCCCCAAAATCTGAAATCAAAGACAGGCAACACAGATCCACCAAGGCGGTACCGGATTGCTTGCTTTTCTGGCAAGGCTCCCTGCCACTCCACCATGGCATGGACCTGGTTCTCACACAAAGTATGCCACTCATGAATCGCAATGAGGCCGTGGCGCAGCATGGTTACACAAACGGGTGTCTCAGCCAAAATCTTGAGGCGCGTGCGATTGACCAAAAAAACAGCACAGGTTTAAGATCAAGCTCTCTCCCTCACGGTGTGTTTTTGCTTTTAAAAACCCTCTACAGTGCTCATTTTTTGTATTTTTTTTACTTTTTCAAAAAAAATATGAAAAATGTCTGAATAAGATCAAAAAAACAATTCTATCTATATTTACGTATATTAACGTATATTTACGTATATTGGACGTATATTGACGTATATTGGACGTATATTGACGTATATTAGACGTATATTGACGTATATTGACGTAT
>CAXAMN010000880.1:116903-129842 GCA_963970005.1 Durusdinium trenchii
TATGTACATCTATGAAAGATCATGTATGCGGTGTTGCAACGGATGCAAAACCATCCGCACTCTCTCAATCTTTGAAGTTTCGTTTCACGGTCAGGAAACTTTTGCGGTGTTGCAACTAATGCAAAACCACCCGCACTCTCTCGGTCATTGTCATTGTAATTTTGCGGTGTTGCAACTAATGCAAGCCCCCGCGCTATCGGTGTCATTTACATGTTTCACATTTTCCTGAGTCTATTAATTTGCCAAAACAAATCTAAAGAGTCAGGAACGCATTTCTAGGAACGCAAAATCCTACTTTGAGGGGCGTCTGGTGAGGCTTGGGAGGGCCTTTTGTTCATTGCCAGTATACAAACAACTGCCCAAGATCACCTCAAGGTTTGTCCTGAACATAACTCCTCCAAACACAAACCAAACCCGGTCGAAAAGCAGTGTGCACGAAGGCTCGAACACAAGGCAGCACACGCAAGCCTCATGAGGTTTCTTCTCGCAGCGCAACAGACTCAAGGAGTTTGTTTGCCTCTCCGGCTTCTATTCTTCCTTAAGACTTCTCGCTCCCATTGCCTTTTGCTTATGGGTGGGCCCGGGTATTCTAAAAACCAACGCTCGACTCCATCTTTACAAGTGCGAGCACGGTACCCAATGCGGTCCTCAGAACCGCTGGACTGTTTTGCATGATCCCCAGCATTCGTGGCCGTGCTCACAGATGCTTCGGGCTTTGCAGCAAGCCAAACGCCAGGCGGTCTATCAGGAGATGGTGGCTCACTATTCTTGTCCTTCTCCACCTTCTCGGCATTGTCACACGCTGGCTCACCTTTTTCGGCAATCTCTACATGTGTACCATCGCCGCCTCCAGAAGACTGTGTCCCACTCGCGTCACCGTCTTCTTGCTTGTCATCGTCTTCTTGCTTTATCTTGTTGTGACCAACAATAGGGTCAACTGGGCCAACCTCGTCCTTGTTCTGATATCTGGGCACGCAGATACTAGTTTTGAATTGTGGTAATGGTGGAGACGGTGGAGCCTCCAGATGCAATGGAATCTCACATTCAACCTTCACCATCGGTGCATTGACATCGCCGCCCCAATCGCCCTCTCGTCCAGCTCATTGCCCGAAGTGTTTTTCAGTTCCTGCTCCACATCTTTCCGGCGCCAGGCGAAGCATGTTTCATTGTCTGTAGGTGGTGAGGGAGACATCCGCTGCGGTCTGTGCCGTCGCCGCCTGTTCGATGACTCTCTCTTGCGTTTCCTCTTCTTGGAAGTCTTGCCACCATGCGCACCAAGGGAAGATGATGAAGGCATCTCGAACGAACAGGCTGCTTATAAAAAGTAAGTCGAGTAATGTTATTTAGTATAGTCTGCTCTACAGTACGATCCTTTGAACCAGTGCTTCTTGAGCCGACTCAAGCAAAATGAACCCACTTCATGGTCCCAACACGGATGCACCCATGGGAAAAGCAAACATCACCCTTTCACGCAATGCACCATAGATCGATCAAACATTTCGAAGACAGGCGCAAAAAAAGGAACCTCGCAGCAAACTGCCACCTGATGCCCCAACCCCCAAGAACAGTAAAGGCGATTTTCCAACCCCGCGGAAATCCGGCGTCTGAACCAAAGCGGCCCGCTGAGCCGCAAACAAGAAGCGGCCCGCAAAGCCGCTCAGCGCAAAAAAAGGACCCACACGCGGCCTTCAAAGCCGCAGCAAGCATTTGCAGCCTACTCTGCTGGAGGCGGTCCAAAGCGACGCTGAACCCAGCATGACTTGGTGCAACCTGCAACCCAGCGGCATTTGGAGCACCCTTCTGGCCGCAAGGATAACATCTTTTTCTTGGACGGCCAAGCCTTGGCCTTGTTGCTCTTTGACGCTGGTGCATCATGCGCTGCTGGCCTCTTCATGGGCAATCCACACTGTCCCACTTTTTTTGGCACCCTCCCGCTCATCCAAACCCTTGTCCAGGGCTTGTAGGGCCTCTTTCACACTTTTCTTTGCAACTTGCCTCTCCATGGCCTGTGTGTCTGGCTGTGGATGAGACTTCGTGGCCGAACTTTCTTGTGATGGTTGAGGCTTGGTCGCAAAGCTTCCTCCTGATGGTTCAGGCTTAGTAGCCATGCTTTCTCCTGATGGTTCAGGCTTAGTAGCCATGCTTTCTCCTGATGGTTCAGGTTTGGTAGCCAAGCCTCCTCCTGATGGTCCAGGCTTGGTAGCCAAGCTTTCTCCTGATGGTCCAGGCTTGGTAGCCACACTTTCTGCTGCCGCCTGACTCCCATCAATGCCCACTTTCAGGCCAGCCTGTGTTTCAGCCACAGCAGCGGGCAAGGCAACTTCTGGGCCGGGCAAGGCAAGCTGCGCTGGGCTTGCCATGGCCATAGTCAATGCCAGGGGTGACGCACGGTGAGCGGCTTGACCAGACCTGGCCAGCCCTTGTTGATCATGAGCCCACTTGTCCAAACTTCCCTGAAAGAGGTTCTCCACATGGGGCCGCTGCAGCAAAGCTTGTGCCACGCAGCTCAGGTGTGAATGCAGCAAAGAAGCTATTCCATGTTCCATCTTTGGCGGCTCTGCGACGTTCTTGTTCGATTTCCTTAAAGGCATAGACCTCGCCAGGTAGATGAGCTCCTCCACTTTCAGCCTCAAAGTTGGCTGCGCGCAGAGATGAACATCATCAAACGCACGTTCAGAGAAAGAGACGCTATTGTTTTCCCTTTCCTAGTTAGCAGCGTATGATTTGTCTTCCAAATCTTTCCTTTCATTCTTGCGTTCAAAAAATTGAAAAGATGTGTAATTACTACGTCAAAAAACTGAAAAGATCATGTAATTACTATGCACAGAACAAGAGTCTTGGGCTCTGCAGGCCTTTCATCACCAAAAACATGTGTCTGGAGTGCTGGGTCAAGGCGTTCAAAAGCATCTGGAAGAGACCTGAGGTATGGGCCGATCACAGTGTCGTCCGACGCCTTTGACAATTCCAACACTGCTTTGACCTGGCTCTTCACTGTTTTGTGCAAGTCGAACCATTGACTTGCCGTCTGTACTTGGCCTTTGCCCTGTTCGGTCCTCAGCGCCAACATTGCTGTAAGGGTCCCCATGACAGTTTCAGACGGGCACCTCTGACCCAGCTTGCGCAAGTGTTGGACCACTTTTTTCAAAACCACCGAAGTGTTTGGCAGCGTCAGGATGTCACGCCACAACTCCTCCGTCAAGAACAAGGCCCAATTCAACCATTCTTGAAGAGGTCGCTTAGCTCTCGGGTCCAAGGGTGCTTCTTGCACCTTTGAATGCAAGGCGTCCCAAATCTCTTTCATGTCATCGGCCGAAATCAATGGTATAGCTCCTTTCAAGGCACTTCCCAAAGTCGTGGCCTGCTCGAGGCTCATCCTGGGCAAGGCGGTGATCTTGTCTCGAATTGCGCGGATGTGGGCCTGGTCCAGGTGAGGCTCTGCCGCTGAAACCTGGAGAAAGGCAATCAATGCCTTTATTTGGGTTTCCAATCCCTCCGCCACGGCGCCCAAATTGGATGAAAAGGCGGCCCGCAAAGCCGCCCGCGAACCTTTGCATTCGAGTGGGGCAAAAGGCTCACAACCAACATGCATCACACACGCCAGCTTAGAAAGCAGCCCGCAAAGCCGCCTAGGCCGCGTTTATGCTTCAGGCATGAAACAAATGGCTCACAACCAACATGCACATACCAGCTTGAAAGGTGGCCCGCAAAGCCGCCTATTGATGTTTGGCATATACGGCGTGAAACAAAAGGCTCACAGACAAAACGTGTGCACAACAAGCGTCAACCCGCGCGCTCTGACATGGCCTTTTTTCCGCCTGAAAAGTGACTGTATCCTTAGCTTTCGAAATTACAAAAGATTCTATAGGCCCCCGGAGCCCAGCCAACACAAGATTCTATATA
Organism: Durusdinium trenchii; assembly: GCA_963970005.1. Taxonomy (NCBI): domain Eukaryota; class Dinophyceae; order Suessiales; family Symbiodiniaceae; genus Durusdinium; species Durusdinium trenchii. The sequence goes on from CAXAMN010000880.1 coordinate 120,804, forward strand.
TAGGCCCCCGGAGCCCAGCCATTTGGCAACTTAGATCGAAACTACGCAAGATTCTGGCGGCCCCCGGAGCCCAGCCATTTGGCAACTTGAGGGTGGGGCTGGAAAACCAACACCTGCTCACATTGATCATAAACATTCCACGCGTGTAGCAGGGCGCGCTTCTCGGGATTCAAGAACCTGTTGCCCTTCACAATGTAGTAAACACTCTCGTAAGCCACAATCTCTGCGTCGTCTTCTGCACCAGCGGCCTGCCGGACCAGCCATTCGCGTGCACTCTGGATTGGCTGCTCAGCTGCGAATGCTTCCTGCCATTCTAAAGCTGAAAAGAAGTATGGGTTAACACATTCCAAATCAAAGGTCTCTGGCCGCGCAATGTCCACCACCGTGTACTCTGCAAGGTGGTCCTGTGTCCATGACATTGCCATTTCCACCGCTACAAAAGCTGGGCCATGTACAACAGCTGCGAAACAAGTCATTTGCACGCTATTTGCACGCTATAGTAAGGCCAGGAGCCCCTAGTAGCGTCCGATCGCTCCTATAGTAGTATATATAAGGCTATAGCGTCCGATCGCTCCTAGTATACATAGTATAAGGCCAGGAGCCCCGAGCGTCTGTGGGCAATGAAATGGCATCATGCACGGTTGTTCATGTTTCGGCTGCAAATACTTCACACGTGCAACAACAAAACTGGAGTGACGAGACTGAAACTTTTTTGCAACTGCAAGTGGAAGGTGCTGCCTGAAGAATACACTTGTGGGCCTTCGATCACCCTGGCGAATTCCGATCTCCTGATGGGATCACTATCACAGGTGGGTGGCCAAGCTTCAACGCCTTCTCAGCCAAAGCATTCTTCTCGCCAGGTCGAACGAAGATCGGCCACTCAGGCAAATGAACAACATCAGGAGGGTCTGCCCAAATAGACTGGTCGTCCTCGAGCTTCTGCGTCTTCTTGTTTTTTCGCCAAGCCCTGTGCTTCTCCAACCAAGACAATGTCTTCGGGCCCGGCATCCGAAGGATCGACCAAGCTTTCAGCGCCCTTCGAGCTGAAATGGTCTGGAACATGCAGAACAACGAGCTTTGAACCTTCGGACGCAACAAACAAAAGGGCCTGTTCTATTGAACCCTGAAGCATGAGAGTGTTCGCGCTGCGCAAAACTTTCTGATCATGGCGCCTGCGTGAACACTCTACGAGAAACCTAAAAACTATATACACGTCGCGGCCCACAAGGCCGCGAACAGCGGCAATCTTCACCAAAGGACTACCTTTTTGTCAATTAATTGGTGTGTGTGTGTAAGTTCTACTAAGTTCCGATAAGTTCCGCTAAGTTCCCCGGTTTTTACTTTTAACGGACCCACCAAAATCTTACTCGCAGTTAGGTATTTAGCACAAGAGCCCTATCACGCGCAAGATAGTTTACGAAAACTTACTCAGACCACGGGAACATAGGCAGCTTAGTACGAACATGCAGAAGTTAAAACCAGGTTATAAGCAGGTTAAAAGTAAGTTAATAACTGCCACATCTTCCATAACCACAACCGGCCCTCATTGTATAGATGTCGACCAGAAGGCCTCCGTCCAATGTCCGAAGACGAAACTGAGTTTCGAGCGCTTGCAAGAGAACTTGCATTAGGCCAGCTGGCACCGGAAACGGAAGCTGCAGGTAAATCATTGTCGGAGGGCGTCGCTCGTTTTCATGATCTCACAAAGGACATCCCTGGCCCAGAGGACTTCGAACTCAAGGAAGATGTAGAAGCCGAACCTCATCCTGAGACCATCGATGACAGACCTGATTCGGAGGGTAGACCACATAAGATAAGACGCAGATTCCATCGTTCCCCTGAATATTGGCAAAAGAGATCATGAGGCGAGATTCCACCTCTCGGCAGTATGCATGAACAAGAGTTGAATCAGCAGCCATTTGCCGCTGTTGCTCTTGAAGAGATCCCCGAGGATAGACTTGAGCCAGCCGATAAACGTAGGAGGGTTGTTGAAATTGATTCATCTCCAAGTTATGCACCCACCGAACCGCCAGTTCCTCTTGAAGAAGAGGGATCTCAGTCAGGCTTTCCAATGCACAACGAGCTTGATGAGCTCATGCCTGACCCAGGTGCTGTACCTGCACACCTGGAACCAGAGACAGACGCTAATCCGCCCGAATCCGATAGACCCGATAACACCGATGAAGTAATGCCTGAAGTAGACTCACGATCGAACGAGATCGAATCATCTGGCATAGATGTTCCCGTTCCAGAAGCTGGTGAAGACGAACTAGCGGTAACAGCCAGATTGCAGCAGGCAGAACATGTGTTCGAACTTTCCATTGACGTCCATCCCGAAGACATCACTGAGAATCCTCTGTGTCTCTGGAATCTTTTTGAAGAATGCTTGCAAGCTGCCCCCCAGTCCAAGGCGAAGCAAAGAAGGGTTGAAGTCCAGTTCCGCAAACTCGATCCACACGACAAGAAACTGTTTCTCCAAGCTATGCAAAAGGAATGGCAAAGCTGGATTGACAATAAGGTGACTTCACTTTGCAAGGCTAGAGGGATTCCTACAGAAAGAATAATCAGAGCAAGATGGGTCTTGGTATGGAAAAAGTCATCCGATCCTGATATCACTTCCAAAACTCCAAAAGCACGTCTAGTTTTGGTAGGATGGCAGGACCCGGAACTAGGAAAAGTAGCAACAGACAGTCCAACTTTGCGTAAGGAAACAAAGCACCTTGTTTTGTCCATTTGTTCAGCATCCAAGTGGAAGCTATGGGGAGCCGACATAAAAACAGCGTTTTTGTCAGGTGATGAATCTTGCAGAAACATTTACTTTCGACCTCCAGCAGAAATCAAACAATGGATGAACTTGAGTACAGATGACCTGTTTCGTCTTGAGAAGGCTGCCTACGGCCTGGCTGAGGCACCACGTGCTTGGTTTTCCCGCCTGACCAGGGAACTTAAGGAAGCAGGGCTAACCCAGAGCCAGTTGGACCCATGTTTGTTTATGTTGAGGAGTAAGTCCGATAACACTTTGAAAGGCATATGTGGAGTACACGTAGATGACCTACTAGGTGGAGGTTGCAAGGAAATGGACCAAGCCTTGGACCGACTCCGAAAGAAATTGCCGTTCGGTGACTATCGTACTTTCACAATAAGATATACAGGAGTAGAGATTCGACAAAATCCAAATACGATGGAAATTGAAGTAGGACAAGAAAATTACATCGAGAATTTGGAACATGTTGAAACGAAGACTTTGGGAAACGCTTCAACGTCCCTTACAGATCCGTCTATCCTTAGAACTTGCGCCGGTCAGTTAGCCTGGGTGTCGAACTCGACACGTCCGGAACAGGCATTCCTGGCTTCGTATCTTCAAGGGGTTCAGGATAAGGGGAAAGTTGAACACGTCCACTTGTACAACAAAGCCGTGAGGGAAATGAAAACTAGAAAAATCTGTTTGAAATTCCCTAGCCACGTTCCAGTAAAAGATTGGCACATCGTGTGTATTGCTGATGCTGGCTGGTGTACTAGAGCTAACGGTGAAAGTCAAGGTGGATACATCCTATGTCTTACGACCAAAGACATCATGAAGAACAAGGAATCCCCTGTATGGATAATAGATTGGAGTTCTAAGAAGTTACGACGAGTAGTTCGTTCCTCAGTAGCAGCAGAAACCATGTCCGGTCAGAATGGACTTGATGCGATTGAGTGGATTCAATCCCTGCTTGCTGAGATCCTAGAAGGCCGATCGCCTCGAACCTTCCGAGAACAAGTCCCAGAAAAGACAGCATGCCTCGTTGTTGATAGCAAGGGTTTCTTCGATGCAGTCACAAAATCGTGTAGCTCTCCTACTATTAGCGTAGAGAAGAGACTTCAGATCGACTATGCCATCGCTAAGGAAAGCATGTCCTTGCAGAACATCATGGTCTTTTGGACTAGTAACATTTTCATGTGTGCAGACGTGTTGACTAAACTACGAGCCGACACAGGACCTTTCTATAAACTCGTTGACACTTGGAAATACACCATCCACACCGGAGTAGAGTCAGGTAAGAAAGAAAAAGCCAAGGCTAGAGCTGCAGAAGCAGAGAAACGTCAACTAGATGAGCACTAGGGCCCATGCACGCATGTTGTGAAGTGAATCCAACATTCGCTTGGTGAAACTTGAAAAGAATTTGTTAGTTAGGTTGAGAAACCATCCATTGCCAGCCACCTCGAACCAGTTCGTTGCTGAGGAGTCGTCCTGGTTGTTTTTCTCATTTTTCTTGTGCCGCATCGGTTAAACCGAATTTTGCACAGCCTTTTTGCTCCAAGGAGCGCACGACCGTGAAGTGTCGCCCATTCAGTCCCGCAGGATCATGTCGAAAGCAGCAAAGACCGATGATGAAGAATATCACATCCGGTCACCACTGACGGATCAGGATCTTAGCATGTGTGCCGGCCTTCTGCATCGAGCTGTCCGTTTCGGACAAAGTGCACAGTTGCTCCAGCGTGTGAACGACTGGGTGAAGATTCGTCCAGACCTCCGACCAAATGTTGTGGGAGCCCAGGTCATTGTGGATGCTTCCATGTCCGCCATGACTGATGCTGCAAAGCGACGCATGGACGCCGATGAGACCTCTCAGGCCTCGAATCCGTGGGAGCTCTTGAATGCCAATGAGCCTACCGGTTCAACCATGACACCGGAGCGCTTTGCCTTGAGCCCAAAGGGATATGAAGCTGGAAAGGTGAACTTGTTCCCAGTGGCCAATGTGACCGATCCCCTGATTCCCTTGCCTGAAGGAATCAACACCGTAGAGAAATGGGGACAGACCATCTGTCGTATGGACAAGGTGAAGGCTGAAGGCCTCACGTATGATCAAATGATCATGACGGCCCGCACGAATTCGAAGAAAGGAGAAGACATGCGTCAGTACCTCCAGTTCATTTTGTCAAAGTATGGTACTGGTGGAAAAGTGCCATCCAAGATTACCAAGGCCGTGGACTTTGCCATGTACCTTGAAAAGGTGAAATGGAAGAAGCCTGATTTTGAAGGTCTTGCTGATAAGTATGGCTTCACCAGGGAGCTGCGTGACTGAAAAGGTCGCTGAAACCGACCGGTCCCAGCCTACCGCCATGAGGGCGTGTAAATTTGTGTATGCATCGGAGCATGCATATCATGATATGATGTGATGACGGCCGCCTGTGACCTTTCGGATCATAGGGCCCTTGAGTCTGGCTCATTCGAGCCCCCGACGGTTGCGCAATGGAAAAGTGAGCGCACCGCTTGCTTTTGATCGTGACGGAGTTCTTTGATCCCCGTTGGTTGAGTTGTGACAGTTGCCTTTACAAGTTGCTGTTGATCCTCCGCTCACCATTTTACATATATACACATGTGTATCGTGGTAATGTTCATCATTGTAGGATTGCGGTCCCATTTCCCAAAGTCTACCCTCTACCTTTCCCGGAAGACTCGTCTTGTGCACTCAGTTTGGCAAGCCACCCAAGATCCGATGGTCGTTCTCCAATCAGCATCTAGAATCAGCCAAACCACCATCCACAAGCTCCAAAGATACCCTTAGCCATGGTTCAGGGTTCATCCTGGGATTTACATAATTATGCATGTATTATCAAGACTTGTATTTCAGCATATTTCAGCACCATATGGCACTGAACGAAGACGGAGCAGCAAAAAATAATCTTCAATTCCAGGCTCTTGAACTAGTTAGTCATTCAATGTATCACCAGTGTCTTTTTTGCACATGAGGGTAAGCAAAATGAGGTCAAACAAGTTGTTACAATCCGTGACATATGTCGATTGAAGCGGGTGAAGAGAAGACACCAAATCCACAGCAACTGCTTCAAGCGACCAGCGTGAAATCCTTTGGTGGTGATGATGCCCTTTCTGACCAAGGTCATCAGAAAGGAAGCAAACTGGAAGGGGAAAATCACCTCAGATCGGGAACATTGATTGCATCCAATGTTTGCTTGAACCCACTATACACACAAAAATTTCAATCGAATGTTCGCTATAAAACAACATAACATGATGAATAAAGAAAATGAAACAGGTAAGGTGAGGTAACGTCCCAGTCAAAGGGGCCTTAGCTTCCTTCTTCAATTGTCTTTTTGGTGCTGCTGAGCAGATCAGTCCTCTCAGCATTACAGCTTTCTGATCTCTTCGCAAGAGCCGTCCACGACATTGTCAAACATGGTCAGGAGGTTTGGGGACGAATTGTTAGGAACAAGTAGCTTCTTGTTACTAGTAGCTTCTTGTTCCTAGTAGTAAGGCCGGGAGCTACTAGTAGCGTCCTTGTTCTAGTAGCGATGTCCTTTGTTACTAGTAGCTTCTTGGTTCAACGCATACTCTTGTACATGCAAATCTCGTATCTTTTCTTCGGTCCAAGGCGCCATGTACTTGCCGAACAGGTCATTGCCAGTCATGATCAAAAGGGTGCTTGCCTAGCTTCGCTGCAATGGTGGAGCACGTTACGTCAATCAGGGCCTTACTTGAATGAAGTCTGACTCCAGCAACTCTCCCAGAGTCTATCAAGTCTACCAAGTATGGTTCACTCTCCAGACTGGATGTTTTCAATCTCCCATGAGAATAGTGCAAAGGACCAAGCTGGCTGTGCACCTATGCTGGACACTTCTGGTGAACATGCCTTGAAAGTTTGGTACACACAAAGACACAATGACCTTCTATGTCAGCATCAATGAATGTGATGATGTCGAATCCTACATGTATACTGTACCAATTCTCATGGTTGCATACTTCTCTCTGACCCGCCTGAAATTGAGCGATGGTGTAGTACCACTTAATGGTCTTTTCCAGCCAAATCGGGCAGCCATCCCAGAATGGCCAACTTGCTGTCAATGATGTATGTTTGTCCTGACATCTCACGACCTCCAACTTACTGGCAATGGCCTCCAACCTATATAAAAGCAACTATGTGACACCTTTCTTTTCTTTTTTCTTAGCGATGGCCTCCACCTAATAGCGATAGCCTCCAACCTAAGGTCAATGATGTATCTTTGTCCTGACATCTCAGGACCTCCAACCTCAAGTTGCGATGGATGGCTTAGGCCTAGAACTATCCAGTGAGACTATCCTGATCTATTTCTACTGCCAAGGAACTTGAAGCCCAATCAAGGAACCCTGTCCGCTTGAGCTTACACCACCAATCACCGAGTGGAACGTACCATATACAGTATACAATTGAGGATTTTGTGAGTCATTTGGTGAGCTTCGCCGTTTTTGTCCTCTCGGATGTATGCAGTGACCACGTCCACCGAATAAAGCTGAATATAGAGCACCTGCAGCAAATACTGCTTGGGCAGCTCGGCCCAAGACACTTGGATGTGTATCGGTGGCAAAGCACTGTTCACTATCTAGCACTATATTCTGTAAAAGTAAGTTACGGCAGCATTCCTTGATGCAATCAAATCCAAGCTGCTGCAAACATTGAGAAATCTAGCATCGTTGAAGCGATCTGATTGCTCGTATTTACCCAGCGCAAATAGGCCCAGCAAATAGTAAAGGCGGCAACATGCCTTATTGACATGTGACTCTGATGACTCTGATGACTCTGAATGCTTCCAGGAATTACTTGACAAATTTATGAGGTGTCATTCCCTTAATGCTCCTAGTGGGTCTTTCTTTTGCAATCTTCAAGCTTCTAGCTGATTGCTGTTCTATTTGGGCACATGCACGCTGGTGGACGACCTGGCACCTTGCATGAGCTCCTTTACAAACAAAGCACAAGTGATTTGGTCACCAAGATACCTTGACACAAAAATGAAATTGTGTGCTCGCCATTCTTGCCAAATCATTGGGCTGCCCAACAAACGTGCACGCGGCACCTGGCACAAGCCAGGTGGCGAATCTACGTAACATTTTGCAATGTCTTCTCGCTGTGCAGCTCGTATGGCCCTTGAGATTGCATGATCGCTCTTTTGCATGACTTGTGCTTCCTCAAATGAATCAGAAAGGAACAGAATTCCGGAATGTTTTCTGTCACTTCCAAACAACATGTTGTCCTGCCAAGGCCTCCTTATCGTTCTGATTCAGTGTAAGCTAATTTGGACCGCTCGCACTCATATTTTCACGCTTTGCGCACATCTCTCAAGATTATCATCACCACCACCACCAATACGAACGGACACAGGTTTTCTGAAAGGTTGGCCGCTCATTTATTGTCTGCCACCACGAATGTAGCTTACTGCATTCAGTAGGTACCAGTGAGTCATCAAAAAGCCGCTGCAACATTGGAGCCGCTGAGATATCTGCAGCGGTAAGTTCATCGCCAGCCATAAATGGTCCAACAACCAGCTTATCTAAATCCGTCAGAACTGGGGCGAGGTCTCCACTCTGGCCATAGAGCTTAGCCTTCTTTCCGGCTGCCAGCAAGCGCTGATTCACCAATTGACGAATACTGGCAACCTCGCACATTACTCGGAAGACAGAATACAGTGACACCACTTACAGTTTCAAATCCTACAGAGTGTAATGCTGTTGTGCCAGTATGTAACAGTTCTGTTGCAGTCCCTTCCCCGGAGATTTGAACAGTAGATCTTCTGGAGATACATCGCGAGCCAAAGTTTTAAACAAACGTTGTTTCAACCCAAACAAACACCGTGCAAAGAAGATTGTTTGTTTTGCGAACAAAAACGAGGGTTTCAAACCTCGCCTCCCCGGCCCCCGGGGGGGCGGGGGGGGGGGAAACAAACTAACTCTGGAACGGAAACTTCGTTAGTTTCGGGGGCAAAAAACAAAGGTTTAAAACTTTAGTTTTATGGGCAGAAGCTAAGGTAATGTCTGCGACAGACTTTCGACTGCGTAAAATCTGTGTTTCGAAACCCCGAAACTATAGATACAGGAGTTTGTTTCGCGGCAGTGAAACTAAAGTTTTTTGGAGAGACTGTTTCTTAATCGTGTGTGCAAGGAAGCACGCCAGCCTCCTTTCTACTCGGCCAGCCTCACAGAAAGCGCAGTCGTATTGGAAAGCTCCATGGGCACATTTTGAAACCTAGCTGGAAGGATTTCCTTGTAAGTTGCTGTGGGGGGGGGGG